>CM060964.1:123685947-124115947 GCA_030765045.1 Tenodera sinensis | reverse complement strand
CAACAGCACTTTGTTTAAGGTGGGGGTTCATTGTTAACAAGGAACTGGTGAACTTTTTCGACGGATTGCAGATCTGACAAATTCGTCACAAACTACATCCACCATTTATCTGGCACGTGGTCGCTTTTTGCCAGGATCTTTACCAACTGACGATGTTTCTTTGCGTGTGCTGTAAATATTTGCAACTGACACACCGGAAAACTCGGATATTAATTTCATCACGTCTTCGATAGCAAGTTCGGGATATTTCTCGCAGAACTTGTTAAAAACGTTCAATATTGTTGTCTTTTCACCACTTCGCAACGGTCTGCCGCACTTATGTTTCACAACTTACTTGTTCCGCCATGCTACTTTCATACTGAATAATGCGCGAGCAGAATGAATTAGGCTGGTTACAGATTCACTTAACTGCGTATTCTTACACTTTAACTATGCTTAGTACACTTAGTTCATGCTTTAGCAAACATTAAGTGACATTTCAGACCTTAGTAACAGTAGTTCTTCAAGGGACAACTTACACGGCGAAAGCGTCAAGAGGGCGCGCTGTGGTCAAAACGCACGTGGCTTTGTTTACGTCTCATCTAATCTCTTGATGTACAGAGTATATCTCTTTCAAATGTACAGGATTACGTGCAGGGCAGCCAACTTTATTGCAAACAATGTTTATATAAATTTAAGTATAGACAATGGGAAATTAATGATATAATAAGATACGATTTTCTACTTTTACGCATTGGTAGTGATTGATGACTTGTTTCTCATTTCGCAATATAGCACATTTTGCTAAATGTGTGATACAGTTGGTACAAATAATTTGCATGTGCTGCCAACGATAACCATGACAGTTGCTAGCAGGACCTTCTAGATTAACGGACCTGAGCCTGACATCCCAGTTGTACAAAAATGGCGTCGGCTGGTGGGAGTGATTTCTGAGGTGTTTCCACACGCTGTTTTTCGTATTATTTTCTATGTCTTCGAGTTATTGTTTCTTATAATAATTCCTATGTAAGTTTGTCTTCATATTAGCAAAGCGAGTGTTTCAAAAGTTTTATTTGGGCAGTATAGGAACAGGAATAAATGTAATAACGTTTTGACTGTGCCGTGTGCTATCCACGTGTTCATGTTTATTGTGTTCCATCTAGGACTATGGCTACATTAGCTGTATAGTGTGGTTAATTTATCTGTTTGCAAGTACAATTTGTGTCACGATTACAGTGGTGAGAGGTTGTTGAAGAAAAACTGTTCCAGTAGTGTATATTAATGTTGCCATACTACAACCTAACCTCAAACACGACAATGCACCGTAACTGTTGCATTCCCGGATGCAAATTAAAAATCAGAAACTTTCAGTTAAAACAAAAGGTAAATTACAACATAAAGCTTCTAAATTCAGTATTTAATTACAATAAATTGCAGCGTTATGTGTATTAGTTGCCGGTGTGTATATAACATGGTGAATAGTGTGAATAGTGAAAGACAATAATTTCGAGTGAATTCAATTAGTGGCATCTGCAACACCAAGAGTTTGTTTCATGTAAGTAGTATGCTGCTCATATTTGTACATTATCTTTTGTCTTTGTAATTTAAATGTGTAGCTGTAGTTTAGAAGAAATGTGTTATGTTGCTGCATGTAAAACTGTAGACTATAGCAAAGTTTGGTAAATATTTACAAAATCGTCCGCTCGAGAAAACGAATGAAACATAGTGCAATGGATGCAGTTTTTATTGCTGATTACGATCTTGTAAGTTTTATTGTGCGCTCAAGCTTCGTGTTTTATTTATGAGAAAATTTCGTACGGTCGATGAAGTGGTTTTATTTCGCTTATGCGGCGGATATGTAGCTAATAAATGTGCATAAACGAGTGTAATATATGCTACAATGATTGATTAATGCATTTACGTTGAAATGATTGCATAAACACTACCCAAATTGTAAATCTTTCGATAACAGGACCCTGTCACCCCACTCATATGCAAAACTAACCTAACCTAAGCTAACACAATGTTGCTTTACAATACTGATTTAAGATTACGTATTTCATGTATTTCATTTACAGTGCTGTTTTACGGTTATTATTTTTAATATTTCATCTGCTTTTGTGGATTCCCCCTGTAAAATAAAGTGTCCTGAAGTGCTGAGTAATATGTTGTTGCAAACTGAGTAATCAAGTTCTCAGTAATAGTAACAGCAAAATTTCACCCTAAAGGTTTTGAATTCAGTAGGTAGCTTTAGGTCATTCTAAATAGCAGCATTTGTATATCAGCCATCCAGTATAGCATGTTTGTGTAGGTATATAACATTATGCACATTGTACAAATGTGAAAAACAGTGTAAACAATGATTAATAATTCTGAGTCAACTCACTGTCAACACTTCTGTTTTATTTAAGTAACATGCTGCTTGCAGTTTTGTCTATCTTCTATTTAATTTGAGTGTGTAATGCAGTTAAATAATAGCATGTAAACCTGAATGATATTTGAGGTTATATATTTCATTGCCCATGGTTTATCGTTTAATATTAAATGTCATTCTTTTTTGTTTACTTGAGTTTATGTTTAAGACAGTGTTTTTGTGTTTAACACAGCCCATATTCACAAAATAGGCGTGTTATTACACCACATTTTTATTTTACTGCGTTGAAATCGTAGCCTGTAGACGAGTTGTTTACAAGTAGTTCCCCCCACATAGGCCGCCATCTTTAATCACAGTGTCAGGTCCGGTATTTAGGAGGTCCTGGTTGCTAACTGGCACGAATTTGAGATATTCCCTTTCCACTGCAAACCCCGCTAGCGCCCACACTTGACGTACAGAACACTGTAAATCCCAGCCAGACGTGAAGTGACACGGATCCATAGGATGGTAAGATAATAAGTTTACAAAGTTATAACTACTGTCGCTTTCGTTAGCTTCTAGTTTTCCATTGCCAGACAAGACATTTCATCGCGCCTTTAAGACTAATAAGATTGATGCTCGTATTCTCGATGTAACCGTGGAGTATACAAATCATTTAAAATGCATTTCTTTTAGTTTCATTAGGGTAGTGCCATGACATGCAGGCACTACCCCCGAAGCTGTCCCTGGCATGGGCGTCGCGAGGGGTGGGGTACCGCGGTCCCCCTTGGAAGTTGGTGAACTTAATGTACAGTTATTTGCTATTAAACTATGATTTTAATTTTAATGTAAAGAACAAGTTTTATTTAGCACAGATTAATACGTTTATCTGCAACAAATATAAAATTTGACAATAAAATGATGAATTAATATTATCTGATTGCAAACTTCCAACATGTAGGCGCCTGGAAAATAGTCTGTCCACCTTCATGGCCCCTAAGTTTAAGTAAAGATGAGTTCACAAGATATTTCCAGAAGTGTAATATATACGTTCTATATGGTGTCTTAATATCAAATATATTGCATTTAAATAAAGGTCTTTAGGGCCGTTTTTTACAAAGTAAAACGTAACGAAGGTTCTCCCTTGAAAATTATAGCTAAAAATGGGAGAAGTTTCTGAAAAGCTTCGTGTCACATCTTGAAAGCCGCTAAACATAATGTTTGGTTTTCATCCGACTGTTCGTTTTTGAATTATGCTCTCACAAAGACAGACACATACACATTTGGACATTTGTTCTCGGAATACTTTTTATTTATTCAAGACACTTGTATTTCTGGTGAAATGTTGGTATCAATGCATTACGTCGTGAAGTGCATTGCGTCTCTCTTTAAGGATAGAGAAAGTAATTTTTTTTTCAGAAATGGTCTGTAATATAGTGTTATACTTCAAAGAATATGTTGCATTTTGTGACAAGCTATTGTATTCTGTATTCTATACAACGGGCCCCAATAATCTGTATATCGGCGGACTCTTAAAGCCTGCTGACTCACTCAATCAGCTAGCCAGCCACCCAGTCGTCAGTCAGTCAGTCAGTCAGTCAGTCAGTCAGTCAGTCAGTCAGTCAGTCAGTCAGTCAGTCAGTCAGTCAGTCAGTCAGTCAGTCTATCTGTCAGTCAGTCAGTCAGTCAGTCAGTCAGTCAGTCAGTCAGTCACTCACTCACTCACGCACTCACCCAATTTACTATTCTATACTAAATTTAATTTAAAGCTATTGATGAACACGTTCGCTGACTTTTCATTCTTGGTTCAATTTCATTATCTTAAAATGTGTGATTATCATTCAGGGCATGGTGACGTGGAGTTTTGACAATCGTTCTTTCTCCTTTTGCGAATATTTCATTGTAATCTAAGCGGTAACAATAACGAACAATTTGCGTTCACCTTAGAAAAAGCATTTCAGTAGTTCTTTACTGTCTGAAACCACTAAAACTCATCAAACTACAATGGGAATTGCAGCTTCTCACGTGTATTCCAACTGACGTAATACTCACATAACTTAAATGTCCTGATTTTGCAGGTTGTCATGTACAATGAACTTTTAGCTCTCTAGTCTATTGTTACTCTATGACAGTACAGAAGAAGAACAACAACGACAACAGAAACAAGAAGAAGAAGAAGAAGAAGAAGAAGAAGAAGAAGAAGAAGAAGAAGAAGAAGAAGAAGAAGAAGAAGAAGAAGAAGAAGAAGAAGAAGAAGAAGAAGAAGAAGAAGAAGAAGAAGAAGAAGAAGAAGAAGAAGAAGACAGTGAGTGTGGGCTTGGTTGTAGATGGTGTTGGTAGTCCTGGTCCAATGTTAGGTTTCTAATTACGTCAGTATTTGTGTTTTGGTATAAAATGGCGATGATGGAGAGGGTTAGTGATTGGGGCGAAAAGGCAAAAATGATGTTGGGAATGTGCGTAATTTTAGGACGAAGTAGTTCCGGTAAGTGTTTTTAGGTACAACTGATAGTATTAACATTAATATTGTTTTTATAATCTGGTGGTATATGGAGAATGTGTATTATCGTTTAGCTTATCGGGAGGTTTGAAGTTCAAGTTCCCAGTTGGAACTTAACTTCCAATGTTTTTTAACTCGTTATTTCAGGACAACATTATTGTAGTGTTAAGGAATGAAGTAATGAATGCTCGCGGTGTTTGCTTTAATTTATTTAAGTTCGAGTCTGTCATGCTTGAACATTTTGGTGTAAAACAATGACAGCCATGGTTGTATCGAAATTGAACGAAATTCTAAAAACAACTAGCATGGACTGACTTTGCGATTTAATGTAGGTTGGTATCGAGAAGGAGCACCAACTCTTCGAGAAAAGTCTCAAACATTTTTTAGTGTTTTTACAACAAAGAGGAGGGTTCTGTCGTTAATTTGCTGTACATAGTTTTTGGGCATGCAAGTGGAAGTTCATACAGCCTTCATGGAAAATGATTAAACGTATCTGATCCATGTTAAAGGCGTAACTACATTACTGTACTTTCCGTGTACTATTTCAGTGCTGCTTTGGACGACATGTACCCTTATTTGCTTGTTGCACCATAAATCCAATAAAGACGTGTGTAGTCATGCTGTCAGGGCAATGAAACCAGTGGATCTTGTAATTTGCATACAAGATTCCCACAACGAGCGGTACCGTATTGAAAATTTTGCACATTAAAATAGACACGCACCACAGCTTTAAACATGAACGTTAATATAACATTTAATTGCAGAGTAGTAACTTCCTTTCTGAAATGGTTTTAGACTGTTTACTTACCTATACAAATTATCTGCATGCCTGGTGTTGTGGCTGTATGCAGCAAAGTTAGTTGTAAACTAGCATAACTATCTGCAAGAGAATTTAGCAATGAGTACCTATATTCAATGTTCAAAAAGGTGAGAATGATTAATGGGGCCCACATCACAAAGGATTCACATATTTCTTTTTTTATTTTGCAATACTAACAATTTCATGCTGTGTACAGATCTATTCCAAATGTTTACTCTGTTTCAAGAAAGAGTGGTAATCAAAATAGAGAATATGCTTTTCTCAGGCTATTGTAATTGATTTCTGGAGGAAAATATGCTGAGTAACACGATTACAATGTATTGTCTCCATTTGAGCTCTTGGAAGACCAAAGAGGTTTAACTTGTAAGTGTGCTTTAGATGTGTTTAAGATAATATGTATAGTTATAATCTACAATGAAAGTCTGCAAATTGTTGCTTTGCAGTTTTGTGATATTATTTAAATGTTAATGTCTCTTTGTTCATTTGGTCCCACTGTGAGCAGAGCTCAGGGATGTTGAACTCGTCATATGATGTGGAACATGCATCATGACTAGTAATATACCTACCACCAATAATGCTCCTGCTTCCCACCATCGTGTACTATGAAAGAAAGAAAAAGAAGGACAATTTTTAAGTCACCATTTCAAAAGTGTACTTCACAACAGAAGCTGTAAATCACCATTACATGTAATGTGCTCTCTCTATTTGATATTTACCTGTTGACGAGATATTAAAGAATTCCTCAACAGTATATGGGAGTAAGTATATAAGAATGGCTTCGAATTTTTCCTAAAGATTTTATTTTTTTTATTTTGTTGTTTAATGACACTGTCAATTGCCAGGATCACATCAGCCGGTGTGCCAGAATTTCGTCCCGCAGGAGTTCTTTTACATGCCAGTAAATCTACTGACATGGAGCTGTCATTTTTAAGCACACTTAAAAACCATCGACCTGGGCCGGGTTTGAACCTGCGACCTTGGGATCAGTAGACCAGCGTCTAACCATTTGAGCCACCCAGACAGACTTAAAGATTTTATGTTGACTATGATGACCTAATAGCTTTAGGTAACGTGGAAGGAAATTATATGTTTTATTGCAGAATAGTAACATCCTTTTTGAAACAGTATTAAGTTATTTACTGGTCTATGCAAATCACCTGCATGCCCCATACTGTGATCATGTACGCAAGGTTTGTTGCGAAGTTATAATTATCTGTAAGATAGTTCAATAGAGCATGTATGTATTCACTAGCAAGAGTAAGAATTTATTTGATTCTAAATAATGGTCTACAAGAATGATGGGAAGCAATGCCACAAATAATATATGTGGCTCTTTTTTGTAATATAAAATCTGTAACAGTGTTTTGGGTTACACAGTAATTTTAAAGCTAAAGGAAGACCATTATATATTTGCGTGGTGGAGTGTTTTATCATAGTTTAATGATATCTTATTTGCTTGAAACCAAATGCTTTATTGACAGAATCTCTTAATTGCTGATGCAACTTTTCAGACATAAGTACACTAGTATCATCTGCAAAGAGCACTGCTATTGACTCGTTAAGATTAGATGGCAATTCATTTATAATATAGAAAATAGCAAAGGTCCAAGTATAGTATATTCAGTGGGGCTTAAATGAAAGCTTGGAAAGTTTAGAATATGGAGATGACATCTGTATGTTAGCCCATAGGTTCTCAGACATAAATGGAAAATTACAAGATTTAAATAAATTAGCATCAGCAGCTGGTCTGAATATAAATATACATAAAGCAAAAGAAATGAGGATAAATAATAAAGTGGAAGATAATCTTATGTTGGATGGAGGTAAAATAGAAGTCGAAGAATTTACATGCTTGGGAAATATTATATCTAAAGGAGGATCAGATGAAGACTTAAATGTCAGAATCGCAAAAGTCAGATTCTCCTTCATGCAACTCAACTCCATTTGGAAATCCAAACAAATTTCCTTGAAAATTAAGATTAGAGTCTTTATCACCAATGTGAAATCCATTCTACTGTATGGCTGAGACCTGGGAGGCAACCAGATCAATAGAAAAGAAATTGCAGGTATTTATGAATAGAAGCTTAAGATTCATTTTAGGAATATGGGGGCCAAAAACTATATAAAATAAAGATCTGTGGAAAATATCAGATCAACATGAAATTGCGAAAGAAATAAAATATAGGAAATGGAGATGGATTGGCTAAAGTGCATCCAAGGGACTGAGTAGGTAGGGGAAGCTGGAACAGTTTTTGTGTACGCTCTATATACCAAAAATGTGAAGCTTATGAGAGCACAGGCAAATCTTGAGAATTTCTTTAGATAATGTGCCACGGAAAAATCATCAATAGTCTTTCCAAGATTTTGTGTGGTTCTCCTAAAATAAAACAGTGGGTAGATGAATGTGATTGTATGTCCCAGTGCAAGTGGTTTTGCTTGAGTGTTTAGAAGAAGACCTGATTGAAGATACCACTTACAGGCACCGACTATCTGTGGATCATTGTACTTGTTACCTCCTCAAATGTACAGGAGCTTGGTTGAGTTCTCAAACAAGTTAAAGTTCTGAAGCAACAGAGCTTTGTTGAACAGTAGCAGTCAAGTTTGTTTTCAAGAAAAAAAAATTGGCTGCAATGAGACAGTAATAGTATGCAATTTCTAAAAAAAAAAAAAAAATATTTTTGTTTTGTAGGATAAAACCCAATCTTTTCATTTGAACAAGTCAATGGAACCAGTACATTCATTTGTTGTATAAATGAAATAATGTACCCAAGCAGGGTACTTGTTTTCATTTTTGAGTGTTTGATACTTGATGCTGTACTTCTCAGGAGATTGTTTCATTTCTTCAAAGAAAAAAATTGTGCCTTTCTCAGTAAAAACAAATTATTTCTTGGATGCAATAAACTATTATACCTATGTCAAATTTTGTACTATATCTGTTGACAGATCACTGGATCGTGTAGGCTACAACACCTGTGTGTGTATATGAATGACATGAGAGGGTCCTGTGTTATCAAAATAACCGGTGTTAGGTTACAATGACTAGGTTACTGTGCTATCAGAGAGGCAGCATCTATTTCTGCCATCAATAAACAGATATGTCACTTTTACAAATTTTCACAGGTATAATAGTTTATGGTTTGGATGGAAGGGCAGCTCAATACAAAAAAAACAGAAGGATGTTGCAAATCTTAGTAAGTGTTCCCTAGATTTTTATGGAGTGGAAGCTGAGTGTTATTTTTATGCCACTGTCCAGACTAAAGAGTATGCAATGGATTGCCAGCAGAGTAAATTAACTGGCTAGAAAAGTTAGCTCTCAGAACCCATTCAAAGATTGCATAAAAATACTCAAAGAACTTCTTGAATGGATTGTATGAGGGTGATTCAAATATAAATGGTACTTTCGCCAGAATACTGCACAAGAAGATCCAAGTGGGATGTTGGAGTGGAGGGTTGGTCAGTCTGTTAGGAAGGAGAAACCAACTTGGTTAGCTGCTTTACAGGTTCCTTCGTCTGTTGCACAATGCATTATTATATATTGTAACCAATGAAGGGTTTAAATTCTCAGAGATTTTAACTTGTTTGAAGCCACAGTTTGGGGACACTACCCCAGAATCAAGTGTTTACTTGGGCCAGACAATTCTAGGGCAGCCGAGGGATACTAGAAAAAGGTTGTGTTCGACACCCAAGGTCAAGTTTCACAGACAACATCTGTGCCATTCAAGAGCTTATTGAAGGTGATCACCGCTGCACTGTTGAAGAAATTGCATCAGAAGTGAGTGTTGCCATTGGGAGTGCTCATATCATTATCAGTGAACATCTTAGATTTAGAAAAATTAGTTCTCGATGG
Source organism: Tenodera sinensis (assembly GCA_030765045.1). Classification (NCBI taxonomy): domain Eukaryota; kingdom Metazoa; phylum Arthropoda; class Insecta; order Mantodea; family Mantidae; genus Tenodera; species Tenodera sinensis. The sequence goes on along the minus strand of CM060964.1, from coordinate 124,106,451 downwards.
TTTCCAAAATTGTTAATCCAGCAGCAAAAACAGGTCAGGTTGGAGATCTGTGAGACTTCTGAACCGATTCTGGCAAGAAGTGGAGAATTATTTGAAGCACATTATTGCATGTGATGACACATGGACCCATCATTACACTCTGGAATCCAAAATGACGAGCGAGGAATGGCGAAGAAAGAATGAAACCTGCCCACTGAATGCCAAAACTCACCTCTCAGCTGGGTTCTCACAACTCTGTTTTTCGACCACAGAGGAGTTTTACTCATTGATTTTCTTCACGATTGACGTAAGGTGAATGTGGCTTACTATTGCCAATTGTTAAGGTCAGCAAAAGCTGCCTACCAAAACAAAAGATGCATATGTGCATCAGAAATGTCATCCTTCTCTAAGACAATGCTAAGCCTCACACTGCAAATTTGACAAGGGCCACGTTGGAGGACATGCACTGGAAAATCCTTGACCACCCTTCCTATAGTCCAGATTTGTCCCCACCCACCCCGGACTGTTTTCTGTTTGTGCCCATGAAAGAATCGCTTGGAGGGAAGGGAAACAATTCGAAAATGGGGGAGCGTATGTGCAATAAGTTAATGACATGCCCTCAAACTTTTTTTTGAACAAGGAATATTCAAGCTTCCAAATCGTTAGCAAAAGTGTGTAGAATGTGAAGGAAGTTATGTAGAGAAATAGTGCAAGTGTTACTTGCAATAAATATATAATATGTAAACAATTAGTACCGTTTATATTTGAATGGCCTTAATAAATATATCAGCAATCTAATATTTTATATGGAGAATGAAGAATACTATGAGAAAGGGCTGCTACAAGGGAAATTCACAAGAAAAAGGTTCAGAAAACTGCTGCTTGGTTGGGAACCCAAAAGTACTACACCTATTTGTCTCTTTGTCTCCAGAAAGTTTGCAGGGCAAACATTTTTCAGGCAAAAGATTACCCACTCAGTCATGATTGGCCAGTGATGTTGATCAGGCTGCCATTGAACTGTATATAAACTGGTTTTGTGGCATGCTTATATGACAAACTGGGTGGGATGTGTCCTTTCAAGTGAAGAAGAGACAGTTTCCTTCCTGAACCCTTTCTGAACCTGCAGAATCATTTACTACCCTCATACCCCTTGATATGACGTTTTCAGCAAGCTCCATCTTCTGCCAGATGGGTGCGTGAATATCAGCCAGCCATACTTATCCTCCAACCCACAAAGGGAAATGGACAAGTTGAACAAAAATATTGAAGGAACTAAAAGCTTTACAACTTATAATTTCAATGTCTACAGGTGTAATTAGGTTATTTATGATAATGTACTCCATATGACCACTGTGTACTCTGTTAGGACGTAAGTTAAATACCAAGCTGTGGTTTTGTTTGTGGCCACAATAGTGTATTTGCATGATTCACTTGCACTGCAGTGACCTCAATTTCTTCTCCTAGCTCACTAGTAGTGATTGATGTGCTAGCCTACATTTAGGGGCTGTGATTGTCAACTTTCAGTTGTTGCCTTCATATTTGATTTCCTCCTATCCTAGCATTAAAATTCTCTGTGTAATAAATTCTGCATTAGGATACTTTCCACCTAAATTACCTACATCTTCCTAAGCTAACGTCATCCTAAGCTTAACAAGTAATTTACCATTAACCTCTTTGGATGCCGCGTGTTGTATACAACACATCTTAAGGTTCTTTATGCACAAGGGGCATATATGTAAACTTTGACCTTAAGCAGTACTGAACTCATAACTGATAAGGCCTGCTTTAGCTTGAAGGTCATATCTTAACTGCTACCCTATTGAAGCTGAGCCCGAAGGGGTTATAGAATGCCAGAGATGCAGGTGGGTTTATACACTTCACACACCAAACTTACATGTCGTTAACTCTAATTTATTTCCACCATATCGCTTATCTTCCTTTCCTTACTCCACATAGACATTCGCTTTGATGCCTATCTGCACAAAGACACCTATACCACTGGAAACTATATTGCTGTTATTTCTTCTTGAAACTAAACTTTCCTGTAAACACAAAATCACCTACCTCCACACTGCTAACTTGATTATGCCATGTTTCAACAACTACTATTACATCTTGCACCACGTACATCTTTATTTTGATTTTATCACATCAATATAAAGGAAATGACAGTATTCAGATGGAAGAGTGGATCATGTGTGAAAGGTACATGGGAAACCTACCACAGGATGTGATGCTATCCCCTCCTTCCCCCACCCCGTGATACAGTGATAATTCTTTAACTTGCTTTATTCATGCAACAAAGAAATATCTTTTTACAATCATGAAGCGCCACACTGAGTTGGAAGTTGCATGAAATAACAATAAGCCATATAAATTCAAATAATGGAACATGCATGATACTTGTGTGTACTGCCATGCCCAGTTTAACTGGAAATTTAGCCCTAAACCATATCAAATATATAGAAATATAAAACACTCATATACACTCTACAAATATTAACAATAAATTTTGATGCCATGAACAAACAAGAAATTTAGAAATATAAAATATTGCAAGTATATCTAATGCCAGTTATGCAAACTCAGTAATAGGCCATGCCTATAAAGTGAACATGAATATGTTGTGATGGCAGTAATGCCAAAAGTGTCAAGTGAGTGAGTGATTTGGGCTTTAGGGCCCGTTGACAACTAGGTCATTAGGGCCCGCCAAAACTGTCAAGCCTTTTGGCTATATAATATGTAAAGTAAAAGAAATTAACCCTGAACAAGATTGAGCACACCCACAGAGGAATCAGAAAAGCCCAACTGAATGAAAAGACTAACAATGACATTTTTAGAGAACTTACAGGGCAAGGACTTCAATTCAGGAATCACAGCACCAACTGACTTAACTGGAGGCAGTTCCCATCCTGCTAAGCTCATTGCAACCACAGCACCCCTAGTGTAAAATATTTGCACCAGTGTCATCCTGTGACTCCAAAGCAAGACCTGGACAGTGTCAATAGAAAAACTGGCTGTCGGCTCAGTCTCTCCACTGTTAATCTCATTTTTAACCCACTATATTCCAAGAAACTACATTCAATCCCAATCCCTACTTTGTCTCTTTCTTCCCTATCATAAATTCTCGACTGGGTGTGCAAAAGCAGTTAAGTCAGAAAATGTCAAAAAAGAGTAACGTGAGTGTGCAAAAGGAGGTATGTCGTGAAATCATCAGTTGTGCATGTGCAAAGACGGTTAAGTCACTCACTTTTCACTTAGCTTATTTTGCACCATCGAACCAGCATTGGTTAAGTTAGTAATAGAGCTGACTTAACCTGCTATGCACTCCAAATTTAAATGACTTACCCAACTTGACACTACACCTATCTGGTGACTGAGTATTTATTTTCATTGCACTAATATGAAGATTGAGTAATGGAAAACAACTAACTCTTGACTTGTCAACAATACACATGAAAAAATAAAGTATTGCAACTCTATATCATTTCAGTAAAAGCACAGAGAAACCAGTTACCATCTCATATCACTTTAACTACTTATATGAAGAATATTTAAATGCTATTCCTGGACGACATGTTGATAGGAGGATACAGACAATATTTTTGATGATCTTGAACTACAGAAACCAAAAGTGGATGCATACCAGAAATGTGAGACTTAAGCTGAAAATAGAGATCTCTGAAAGTGAAAAATACTTGAGTTTGAGAGTAAGAAATGCACCAAGAAAAGGTTGACCTAGCAAGTCACCCTCAAGAAATGATCTTAAAAGGAAAGCCTTAACATTCGACTTACAATAATGCTTGCCAACTCCAGCCATTAGTAGCTCCATTGCCTTTTATAAAAGACACCTATTAGGTAAAACTTAACGTTCACTGCTGTGATGACAAGCAAGTATACTGTTTCATGTGGCACAAAAGACAAGTCTAAAGAGGGACTAATGAATAGAATCTTACCTTTACAATTAATTTAAACAACTTCATCTAGATGCAAAAAAAATAGCTTATATATTCCAATTTCTGCCAAGGACAAAACAAAAACGGTCACATTGCATAATGTGTATGGTTGCACTTCAGGAACACCCAGTCCCTCAATCTATTGACCACTAATTCCTAATATTCGGTCATACACACATGGAGAGTGATGGAGATCATACAGCCATAGAAAAAAAGAAATGGAAGTATCGTGTTCGTCATCCTCACTGCTGGATGCAACTTGTTGGTTTATCAGGAAAGAACAAACTATTTGTGGTCAGTGATATGTCTAAGGAGGACCTTTAGGACTTCTCAGCATTTTTGGGAAGAGAACTCGTGCTAGGAAAGGTTGACATAACTGGATAAAAGATCGGTTGGGGGACATGCGGTGGCTCTGTTTTCAAAAGGTTTCCTTCAGACAATTATTTCTAAAGTACAAGTTGAGGAAAGGTGGTGATTTCAGATTTGCCAGTTTTCTCAGAAGAGGGAATAAATCTACAGGTATCAAACCTTAAAGAAGTATTCTGGTCCAAATGCAGTAAACCTAGCAAAAATAGGACTTGCTGGACCTACTTTCATTTATCTTGGTCACATTCTGGGAATTCTAGGGCATTGAAAATATCTGTGCTCTTAGTATACTTCCAAATACTGATACCAATGACGATGTTGAGTGAAGAATGTGTTTTTATTATTCATTGTATTTTGGATGGGGAAAACAATTTTATGGAAATTTAAAGAAAGTATATGACATTAAAGTCAGTAATAAAATGTCTTGTTTCTTTAGTGTTATGTTATATTTTGCCAAGTTCATTACATTTAACAACCTTTTATAAAAGGCTAAAAGTAAATAATATATTAACTATGCAATAATGTATATATGCGATGTATAATATTTATTATGCGATTATAAGGTATTATTTTCAAACACTACAGTGATATCGGGGTTGTCTCCCGAGTGTGGTGGTAGCGCTTCTGCTTACCAAGTGAGAGACCAAGGTTCAAATCCCAGCACCAGTGTGGGGATTTTCTCCCAGTGGGAGACCTGGCATGGGGTGAACTCAGCCTCGTTGGGTCCCTGAAAGGGCAATCGAGGAGCTACATGATTGAAAAGTTGGGTCCTGATTGCATAGACTGCATAACCGGCCAGGAGGAACCAGGGTGCTGAGCACCAGTACTGCACCACACTCTTGACTGTGGTAATTAGAGGTGGGGGATGCAGCGGCTAGGTGGTAACGGCTGTTGTGCCATGGGTAATTATTACTACAGTGTTATGTCTTGTTTCATTATCCTTGTACTAATTTTATGCTGTCATTTTCTCAAGTTCTGTTAAATGTGAATTCTATATAAATATGGTGGTATTTCATCCCCGTGGGAACTACAAGAGTTGATTACATATTTAAAAATACAATTTCATTGTATATTGTAGCAAACAATAAATCTTCCACTGAAACCATTAATATAACACTTGTGTGGGAGTGGATATGTCAAAATGCACTGCGAAAAGTCACGTAAGTCACGCATTCGCCCTCCAACCTTCATATAATCCTCAGATAAGGGATGAAGATTTATAGGAATTAGAGCAACCTGATGTATATATTTACAATATTAACCAACAAATATTTTTTTGCAAAATGTGTAGAATTTTGGTACATAAGGGATTTGGGAAATTGATTGTAATCTTTAATTTAGTTTTTTGACTTAACTGCTTTTCACACCTAGTCGAGAATTACTATAACATCACTTGCTCCATCTACTAGTGGTAAATTCTCCCTTCTCTCAAGTGCCTCTAATATTTTGCTCTCTGGTATTGAGACAGCACTCGACCCACCTACGTTTGCACATTCCTGCTTCCCCCCCGCCCTCAGTGATTTCAAAGCTGCAGTGTCCAGTCTCTCCTGCTGATCTGGTGACACTTGCCTTGTGGGATGTCACACCACATTTCTCTTGTGATCAACACATTTTCTTCAGCTGATCTCTCCAATGTCTGCCATCTCCTCCTTTCGTCATCTACCTTTGTAACTTTACTCTACACGTGCATTAATTCAGTGGCAATCTCATTCCATCTGAATGCCACATGCAGACTCATATCCTGTTTTCTTCCATTAATCCACCACTCTATTCCTTGGAAAAACGCTCTTTTCCTTTGTTCTTCAGGCTCTTTCCTTTTTTCAAATAAAAATGATTTTTGGCCTCTCTCTCCTTTAGGAATGTCTTGATCACTGAAAATCTTCATTCCCTTTAATTTCTTTACATTCCTCAAAACTTGCTTTTTGAAATTAATTATAGCTATGTTTACAATTAATGGCCTACATTTGTGTCCTTTTCCTATCCTAAAACAGTTTCAACTCTAACTTCCTCTTGTGTATTTCTTCCCCCAGATGAATACAGTTTATCTTCTTTGATTCCAGATATAATAAAATTGCTTTTCCTTTGATCCACCGTGATCTTATTCTTCCATTTATCCATTCTTTTCTAACAAACCATCAGTTCATTATTAACTCCTTTCATATTTTGCAAAGTTCCGTTGATCTCCTCTATTACAACTCTTCAATCCTCTTCTCCATCTTCCTTAGTTTGATAACGTCTGAAATTATTTTTAGCATTGCCAACACTTGATTCAGATCCTTGTGTCTGAGATTGAGTCCTATTCCTCGAATTATTAGCAGTATGGCTTATACAACCAATATTCACAACTGCCCTTTTGTAATCAATTTATTCTTCTTTCCCTTTTGTATTTGTTTTTGTATATGAATTATTCATCTTCATATTGGCAATCATTTATCATGTTCCTAAGCCCTTGTTTCCATTCACTATATGTTCCAGTGCATCATCTCTTTCAGTTAGCAGTTTCTACTTGTCTCTTATCGTAGCAAGTTTCTTTTTCATCTTCCTGATCAGTTTCAAGCATTATTAGAAGATAAAACATGAATAAACACAGATTGCATTGAAGAGAAGACAGTAATAAATTGATTTTATACTTGACATTAGGATCCAGTCACTTAAAATATATTAAAATTTGGGAATATTTTAGTCTAACTACTTGCTAGTTTTTATGTGGTTGTATTTGCTAATTGCAGTTGCATTACACAGTGCATGTATCACTTTCCTGCTGTTTACTAACCTATAATTTCAATTATAAGCTAATGGATATTTGGATTGGACTTGGGTGCATAGTTGTTTAATATATTGTTAGAATGATGGCCATGGTGTTTAATATGACCGAATGCTCGAAGAGCGATTTTATAGATATTACACATTTGATAACCTAAGAAGCTTTAATTAGTAGTCTCTTAATGCTCAAGTTTAAATGAAATTTTGCATGTTCTTCAAAATTTATATATTAAATAGGGTAACACATTAAGCGTAATAAATTTCAACCCTTATGGGGCATGATGAGGGTTGAAAACTTAATGTTTTCCAACTTCATTGAAAATTTGTATGGATAATTTTGGGGTGTACATTACCAACAGTACATAATTTTCTTTTCTTCTGCCCCTAAGTTTGGTTGAAAGGGATAAAGTAAAGGATGGAGAGTAATGGACAGTACCCCAGGCTGAAATCATGCCAATGGTTTCGTGATGTTTTCCAAACCTAATGAAATTGTATGCAGATGTACTTACAAGTAGTGCTAAGGTTCATGTCTGATTTCAGTGCAATTTTATGTCTTTTTGTGGGTAGGGTGATTAAAAACTAAAAATATAAACTGACATTAAATGTTTTAATACCTAGGGAAACATGAGTAAGAAACACTAAATATAAACTTATATTTACTCAAACATAATCTTTTAAAGAAAATCTTTAATATCAAATAAAAAAAATTGAAGTTCAGTGTTAAATTTGAACATACAAAGATATTTGTTTCAAAATTTTCATACCAAATCTTGCGTCATTGGCGACAGTGCCATCCTCATTGGTCTTGTCAGTTTGTCTCCTCTTCATTTGCAGATATTCCTTCTATTCTCTTAAGTGCTTCATCTCTCAAAAGACTGACGACTTCAGGAGGAATGCTTTTTTTCTCATTTTGCATGGTTTTGACATATGCTATATAAGAAGATTGGAAGAAACATGTGCAAAATATCCAAGTTACCTGTTCTGTGATGTTTTCTTGCATTTCTTAGTCTGTAACTGCATGAATCTTAGTCTTGTCTCTTGGGTATCATCTTGCAGTTGCCATATTGGTAGTACAGCATATTCTATTATACTTTTCCCTTGAAGAGTAACTTATGAACACTGGGAGGCATGATGTACCATGCATAAAATGAGATTATTTGTACTGACCAGTGCATGATATACAGAATGCTTCTTTTTCAATATTGTAACCACTAGAAAGTGTACACAGGGTTATTTCAAATCTCTGTATAAGCTCTTCATTGCTGCCTGTGATCTGCAAAGACATTTTATGATAGGCAAAGAAATGTTGGGTTGTATTTACATTGTTGGATAATCCTAATGTGGCTGGTCAATGTGTAAACTAGTTCTTTTCTGAATTTTTTAATTATATCCTGCTTTCTTGAATTCACAATTCTTTTTATTTTTACCTCTCATTTGCCATACCCTAATGAATAACTAATACAAAATGTGCCGCACACCTCAAAACAGTATATCCATTCATGTAATGTGGACAGTCCCAATTAATGTCAAAGGATTCTCAGAGATTTGAGCAAGATCTATATTATTTAGGTCTTCGGAAGTGGTTCTGCAGACAAAACATGGGATTACATATTTTTCCATCAACTATGGTTAACAGAACTATGTAAGTAGCAGTATATTCTGTTCATGCTATTTCTAGTTTCGTTGGGACAGGAGTATCAATTTAGCTTTGAAAGCTTCTATTTCTCTCTTTGCCATTTGTAGTGTTTCTTTCTCCTTGAGTTCTCTATGAATATATATATTTCTTGTAAAATCATTGCTTTCAAAGAATGTCAATGCTGCTTCTTCACTATGGAATTGGGGTGACAACAGGTATTTTGAAAGTCCTTTTTTATTGTTGTGATTCTTTTTGTCCATTTCCTTAAGTACTGTTGCAGCATCATGCCTCCCAGATGCATGGAAACAATGTAAAGATCCTATGGTTTTACATGTTCCCTTTCACTGCAGCCCTTCATGTTGTTCAAGCAAATTTTTTAGGCCATCAATTACTAAAACTTGTTGACTGAACAGAAGGGTTTACTTCAGATTCCTTAGAAAGTAAATATACCATTTGTGGTAGTAGTAGCCTAGTAGTAGTGGTAGCCCTTCTGTAAATTTATGAAAAGGTAGAAACAGGTTGAAAAATTCATTTCTACCTTTCTAATCTTTGTTCTACATACGGCTAGTGTGAGGGAACAAATGTCATTATGTAAAAATATTTATTTTGACAACACTGCACCCGTCTCCTGTTGAATTCTCATTTAAGAACCATTAAACTGCCACTTATAGACTTTTCTACGCCTTCACTACATCTCTCCTCGCCCAAGTATAACACACCACTCTTTTCCACTAGACAATGTGTGGTACTTTTTTTTTTGTTAACATCCTCCAGCTTAATGTCGTATCGGACGATGAATGACTGAAATGTGTGAAATGATGCTCATATGAGCCCAAGTTTCATAGAGCTTTAAGTTACTCGACATTCGTCTTCTCAAGATAAGGGAAAACCTCGGGAAACAGACCTTGTCCGGATAATTTACCCTAAGCGAGATTTGAATTTGCGACCTCTTGGACATGTGGCAGACATGCTAATCATCATGCTACAGAGATGGGCATGTGGGGTACAGACAATTCATAGCAGCCTGCATGTGTCATGTTTGGGACATTGTTTACATCAGATTGCATTTGGTAATACTCAACACGAGAGCACAATTCTTTCAGGATATTTTTTACCTTGTCAGTGGAGTGGGTCCACTTCTTGTCACCCAAGCGTTGATGCCTGCCTATGCTGGCATATTACGCTCCCTAGTTAGATTCCTAGAGTCCATCAGTAATGTTGTCAGGCCCACCAATTACATTGCACAACACTGAAATTTGCACCTGACCAAAAATAGGTGATTCTAATAGATTTTTAAGCACGAATTTCAGAACTGAAATCCATTTTGTGATATCACCTAACATTTTTTAGATATTGCCCTTTTTGTGATTTGCAAAAATCTGCTGTGTTATGCCACTCCTACTGCTGCAGCCTTTATTGGTCAGTTCACACTCTTAACATCTGTTGTCATTCAAGGCTGGCAAGAGTTTTATTGCAGGCGAGGTAACTTCAGCATTTTGACGAGGGGCTTAAAATATGACTTTTTTGAAAGGTCTTCTATGTTAATGGGCTCATGGAACAACTGAGTGACAATTACAAGCCATCTGAATGACATCTTTTCATTGATTCGTCGAAGTTAAGTTTAAAGGTGGTTTTATTACATAATGGTAACTCTTATCCTTCCGTCCCTATAGCTCATGCTGTCCAGATAAAAGAGACATACAAGAATTTGAAGATAGTTTTGAAAGCTATAAACTATGCAAGGTATGAGTGACAGATCTGTGGAGATTTAAAGGCCATTGGATTGATTACTCCTGGGAATGCAGAGTGGTTTCACCAAGTTTTGTTGCTTTATATGTGATTGGGACAGTCGGGCTAAAGAAAAACATCATGAAGTAACTGAGTGCCCTGTATGGAGTGCTTTAATACTGGGTGAAAAGAGTGTTAGGTATGAAACATTAGTTAACAAAGACAAAATTTTGCTACTGCCGCTTCACATTAAGTTAGGCTTAATGAAAAATTTTGTAAAGGCTTTGAACAGAGAGAGTAAGGGCTCTCAGTACTTGAAACAAAAGTTCCCAAGAATAAGCAAAGCAAAATTGAAAGAAGGTGTTTTTATTGGCCTGCAAATATGCAAATTGATGGAAGACAGGCATTTTGAAGAACTACCTTCAGAAAACGAGAAAGCAGCATGGGTGGAATCCAAGACAGTACGCAAAAATTTCCTGGGAAATACAAAAGCTGACAACTACAGGGAAATTACTGAGAACATGCTAAAGGTATATACTAATTTAGGGTGCAATATGTCCTTAAAAATACATTTTCTGCACTCGCACTTGGACTTCTTCCCTCCCAATTTGGGGGCTGTGAGTGATGAGCATGGAGAACGGTTTCATCAGGATATAAGTGCCATGGAAAAGCGGAAAGTGGTCACCTAATGTTAGCTGACTGTTGTTGGCAGCTCATAAGGGAGGTACCTGATGTCAGCTACAAGCGGAAGTCTTCTCGAAAGTTTTTTTTTTTTACTGAGTAAAATTCGTTCAAGTGCAAAAACAAAAGTTGAAATTTGTTGTTCAGTGTTATTGATATGATCTAGATATAGTGTCTTCAATGTGATTCCTGATGGCCTGAATGGAGTCCCAGTTGGCATCACGAGGCTGAGTGCCAGCGGGAAAAACCCCCATGCGGATACCGGGGATCAAACCCGGTTCCTCTGTGCCAGAGGCAAGGCATGCTTTCAGGAGCAATGGCGAGAGTGGACCTGTAATACCCAAATGGGAAATTTTGCGTCAGAAAGAGCTATTATTTAAAACAAAATCATTCTTTAAAAAATTCAATATGATACAACTCCCTTCTCATGAGTTTTCTACTCATCTTGCATATTGTTTTTATCAAGGTGAGACTTTAAAGTTAATTTTCTTGTTAATTTGGCAATGCATACTAAGTTGTGTTAGCTTGACTCCAATAGTCTTGTTCCTCATTTATGTTTTTAACAGTGCTCTGCTCTGTAACAAGGCAATATTATGCAGCTCCAAATCTCAGCTGCCATGAAGTTCTGTGCCTGCCACAATATTAATGTGGATTTTAGGGTGAGGGCAGGTGCAACCACCTTAGGCTAGGCTGTGGGTGACAGTGATTCCCAAGAGTGTACTAGGTAAAATGATACTGCAGGAATTTGTAATTACCTTTCACAGGGACAGACAATTATTAACTGGTAATTAACTATGACATTTATTGACAGCTCTCATTTGCCCTATGGCATATGACCTAATGGAATTTCATGATGATAATACAGTAAGGATTTACGGAATGTAACAAAGATTATTGTGATAAGCATGCCTCATTTATTTATTTTGTGACTATTTTGTTCACATTTATCAATAAACCTTCTAATTCTCCCGAATGTTGACATAAGTCCTTCTGTTTTACTTGTTCACAAAAACCAGTAGGAGTTGCATATATAAAAATGTGTTAGAGTTAGAGGGCTTATTAGCAGATGTAAACGCAAACTATACATTATTATTTGCATGGTACATACTGTTGTGTCGCCCTTGTTGATGGTCAAGAAGTTGCTAGTAAAATGTGTTAATACTCTCACAACAGTGCCATGGTTAAGAAATAAAGCAGATTAGTTTTATCATTGACACCAAAAATTGCGCAAGTTGGCTTCTCAGGCTGAAAGAGGTAACCTAACTATATAAGAAATCAAATCTGAATTATTCATAAATGTATAATTCCCACTAGGTGCTTCTATAATGTACTATATAATTCACATTCAGAAGCCTGTCAAATTGTAGATGGTTATGTTCATATACTTATTGCCATTGCTGTTTTATGTTTTGGTGACCTAGGATAACTCATCATAAGTGCATCCATATTTTGATTGCAGTCAATGGTGTTCTTTGTTACTGTGATGGTCATTGCCCTGATGAGCAGTCTAATGGGACATGTCAGGGACAACCAGGAAGTCAGTGCTTCAGTGCTGTGGAACAAGTTTTAAATACAATAACGGGTGAATTTGAAGAAGAAAGAACATATGGTTGTCTTCCACCAGATGAATCAGGTTTCATGCAGGTATACATACAATTTATCTTCATTAAGTATTTTTAAAGGCTGTTATAGAAAGCCAGGTTATAAACATGTAAGTTCTAAAGCTTCCATGTCAAAAAGCAAACAGCAATTTGTAGCGATGATCAGCTTTGCCCATGATAAGATGCTTCACATTTGCTGCACAGTATCTTGCTTCGGGCTCCACATTGCTCAATTTACAGCATACTTGAGTCTTTTGATAATTGAAATTCTTTTTCATGAGCAATTGGTCATTTTTGTTTTCAACATTGTAACCATAGATAGCCCCATGTGATGAAAGTCTGATCCTCATCAACATGATCCAAGAGCTCCTGACAAATCAGGAGTGTTTCTATTCTTGTGTTGATATTAAAGAAGGAACTTAGTTGCAAAACAATGCAATGAAACTTTTCTGGCAGGATTTCATGCCATAATCCAACTCAGAGTTTACTCTCATCAATTTTATAAACAGTATTGATTTTCATGAATGACCATTAATTGTGACCATGTATCATTGAAGCTGTACATTTAGATGCTAGTTATCAAATAGAGCAGGGTTGCTGAACCAATGAAATGCATGCCACAAGCTTACAAGCATTTTTCTGTGAATTTTATGACATAATCCAACAGAAATGCTAACTGTTCTGTAGCTTCTTAAGACAGTTTAGCATTGATTTTCATGAATGACCTAGTTCCAAACCCCATGGGTATTGTTAGTTGATGATTGCAAGTAAACACTCCAGCAGGAATGGAAAACGTATGAAACATATGTCACGAAATTATTTTCTGGTTATAAGCACATTTTATCTTCTGCCTGGTATTGTTTAGTGCATATTTATATTTCTGAAAGAATGGCAGATAGCCACTACCATCTTCGCTCTAGTACTTGGTTAAGATACAGATTTTTGTCACAGTTGATTGGTTGAGGACCAAGTTAAGTTGCAATAATGAGAGACTACATTTAAAAGGTTGTAATGTCATTATGTGAACAATAAGAACTGCCTACCATATATGTATAAGGGGCGTTCAAAAAGAAACGAGCTGGAGTTTGGTATGCACAAACCGGTGACAGGATGGTAATATCATGGCGTGTGTAACGAAGTGTTGTTCCGACCAGAGCATGGAAGTTCATAGCCCGTCACTAGAGGACATGCGTGCACGTCACGTGACTATACAAAGCTAGCAACAGCATGCATCAATCGCCCAACGCTGCCAGTCGCATTGCAAACAGTGAAATGGAGGCATCAAAAGAAGAGCAAAGAGATGTTGTTCGTTTTCTGACAGTGGAAGGAGTAGGGGGAACGGACATTCATCGACAAATGTCACAAGTGTATGGCGGACACTGCATGTCCCTTGCAAGTGTCAAGGCGTGGCACAAGCGCTTCAGGGGAGGACGGGTGTCGTTAGCTGGTGGTACACAGTCTGGAGCACCGATGACATTATCCAGCTGGTGGATACACTCATTACCCAGGATCGCCGATTGACAGTGAAAGCCATAGCCGTCGAGGTTGGATTGAGCGTCGGAAGTGTTCACACCATCATGAAGGAACGACTGCTCTTGCACAAAGTGTGTGCCCAGTGGGTGCCCCACAGTCTTCAACCACACCAAGAAGCATGTCGAATGGCCCACTGTCTAGGTCATCTGCAGCGCTGTGCTAGGGAAGGGAATGAATTCCTGCCATGAGTGGTGGCTGGAGATGAATCATGGTGTCATCACTTCGAACCAGAATCAAAACGACAAAGTCTCCAGTGGAAGCATCCAGGGTTAACACCACCAGAAAAAGCCAAGGCCATCCACACAAGTGCAGGAAAGGTTATACTGACGTTCTTCTTTGACCAAAATGGCCCCCTTCTGATACATCTCCTGCAGCATGGGATAACAGTGAATGCACAGCGTTACTCGCAATCCTTGACCAAACTTCGCCAAGCGATCAAATCAAAACGACCAGGCAATCTCACCCATGGGGTCATTCTGCTCCACGACAATGCAAAGCCTCATACGGCCAACACAGTTGCAGCACTCCTGCATAAATTCAAATGGGAGGCTCTCGGCCACCCTCCATACAGTCCAGAACTCTCTTCCTGTGATTACACCATTTTTGGTCCCCTTAAAAAGGCTCTGAGGGGCAAACGATTCACCTCGATTGACGACATCCAGCTGTACGTGCGGAACTGGCTCACATTGCAGCCCGGGATCATTCACTGTCTTGTATCACAGTGGGACAAGTGTCTCAACAGCCAGGGTCAATACTTCTAACATACAGGTACTGGTTTCTATAATATCTCCGGCTTGTTTCTTTTTGAACGCACCTTATATGACCATTGACATGTAAATTGCTATAAGGTGAAACATATTTCACAAGATCTTTTTTCTGTTTTCATGTTAAACTTCAAAGTAACATAGTGATGTTTGTTTACCTTGTCAATTTTTGGTTTTAGGTTATGTTTATTTTACCCAAACTGGTGTTGGTCTAGGTGGTAATGTTTGTATGGTATGGCATCATTATTTGTGTACATTATTCAGATGCTATAATTTTTAAGTGCTGTGAGGTTTATGCTTTATGACTAGATTTAGGATCACAATTTTTTTTAAATTAACGTCCTCCAACGTAATGTCATATCGGGTGGTTTGAGATCGCAAGACATGCATTTGTTTTGTGATGGGTAGTAGTGGTGTTTTCTTGATAGGTTCTGGGCATTTTCTTGTTTTTGTAATTTTTAGTAACATTTGATAGATTTTTAATTAAACTATATTGGTTAAAAGCAGATGATTTTGCAAACTTGGCATTCTAGCCATTAGAGGTTTGCTGCTGTTCTACTGCAAACTCCTAAGTACATTTAAACTACTTATATCTGTCATACGGATTATTACAGTTTAAAGTTATCATTAAATGCATATTCCATTATATAATACTCTTGGCAAAGAACTTACAAACTTTCGCATTGATTCAATGTTAGTGCAGTCTCATGAAAATTCAACATCCCATTATCATGGAACACTCAGAAGATTTGCAATGAAATTGGCATGGATCTTGAGTAGAAAAAATATAAAACTGCATAGCAAATGAAATGTATTTCTTGTAGGCCAAGGCTAATGATTGCTACTAACCATAGTCCTGCAGTCCCTGTTAGCGCTGCTAAGTGGGTGATCATCCTTGGCTTTCATTCAGCCGTCTATCATTTGATACAAAAGCTACTTACGTACCTATACGTCTTCCTGGATTGATAGGCAAGTGACCTAAGCTGCCAGCTCCATGACTGCTGTGGTGCTGCTACATGTTAAATATAGTGCTTGAATGTGTACTCTTGTGATTTCAACAGTGAATGTGTTCCCTCCTTAGAATGTGACACCAAGTTTTTGCACAGATCTTATAGTCCTGATTACTTTGGCAGAATATTAGATGCGGATACAGCATTGTTTCCCTCCAATCATTAGTTTTCATTCATTGTGCCATGGTGTATGGGTTGTATATAATACAATTGATGACCCTTTCACAAGTGAGCTGTAGTAACATAATTGGTAAAATAATAGTCTTTTGAGCAGATATATATATATATATATATATATATCTTAAATATAATAATTATTTAGAGACTAAAAGCTTCACTTACCTTAGTATTTGCTGCAAGTTCTTGAAATATAATGCAGACATATTTCTTGATGCTTCCATCATATCGTCAGTGCTCTTGTGTATAGATACCATAGCTACAAATGCTGTTACTTATACTCGGCGCCAAATAAGAAGGGGATTGACAGATGTGAAGCACGTGGCGGAAACGCATAAATGAACGGGAGGGGATGCATGCGTCTTAGCAGTTGCCATAGCAACGAAAAGAATAACCAATTAGAGCTAAGGCGTTATAATGGCGTTCCCATAGAAACGGTACACACAAGGACCTTGTTGCCGATATGTAACACGCACGTAACACGTGATTAGCCGGTGGCTGATGAACCCAGCAGTAACATGAAGTGCTTTTGTTATATTCTGTTATCGCTGCATATAAACAAATAGTGCTGCAGGCTGCAGCCCGAGCTTGCAATGCTTGCATCAGTTAAGAGATTGCCTGTATGTTGAGAAGTTCGTTTGTGTTATTCTAATATACGGTTATTTGTCTTGTGTTTACGTGTGTCTGAGTCTGTGCGTGTGTTGCGAGCTTTTGCATTTGTGCTAACGCTTTTAATTATTGTTTAACAGTGTCAAAAAATAGTGACAAAGATAGTGCTGCCAAACGAAAAATTGAACATACTCGCAAACCGAATAAAACTGTGTTTGGTAAAGGTATCCCAATTAAAGGACAAGCGCGGAAATAATATGCTCTGTTAGAGAATATTTCGAAGAGGAGAAATTGAACGGGGGACCTCTTATTCCAGTCTCTAAGGTAATTGATAGAACCTCGCGTGCTGTAGGAATACTATAGTTAAAATTGGGAAAGAGAAGTACGACAAAGAGGGAAATCAGGCGTCAGGGTCTAAATTGCAGTAGCAGCAAATACGACAGTGATGCAAGTAATTCAGATATTAGCGGCATTTTCCCATTAGAATAAGCATCAATATTTCACAGGTATGTTTCTTTTGTTAACGCAAATATTTAGACATATAAAATTGCAATTCTGTCATTTGAATGCAGATTCAATATTTTATTGTTGTCTTTGCATACGAATATAAATAATATGCGCTCAACATTCCAGCCGCAGTGCAATCTTCTTTGTACACATAATCATATCGCGGTCTCCACGTGGTCGTCGTTGCGATAAGCGGCAACGTCGCTTCTCCCTCACTGCAAACTGTCAATCCCTTTCTTGGTTGGCGCCGACATTAATATTTCTATGTATTACCAACCTCTGAAAAAAGAGCAAACCCATTAATAATCAAACGGTGGTATTTCAAAATTCATAATGCTGTCCTTATTTTTCAAAATGAATACCATTTTCCAAACCATTAAATCTATAGGTCCATTTAATTGTTTCAATAATTTAACTTAGTCATACTGATAATTAACTTAAAATATAAGTTTTAATCCTTTTTCAGAAAAATTTGCTGTTTTTAATAGTTTAATTTATAGGTTAATAACTATACCCCTTAATAAGGAAGAATTTAACACAATATAAACACATTATCAACACTGCTGTAATTAATGGTTTTAGTATTTAAATATCAAAAGGCTGTTAAACAAGGCTCTAACTAAAAAAAAAACTAAACCCCACGAGGGGCCAAGGCCTACCGCCCAGCCGCTGCGTCCCCCACCTCTGCCCACTACAGGCGTCATTGGTGAGGTGCAGTACTGGAGGGTGGGACGTGGTCAACGCCCCGAGCCCTCCTGGCCAGTTATGCGGTCTTCTAGACCTGGGGCCGCTACTTCTCCATCAAGTAGCTCCTCAATTGGTCCCCCCGGGACCTAACGAGGCTGAGTGCACCCCGTGCCAGACCTCCCAGAAGGGATAAAATCCCCATGCTGGTACCGGGGATCGAACCCGGGTCCTCCGCGCCAGAGTCAAGCGCACTACCAACTGCATTACGGAGGCAGTCAACAAGGCTCTACCCTTAAGAAAATAAACAATGATTGTATTTTTGAAAAGTTTATTATCCTTGGGCTAATAAATAATGTACAAACATTTTTAAGGAACATGGAATAACTTTTGTTCCTCAAAATAAATATACAAAATTTGCCAATTTTTTTTAAAAGGAATAAAATCTGGTATTTATCAATTTAGCTGCTTGGATTTTCATTGGTAAAGCTAAACATTTGGAAACCAAAATGAAGGAGTATTTTAGGAATATTAAATATTGTTGTTGTTAGCTAATGCTGGATTTCTGACAATGAAGTCATTAATCCTCTTGCTCTCCAATATATTTTTCACTGATGGATGGGGCATTAGAAGTGGCCGGGCATATTTGAAGGTGGTCTCGATCCATTTCCTCTTGCAGATCACATAGAGGACAGAGTGGTGAAGAATATATCCCAATTCTGTTTAAATGTTTTGCCAGACAATCATGTCCTGTAATCAACCTGAAGGTTGCAACTGCTGTTTTTCGAGGATACTCAGGAATTACTGTTTGAATGTTTGGTAGTTCGCATCTTTTATTCTTTGATTTTTCATAGTAATATTTTTCAATAATTTTTTTTTGAATTCAGAGTTGGCTAATCTTTTAGCTGCATGAAATGGTAAATTAACTATTGATTTCTGCACATTGCCGGTACCCTTTTTTGCAAGAAAATCAGCTTTCTCATTACCACTCAGTCCACAGTGAGCTGGTATCCATTGGAAGACTAGGTGTTTTTGAAGTGCTGTTAGTTGGGTAAGGATTTTCCAACATTCTATAATTGTTTGGTTTTTTGGTGACAACTTGGAAGTAATTGCTATAATTGCTGCCCTGGAATCTGAGAGAATAACTGCTTGCCGAAAGTGTGAAATTCTGTACAAAAGATTTTGTAGGGCCATTCGAATTGCTTCAATTTCTCCATCAAAGTTTGTAGTTCCATAACTTAAAGATTTGTAATAGGAAAAGAGGTGACATGTGACTCCAGCACCTGCTCCATCTTGGTTTGATGTAAATGATCCATCAGTATAAATATGGAGCCATTCGTGTTCTGGAAATCTAGCATGGATTGTCTCTAATGCCAATAATTTTAGAACACCAGTTGGAGTATCACTTTTCTTAACTTCTTCTGTCAGGTGTAAATAATATGTGATGTCTAATGTTTGTGTCGGATTGACTTTAGATATGAAGTTTTCCTTTAAATTAGGAAGGTATACATTCTTCTTGATGTCTTGAATTTTGGAATGAAAGCTCTCCTGAGTCTTTAGTGTATGTGTAAAATTTCTCTTGTGCCATGTATTGAATGGGAGTCTGATCAACTTTTCGTGTTGAATAAGAGCTGTTTTTTCTATTTCATATTCAATGGGGCATTGGTTGGTTAGTATTTCCATAGCTGCTATTGGTGTGGTTTTGATAGCACCTGTAATTAATCTCAGACTTTGGTTTTGAAAGATTTGAATCTTTTTTGTGTTTGCTGTTACAAGAACTTCGCTGCAGTAAGTAAATAATGGCTTTATATATACATTGTATGTTGTGTTAAGAGTTGCTCTGGAACATCCCCACTTCATTCCTGTTAGACGTTTTAACAGTGAAAGGCGCCTCTCTGCTCTTTGTATTACATTTTCTATTTGTTTGGTCCATGTAAGTTTAGTATCAAATGTAACTCCTAAATACTTTGCTTCCTTTGTTTCTGGTAATTGTTGACCCTCAAAATTTAGTTTTATTTTTAGTGGCTTTTTTCTTAGTGAAAAGATTTGGTAGTTTGATTTTGTTGTATTAACAGTCATTAAATTTTCTTTGGTCCACCTTTGTAATTTGGTTAAGGATTGTTGCATGGTTTTTTCTAGTTCTGTACTTTTGCTTTTTGGTTTTGAAGTCCACATTACTAAGTCATCAGCAAATAGTGCACACTTCACACCTGATTCTTGTATTTGTTGTGGCAGATCGTTAATAAATATATTAAAAAGTGTTGTGCTTAGCACTGCGCCTTGTGGTAAGCCACGGTGTACTTGTTTGTATTTAGATATATTTCTTCCATATCTGGTTGCAATAAAGTGTTGTGTTAGGAAATGACATAGCCATGAAAACATTGGACCTTGTATCCCTATTTTTTTTACTTTCTTTAGTAGTTTTGTTCTGCATATAGAATCATATGCACTTTGGAAGTCAATAAAAACTGATAAATTATCTTCTTTTCTATTGAAGGAGTCTTTGATTTCTTGACTGAGAAGTAAGACTTGTTCATTTGTAGAGTGGAACTCTCTGAATCCAGCTTGACATGGGGAAATTAAATTTTTTTATTCTAGAAACCAATTTAACCTGTTTGACACCATTCTTTCCATCACTTTTGCTATGATGCTAGTAAGAGCTATTGGTCTATAATTTTTTATTTCTGACGCTGTTTTGTCTTTCTTCAAGAGTGGGACAATTATTGCCTTTTGCCATTCAGCAGGTACAGTGGTTTTCCAGGATAGATTGTAGAGTTTTAGTAGTTGTTGTTTTGCTGTTTTTCCAAGGTTTTTTATGAACTCTGGATGTATGTGATCAGGTCCAGGAGTAACGAGTTTTATATCAGTTTTTGTTTCATTAAAATAATGTAATATTTACACAAAATACAGCTGTGTATATACGAAGCACTTTAAATGCCCTGCGCTGGATATTGGGTAGCAGTTCTCGGCTTGCGGACGTTTTAAATGGCCATCGCTCAAGAGGTTAATAGCTTCAGTTTTTCAATGCATATATATACAGGTGTAAATGAATAACACAGCACGAATTTTACTGGTGATAGACGGTTCATGGGCAATCAATTTGAGATAGGAAACCTATGGTCTGGGATTACAAATTACAGAACTGTGCCTTAGAATTGTTTTAGGGTATGCATGCCGCTGAACATGACCACTGCAGCTATAACACATGAAGAGGAAATAAGGGGACGAATTACGTAGCCTTTCTATTTCGCGTAATGGTTATGGTGCCCAGATGTGAAGGCACACACGTGTTAAAAGCGCAGGTTCAAATACTTATAACTCATAAGCGCATGCTTAATCTAATTTGATTTACACAAAACATTTGTATCGCTGTAAATTTTCGTTTAACTAATTTTTAAACTTTTTGTTTCAAGTTTAAGTATTATTTATACTTGCATGACCTAAATAGTAGGTACACACTAAGAATTTTGTTTTCGCTTAAGTGAGGTGGTTCAAGCCTAACACAATGTCATTGTGTGCTGAAGGAAATAGGAAATTAGACGTGGGTGTCTCAAGTAGGAAGTAGTCATCATATGGTGGTGTTAGTATCTTCCAGGGTTATTAAGGTCACCTCTTGGCAGTATTAGACATTTATTATGCTTACAGATAGGTGTTCAGTGTCTCTTTGGGGAGTTGTGGTACTTTGTGCTATTACTTGGTTCAACGTTTTGTGAACTGTTTACAGCAGGTCAACTGTTGGAAGGAAAATTTCTGTTATTGACATGAACAATTACAGCCTACAGTCAGCTTCAGACAAATGACAATACATAACCCTCCTGCCTAAGTTATCAGATGTAAGAAGTAAAAATAAACAATACTCTGTGCATTGCATATCATTTCCGTATTTTGCTATTGTAAACCAAACGAACATTTCTCTCAAAATGGAAAAGAAAGGAGAAAAAAGATTCTTATCCCCTTTTCGGGTTTGAACTTGATTTCTCGGTTTCACGAGTTCCACAGTCAATCGACATAACCACGTAGCCAAAGCACACGCTTTAGATCTGTCCTATATTTCTGTAGCCGTTTGCCAAAGCCTATTGTCCATTGTAGTGGCCTGCAGACACATGTTAAGTCTCCAATTTAAGTGCTTTTCGTAGCACTACAATTTAAAAGTTGTTCAGAGTGACAGCAGACAGGCTTCACTAAGTTCCTCATAAGCACTATTTTGATTCCAGTGGATAATATTATATTGTGGTTCAGGATAGTAACTAAACCAGTTTTTTACGTTCCAAATTGTCATCTTATTTTTTGTAAAACAAAAGCTGAACAATGGGTTAGAAAAAATTACCTATATCTAATACAAGTATCAAAAGCAGCACCTGATTTTGGTTGTAGGACTTTCCAAAACATAGTGTAATCAAAAGAGAAGTAATATATGGAGCAACATATAATTTTGGTACTATATAAAGTATGATTTCAGTACAACTTGGGCGATAAGAGAAACAAAAATGGGATTGAGAGGCTGTCTTGCTATAATGTATGCTACAGCAGTTTGCAGGAGAGAAAGCTCATGATTGTGTTACACAAACTAAACTCATGGCATGCCAATTACAAACTGCTGTCAGGAAATTGTAGACTGCTTATGCCTAATATTTTGCCAATGTAATTAGAAAGGAAAGACAAAACAGGGAACACAAAAATATGACTAATGGAAGTGGAAGAAGATAATTTTGTTACAATTGAAAGGAAAAGACTCCAGTAGTACGGTCATGTATGTAGAATGGAAGTAGGAAGAATACCCAAAATCGTGCAAGAATGGGAAATTAAGAGGAACAGACAGCAAGGGCGACCTGCTATTACCTGGATACAAAATGTACGCATGTCAATTGAGAGATTTCATGCAGCTGAAGATGACGTACACCAGTGCTGTCCAACTTTATGTGCTCGGGCACATTTAACTTCTGCCTTAGGAGGTGAGGCTGCCGTCACAACCACTGTTAAGGCAGGTACCCTTCGTTTGAGAGGAAAAAGGGAAAGCACCAGTTAGGAAAATAGTGAATACAGCCTTAGGGGTACAAAAGCACACTTCATGGGTATGTATTGGGAAGAAGTTAGGATGGAAATAGTTTTGTCTTGAAATTTGAATTAATATTAGAAATCTTCAGAGTAAAAATTTGCACATGAAGGGCACCAGAAAAAAACATCACGGCCACTGCGTTGGACAGTACTGACGTACATGATAGAAATAAATGGCATAGTGTTACACAAAAACAGTGACAAGTTCTGTATGGTAGTATTTAATCTACAAATTTATTTTGTTTAAATGGTTATATAATTGAATTTACATTTGTATTGTAATATTCTTCTGTTGGAAACAAACCTGTGTAATGAGGAAATTTCTCACTTAGTAAGAAATAATTAGTAAGGGTACTGCAAGGTAATTAGGAACAAAGTTTGAGTCTTAATTCGAATGTTCAAGTTCCTTTTGACCTCCTAGCAGATTAGGAATTCTAGAATTGTACAAATTTGTAAACCCAAGTATTAAGTACAAGACCGTTGTTCAACATTATCCCATATATAACTTAATGGGATGTATATCTTTTGTACTGTAAGCTTGTGTCCATTCCTAAGGTTTCAATTGTGTTTTTGTACAACTAAATTGAAGATGAAAAGGGTGGCTATTTGCAAAGGTTTGTTGTACCTTTTATTTATAATTATATTATCTGAAACATTTGTTGCTTCAATTGAAATTGTTTGAACAGTTTTGGAGAAAATAAAATATTTTCCATTTCAAGGGTAGTTAGGACAGGGAAAATTTCCGGAAAATACACATGTGATGTCATTGAAAGGTATTTGAACACCTTTGCTCCATCTTGTGAATTAGTATATTTTGAATTTATGGACCTAAAACGGCATTCAAATGAAGTATATCAAATATTTGGAAGGAATGCAAGACTTCCTTAAGCTGAGATGGTATCTAAGTTCAAGAAATAGTGATAATTAGAGTTCTTCCTACGTTTATTATGAAGTTCTAGTGTGTTTGTCGTACACATTAGGAATTAATTTAGACATCGTGTTGTATGTTGTTTCCATGACTATCTATAAATGAAGCTAAGTTTTGTTATAGCACATATTTTTTGGATTCTTATAGCTATCCAGAGTCAAGTCAATAGAATAGAATATTTGTACACATCATACAAGAACAAAATTTTGATACATGTATGCCAAGCGTTAAAACTACTTGCATTGTAATACAAATTGAGCCCCATTTCCTTCCTACCCCTTGGCTTTCAGTTAGTCCATATACTTCTTCCCTTTCCACCTCTCTGATATTTAGTTTCTTAATCTTCTCCTTCCTCTTTCACTTCCTGCTCCTTTCTCTTAGCTTTCTTTTTTTTTTTTTTTTAACTTTCCTTAGCCATTTTTTCTTAATTTTCCTGATCCTTTTTTCTCTCTTAACTGTTAATATTTCATAGTAGCCATTTCCTTGCTCATTTTGCCCATTTTGGATCCCAAATGCCCTATCTCCACTTCTCTAACTCTACATTCTACCACATAACATATCTTATTCTCCTTTTCTCCACATATGACATGTTGCTGATTCACTCACTCTTAACTAGTGTTGCCAACCAATAAACATTAAATCTTGCAACAGAACAAAATTCTGCTACATTACACTACAAAACTTCTATATTTTATCATAACTGTAAGTCATGAAAAAGAATTACTAGTCTCTCTGTTGGTAATTTAGGCCTGTTTTAGTGGTGGTAATTTATTTTTTGATTAAGTGAATGATTGAGTTAAAAAGAAAGTAATTGTATAGTTTAGTAAAATTAAATAAACTAATTTATTAATCACCAGAGACATTTTTGTGCTGTCAGTAGCGTTTAGATTTTTTTGTGTTCTGGCTTTCATAGTGTTCCAAAATATCACTTCCTTTTTGTTCCCAAAGCAACATTACAAACTCTGCACTTTGCTTTTGCATTGTCTTGAATAACTGGTTGTAATTATTTTTAAAAAATCCTTTCCCTACTTTAAGTATTTAGTACAAGAACTAAAAATATTGAGTAATGCGATATCATGTTAGCTGTTGGGGAAGTACCTATCTATGTACAAGTTACATGATTCACATGTCTTAGATTCTTGCAGAATTTTTACTTTGTCAGTACAAATTAAATACATAAAGGTATAATGTTTATGAATTACTAATTAATCCAGCATATCAAATATACATTGTCAAAGTTTAACATTGTTTACAATATATACTAAAACTATGTATACTTTTACCATTCACTTAAATTATATATGGATTTACTCAATAGAAACTGTTTTAATTTGCTTTTGAGTCTAGTTTTTGAGATGTTAGC
This sequence comes from Tenodera sinensis, assembly GCA_030765045.1. NCBI lineage: Eukaryota > Metazoa > Arthropoda > Insecta > Mantodea > Mantidae > Tenodera > Tenodera sinensis. The sequence goes on along the minus strand of CM060964.1, from coordinate 124,081,111 downwards.
CAAGGCTTTAAGTGTGGTAGCGTGTTGTGTAGAGCAATCTCTTGGATATGTATATCGCTGTCACATATGCTTAGAAGTGCTATATTGGTGATAATTTTCATTCTTTCTTGTGAATTGTGTGAATTTGGTTATGTTTTGTTTACAGCAGTCTATCAGTTATAAATAGTGTAGTTTTATACATATATAGGAAATAAACGCTAAACTTTTTTTGTTAATGAGTGTGTCTCTATAAGATTCATTTGCTTTAAGATTAAATATTATCCTTATACATTTCTTTTGGCGAATTAATAAGTGATCCATGTGGCATTTGGTAGCTGCACCCCATACTTCAATGCCATAGTTTAGATGTGAGTATATGCATCCATAATAAATTGTTTTTAATAATTCTATGTCCTTGTAGTTTTGGAAATGTCTAAGTAAATATGTGGATTTACTAATTAAGTTGCACACATCTATGTGCTGAGCCCATGTTAGTCAGTTATCTGCTGTAATTCCCAAAAATTTGTATTTTACTTTTTCCACGCTTTTATTATAAACATTTAACCCCATATCTGAGTTATTTTGTGACATGTTAAAGCACATTGTTTTAGTTTTTTGTATATTACATTTTAAGTTTATAGATTCAAAGTATTTTATTAGCAAGTTGGCTGTATTGTTTAAATTTCTGCTTAACAATTCTGTTGTGTTGCTCCAGCACACAGCATTGTATCGTCTGCATATGTTATTATATTAGTATTTTGTGGGTGAATGTCATTTATGTATATAGTGAAGAACAGTGGTCCCAAAACTGTTCCTGTGGTATGCCATATCTGTTTCTAATTTAGATAGGATTTTATTTACATGCTTTCCTAACTTGTCAATTTCAATTATTTGTTTCTGACTTGTTAAATAACTGGAAAATAACTCTAGGGGAGCCCTCTAATGCCATAGTTGCTTAGTGTTTTTAATAAAATCCCACGATCCACACAGTCGAATGCTTTAGTAAGATCAAGAAATAGTGAACTTTTCTTGTTGGTATTTAGTTTGTTTATAATTTCATGGACATATTGTATGACTGCAATGATAGTTGAATGACCTTTCCTAAAACCGTGTTGAAAATCTTGTAATATGTTGTTCTTATTCAAGTAGCAAATTGGTCTCAAATAATATTTTTTCAAAGATTTTGACTATTTCAGAGGTTAATGTGATCGGCCTATAATTACTAATGTTGTGTTCGTCTCCCTTTTTAAATACTGGTTTACTGGATCCCTGCTTCATAATTTCCAGAAATTCATGTTCAATAGAGTAGTTAATTAGGTGTGTTAAAGGTTTTATGGTTGCACTCTTACAGCGTTTTAGAACAATTGGACTGATGCCATCCCACCCACAGCTACTTCTGTTTGGTAGAACACTTATTATCTTAGATATTTCATTTTCTGTAATCATTTCATTGCATGAATATGGTGCAATACTGGGGCACTATGTACATTTTGAGATACACCAAAAGGAATTTTTTAATTATTCTGATGCACTTTCTCAAAGTACTTGCTACCACACGTATACAATTTTACATTTGCTGAAGCCACTTCTGGAAGCATCCCTACCACATGTTTTCTTTAATGGCTGCAGGCTCCCCTGCATAGATGGTAAAAGCATCTTCAGGGGTTCAAAATTTCTTTCCATGCATGCGATTTTTTTGCCATCAGGGAAAAAGATAACATGCAACCAGGTTGGGACTGTTTAGATGAGTCAGATTTAACCTTCATAGACTTCAGGAACTGAATGGTGATGTTGGCTGTGTGTTTGGACATATTATTGTGATGGGGAAAGGTCCCTTGGGATTTCCTGGATGTGGCCACCCATGAAGTTCGGTAAAAGCTTTTGCCAGGTATACTGTGGTGTACCAATTAGCAGTAAATGTCCTTTGGTCCTCCAGAGGAATGGTTAACACATGACGACCCTTTGAGAAGAATGAGTCTACCGTTTCCTTGCTGACACTTATGGGATGCTTCACTTTTGTTGGATTGTCATTAGGAAAGATCCACACTGCTGATTGCTACTTGGTCTCCGGATCAAACAGATTAATCCAGGTTTTGTCATCTGTGACGATGTCAGAAACCTGTCTAGAGTCCCCTTCTTCAAATCTTGTCAGCATTTTCTCACACCATTCAAAATGGGCATGTTTTTTGTTCTTCTGTCAAATTGTGAAGCACCCATCAGATGAGACCTTTCTCACACACAGGTATTCATGCAGAATTTTCAAAACTGCTGAAGAACCAATCTGCAATGCAGTCTCAATTTCTCTGTTGTTCAGTTATTTTTGCGAAGCATTTTCTTGTTGTCTGCAAGTTTTCCTCAGCTTCTGCTGTTACCGGATGTCTTTTCTCTCCTCATCTTTCAAAGATGTTCGGCCCCTTTTAAATTCCTAAATCCATCAGAAAACTGTAGCACAGGAAGGATCAATGTCCCCAAAGGCCTATTGTGAATGTTTAAGACTTTGGCACTAGTTTAATCCATTTTTAAGATTGTTGAAAATCACTGAGCGAAAATGCTCTCTTTTCACCCCATTGCAGGGACAGACTACCTGCATGCTGCAGTTTATTCAACCTTAATGCTGCTGGAATACATTAAGTTGGAGTGTCACTACCTGATACCAATTTACTCATAAAGAATGGGGTTATCCCATACTGCATTTAATTCAAGTGGGTCAACCTCATGATGAGGCATTAAAACATATCACCATGGATATCCTCTAGTCTTTCCCAACCCAGCTCATCTTTTCTTTAGAACCAAACACATGGAGCGTTCAATGTACAAAATATCCATGTCTGATAAACAAAATCAGTAATGCTGTTAACTCATACAAGAATGCTGTTTTATTGTAATGATTTTCTCTAGGAAAGCTTTAACAACTCCATGAAATACAAATGTTCTTAGAAAGTGTTGCTTACTGTTGTATTTTCACTTTAAATTCAAAGGCATTATAAACAAAACCACATGACAATGTAGCACCTCATTAGCTGATAGATGAACCTATAACCTTTCCAACGGTGTTTGGCATAGAAAGTTGGCATGTTTCAGAAATTGTGCGTTACCTGTTACTAGAATTGTGTTACATGTACCATTTAAGTCGTCATACCTACATCTCCTTTCTTGAAGGTTTGAACACCCTTGCACCTCTTTTGGAAGTTTAGAGGCCTGCTGTAGGTCAAGTTACCTGGAATAGGAATTTTTTGCATATTATTAAAAGTACATTGGGCTGATTTGCACTTAAATTACATCAAAATTCATTTATCTCTATGGGTCTTAGTTATAAGCAGTTTGAGTACCATAATGGAAACAAGCTAATTTGTAATGTAACACTGATTTTCCTTTTGCAGTGCAAAGCGCATCTAGTGCCACATATGTATGGGAAATCAATCATGTGCTGCAACAATTCAGATCTCTGCAACAAACCACTAACTCCAACGGTCAAGTCCACAACAACCACCCCACGGTCTGCTTTGCTGTATGACGATGGCTTTCCTTATAATGCTCTCATCATATCCATCACTGTGTGTCTCATCGCATTTTTAATTGTCATAGCATGTGTATATCTCAGGTAACTTAGTATGTTTTTATAATTGTCTTTTGGGTGGATATTATACTAAACTAATCATAGTTTTCTAGGAGCAAAAAATTAGTTTGCTGTAGTGCACATCAAGTCTTAAGCATTTTGTTCTTGAAATATTCTGCATTCTCTGATAGAAAGTATGTTGTATAGCTGGAAGAAAGACTGCTGTACAAGATCATTATAAATGTAATCACTGCTCATGCAGAATAATTGTGCTTTGAGAAGTTAGTGTAGGGAGTAATGGTACTCATAGTTGGGGTGAAAAAACAATGTTGGCTTCAAGTTTCCTAATGCATGTCCTTTAATGTGATGCACCATAGACAATGAATCTAAATAGCCTCAGCTATTACACCGGAGATGTGTGTATGTGTGTGTCTCTATACACAGGGTGTAAATGAATAACACCGCACAAATTTTACTGCAAATAGTTCATAGACAATCAATTTGATAGGAAACCTGTGGTCTATGATTACAAATTACAAAATTGTGCCTTAAAATTGTTTGGGGGTATGCACGCCACTGATCATGTCCACTGCAGCTGTAACGTTTAATGAGAAAGCAAGTGGACAGCTTTTGTAGTGTGAGTATTTAGCGTAATAGATACTTTGCCAGGCTGATGAAGGTGAACGTGGATTCAAAACTCGGGTTCAAATCCCTATAGCCGTGTGTATTTTTATATTCCTATTTCTTTCTTTCATAAGTACATGCTGAATTTAATTTTATTTACAAGAAGCATTCTTGTTGTGTTGTAATTTTTCATTTAACCAATGCTCTTTATTTCAAATTCGTTTAACTATTATTTACCCTTTCATGGCCTAAATAATACATATACACTGAAAACATCTTACGTACTTAAACAGATGGTTCATGCATAACTTCAGCTTACAAACAAGTAAATAATTGATAAGCACTTGAAAGACCTACATGTAAGTGAATCATTATAAATATGAGCTGTATTTATCAATACAGTATGTAGATAGAATCAGAACAGAGGTGAGGAAACAAATGAGTAAGTGTAGATTTCAGTGGAACTGCTCAAAATGGTGACCTCTAACATCAATGCATAGACGACATTGGTGCAGAAATGAATTGCGAACCCTGTTGAGCATTCCTGTTACATTGCAAATCTTATCACAGGCTGCAATACAGGCAACCAGTCTAAGCCATCAGATATGAGATGAAGCAAAAGTAAGCAATACCCTGTGCATTGCATATGATGATGTTTTGCTGCTATCATCATCATCATCATTATTATTACTACTCTCAAAATGAAAAAGAAAGAGGGGAAGAAACAAAGTTTACCCGTCTCAGGGTTTGAACTCGATTTCTCAGGTTTATTAACTCCGCAGTCAGTCAGCATCAAAGCACACCTTTTAGAGCTGCCTATTCTCCTTTAGCCATTCGCCACAACTTGTTATCCATTGCAGTGGCATGCAGCCACATGTTAAGTTCACAATTTAAGCACTTTTGGTTATGCTACAGTTTAGAAATGCTTCAGAGAGACAAAATACAGGCTTTACTAAGTCCCTAATAAGCAATCTTTCATATCCAATGTCTATTATCTACATGTTTCTTTCTGGTTATGATTTATTGATCACAATCTCTAAATACTTTGAATACACATAACTTGGTAATTTGATGCCATAGACCATTGGTTTTCTATCTCTAATTGTCTATGAACCACCTATTACCAGTAAAATTAATGCAGTGTTATTCAATTACACCCTATATATACATATATAAACATCAGGAGAGTTATGAAAAGGCTATTATATATTACTCACGCTCTGAACATGCAGTTCAGTTTTTGAGCATGATATAGAAGCATTAAAGTTTACAGCAAATTACCCTTTGAAATAAAATGTATAAAATCTATTCACTATCTGAAGGAATATCTCAAAAAATTCTTAATGAAATGCTCTTACTCAACTAATGAGTTTTTGAAATAAGTTAATTAGTTGTATTTTTAACTATTTATAAGATTAATGCACATGTATAATATGACTTTAATTGTGTTTGACTTTTATAATATATTTTGATCTTTTATAATGCTGGACAAATCCAGAACATGTATATGTTCTAACCAATGAATAAATGGAATTAAATTTATGCACAGTTGTGCATAAGCACAGAAACAACTCTTTCAATTCTATGCACAAAGATGGGTTGACTGACAAGCATTGCAAAAGAAGTTGAGTCAAGAGGTGGCTGTGCAAAGGAATATCTTTTAAATAAAAATCAAGTTATTTTTTTTTTATGCCAGCCAAATTACTGCTGGTGCAGTGGAGGATCCATGGTTCAAATCCCAGGTGTGGCATTGAATTTTTCAGTCCTGATTCTATCTCTGAAAAATCAAGTTCTTAAGTAAACAACAGTAAAGAAAAGATTTGTTACTATCCCCTAACACCACCACTGCCAATGCTGCTGCTGCTGCCACCACCAACATCACCATGGTGCCTGTGACTCTTGTTATTCGCATGTTTTGTACTTGCAAAGGTTGCATTTAAATTTTTCCCCCATGCAATATTGGTATAATTGGCCACCATGAATAATATATTAATGGCAGTATTATTTTTCACACTAGAAAATGCATGTACAATATATGAGAGTTACTACAAAAGTTTTGAAATGTGAGGAAATGAAAGTTGATCCACTCGAGTTGAATGCAGGTTGGGATAGTCCCATCCTTTGTGAGTAAAATGGTATCGGGTAGTGATTCACTCCAGGAATTCCAGCAGTGCAAGGATGAACAACCTGTGGTGCACAGGTAGTCAGTCCCTGCAATGGAGCTGGGAAGAAAGCATTTCCCCTTGATTTTCTATGATCTTAAAAGTGGGTTGAACCAGTGTCAAAGTCTTGAATGTTTGTAACAGGCTTTTGGGGAAATTACTCCTTCCCATGCCACAGTTTCTGGTGGTTTCAGGAATTTAAAAAGGACATTGTCTGAAAGTTGAGGAGAGAAGCATGCGTCTGGCAACAGCAGTGACTGAGGAAAACATTGCAGCATTGAGAAAAATGCTTCACGGAAATGTTCACATAACATTTAAAGAAATTGAGACAGCATAAGGGATTTATTTGCTAGCAGTTTTGAGAATCCCCCATGAATTCCTCTGTGTGAGGAAGGTCACATCCCAATGAGTGCCTCACAATTAATGGAAAAACAAAACATGCCCATGTTGGTGTGAGAAAATGCTGACAAGATCCGAAGGAGGAGTCTCCAGACATGTTTTTGACATTGTTGCAGATGATGAAGCCTGGATTTATAAGTTTGATCAGGAGACTAAGCAGCAATCAGTGATGTTGATCTTCTTTTATGACAATCCATCAACAAAAGTGAAGTGTTGCCAAAATGTGCACAAGAAAATGGTAGTCTCATTTTTCCTAAAGGGTGGTCTTATGGCAACCATTTCTCTGGAGGAGTAAGGCACGGTTTCACTAATTGGTAGAACACAGTTTGCCAAGCTTCAGGAACGACGACGCACAGCTTTTGCCAAGCTTCAGGAGCGACAACCATGCACAGGACTGTGAGGGACATTTGCCTGACACAACAACAGGACTACACACACGGCCAACATTACCATTCAGTTTATGAAGTCTACAGAGGTCAAACTTATGATTCATACACTATTTGGTCCTTTCCTGGCCCCATGTGGCCTTTTTCTGTTCCCCATGATAAAAAATTGCATGCCTGGAAAGAGATTTTCAACCCCTGAAGATGCTGTTACCATCTGCAAAGGTGAGCTTGCAGCCATCTAAGAAAACATGTGGAAGGAGTGCTTTCAGAAGTGGTTTCAGCAAATGCAAAACTGTGTACTTTGGTTATGAGTACTTTGAGAAAACACAACAATCAGAATAATTTAAAAAAAAATATTATTAGTGACCCTCGTATGCATATGTTGTGCTATGTGCAAATGTTCAATAATTTTACTTTTCCTCCAATCTATGTCGTCAAAACTTGTTAAATATTTGTATTTTGTATTGTTATTTACTGAATTGTGACACACAAAAATGTGTGTTGATATAAACATTTGTATAAAATAGTGCAGACTGTTATGAAAAGATCAGGTAGATTACTAATGCTTTTGCCATTTCCTATTGCTGCAAAAGATTACACCCTCTTATTCACTAAATGCAGCAGTTAGCGACTTTTACATATGATGGCAGCTATAGATAGATAGATACTTTATTTCACTGCTTAGAGCATGGCCCGGTGGCAGCGCTGTCAATATAATATACAATTCTTTACAATATGATATACAATTCTTTACAATATGAAATACAATTCTTTACAATATAATATACAACTCCTTACAATATAATATACAATTCCTTACAACATATATACAATCCTTTCATGCACTATGGTAACTATACAGGATTTCTTTTTAACATCTCTTTGAAATTATTTACATTTGGAGGCAAAGTCTCCAGTAACTCTGCAGTCAAATTGTTCCAGTCATTAATTGTTCTATTGGTAAAGGAAAATTTACCTATATCAGTTTTCTGTTCCCTGTTTCTTATTTTTTTAGAGTGATCATTCCTTCCCCTATATGATGGTGTCAACAACCGCTTTGTTATATCTTTCCATGCAGGTTCCCCCTTATATGCTCTAAAGATTGCACATAGCCTTGCCCGTTTTCTACGTTTCTCCAATGATTCCCAGGAGGTAGCAGTGCCTGTAGGGTTTTCAAATCGCTTTCCTCTATCAACAAATTTAGCTGCTCGTTTTTGAACTCTCCCGAGTGCTTGTTTTTGACCAACCCGATATGGATCCCAGCATGCTGCGCTATATTCTAATATTGGTCGGACTAAGGATGTGTAAGCTAAATTTCGCGATTTCCCATTGCTGCGTTTTAATATTCTCATTACAAAGTGTAATGCTTTGCAGGCTTTTCCAGTGACCGAGTTTACATGTTCCCCCCATTCCAATCTTTCATTTATTATTACACCTAGATATCTAGTGCTACTTACCCTGGGTATTCTCTTGTTATCTAATTTATACATCACATTTTCTTCTGTTCTTGTCCTTGAAAATATAATTGTTTTACATTTACTTGGATTTATCTCCATTTGATTGGATTGCGCCCAGAGTTGAATTTTGTTTAAATCTTCTTGTAAGTTATTAACGTCACCTTCGGTCTTGATATTTCTATAGATTATACAATCATCCGCAAATAGCCGAATTTGTGATGTTATCCCTTTCCATAAATCATTTACATATGCTAAGAAAAGCAACGGCCCGATCACGCTACCCTGGGGGACACCTGAGATTACTTCGGTAGGGGACGATAGTCTATTTCCCACCCGCACTCTTTGGGTTCGTCCGCTCAAGAATTCCCGAATCCAAATAATCACTCTGTTGTCTATTTGCATATTGCAAAGTTTTTCTATAAGTGGCCCATGAGGTACAAGGTCAAACGCTTTAGTAAAGTCAATAACTATTGCATGCACTTTACCGCCTGCATCGAGTGCATCAGCTACATCCTGACAAATAGCTACTAGTTGGCTCTCACAAGAGTGTCCATTCCGAAACCCATGTTGTCCTTCAAAGAGCCAGTGTGAACTATCCCATTCTTGTCTTAAGTACTGCCCTATAAGATGCTCGACTTGTTTACTTACTACTGATGTCAAGCTAACTGGCCTATAATTTGTCGCTTTGGTTCGATCCCCTGTTTTATAAATAGGAACGACTATAGCCTGCTTCCAATCCTGCGGTATGCTTCCGTTATTTACCGTTATTTCGAATAGCCTCAGCATATATGGCACGATTGCCTCTCCTCCAATTTTAAGAAAGTCACCCGAAATGCCGTCCGGACCGACTGATTTATATTTCCCTAATTTAAATAATCTTTTTCGAATGTCGCTTGGTTTCACGATCATAAGGGGCCCCTCCGTTCTTTTAATACTGGCATTGCTCTTTACTTGGAACACTGAAGCGAATTGCCGATTAAATACTTCCGCTTTTAACAAAGAGTCGGTAACTTGTACATTTCCATTTTTTATTCCCGGAATCTCCTCCTTGTTACCCCTGCGCCTTCTCACGAATTTAAAAAACTGCTGCCAGTTATTTCTGTTAGACGAGAGAATATTTTTTAAAAAATTTTCTTCAGCGGTAATCTTCTCTAATAAAAGTTTATTTGACAAGACATGGAATTTATTTGCGTGATTAGTACTAATTTTACGTGACCCATATGCTCTCCTAACTTGTTTCTTTAGTCGTTTTACTGTTTTGTTGTAATATTCTGGGTCAGGGTTTTTTGTGAGTGTTTTACGGGGTATAAATTTATCTGTCGCTTCCACAACGATTTTTTTAAAATTTTGCCATATTTTTTCAACCGAGCTTCCAGTTTGGGACCACAAGGAATATCTATCTTTTAGGAATTGTTGCAGCCTTGGAATGTCTCCTTTATAATATTGGTAAATGTGTTTCTTTTCCCCTGTATGGCATTGGGCTCGAATTCCTTCTACTTTAACCACTGCGCAGTTATGGTCACTTATACCAGGAGAAACTTCACATTCTAGCACTGCTTCCTTCGGCTTCACCAGGAAAACGTCTAGAACCACCCCCTCCCTAGTTGCGGTGTTTACAGTTTGAACAAAGCCACCTTCCCAAATTAGGTCATTTACAATAGCCTGCGATTCCCCTCCCCTCACTTCACCCTCCCAGTTAACTTTTGGAAGATTTAGGTCACCCCCTATGATTACCTGCTCGCTGGCCTCACTTTCAAGAACCCGTTTTGCAAGTGATTTTAATGAGCCCAAGTCGTCACTTGGTGGCCTATATATACCAACTATCCGCCATTTATTTTTCATATAATTTCCTGAAATTTCTACTTCTAAGATTTCGTATACCTCATCCCGCCACACTTCTGCCGCATTGTGTATGTTTTTGACACAAATAAATATCCCACCCCCTCTACCGTTTCTATCTCTTCTTATTACCGTGAGGTTGTTTCTAAATATTTCTGCGTTTGTGATATCCGGCTGTAGCCAAGATTCGGTACCTATTACTACGTCTGGATCATATATGTCTATTAAGTTTGAGAATTCTAATTTTTTGTTTAAGATGCTTCTGCAATTTACCTGCAAAATCACTAGAGACTTACCTTTGCTATTTGATGTTTTGCCCATACTCTCGCCGTCCCACAGTCAGTTTCCTTCGTCCTCGCTACATCCGCCATCTCGTCCGTCGCTGACCTCGCTCCTTCTGCCACCGTTCTCGTCCCGTTCTCCGCCATTCTCGACCCGGTCACCGATATTCTCGTCACGTCCGTCGCCGAAAGATGCAGCCACTCTAGTAAAGAGTGACGCCAATGTCGCCGCTCCTCTCCTATTTAGATGCACTCCATCACGTCCTAAATCATTTTCTCCTATCCATGAGTTTGGGTCAACAAATAGAAGTCCCAGTCGTTCTGCCACCCATTGGAAAGAGTCATTTAATCGGCCCACCTTGCGCCAATTTACGTCTCTGCGTCGTATCACACCACTTAAAATTATTTTAGCTGCGGGAAATTTACTTTTCACTGTTGTAGCCAAATCGTACATGTCTCCCATTATGTGGTCTATGTTTCGCCTTAGGTCATTTGATCCCACATGCACAATTACTGTTTCCGGATTTGTTTGTTCCTGCTGCTCCACAACCTTCTTCATCTGCTCCGTTCGTATTCCAGGGAAGCATTCCACATTCAATTCTGCACTGTGTTTCCCGACATGCTTTATTATTGAGTCTCCTAAGACTAAACAAGGTTTCCCTTGTGTATGCTCGTCTTGGGTTTTTAACCTTTTAATTTCTTCTTCCAAGCGCTGTATCGTATCTTCAGCTCGTTTCAGCTTTGCGCGCAAATGTTGTACCTCATCCAGCATCTGTTTAGTTCCTTCCCTCTCTTTTACCTCCGTCGTGTGGTTTTTTTCGCACTGAATACACCCCCAACTGTCTTCAATTTGCTGCGTTTTCTTTATTTTCTGGCAGCTAAAGTGATACCAGTTCAAACAGATACTGCAGAGAAGCCCCGTCCGTAAGTTCTTTTTGCATGTCTGGCATTTCACCGCCTCTTGCACTGGTCCCGGGTTTAGTTCTATGCCACCTATCACTAGTAACACAGATAACACTAACACATCGAACTGAATAAGCCTTGGTGATTCTCCGTAGCTCTCCTGATGTAGCTTTCGCCCAGTTCTACCTGTCCACGTACCGATCCTCGCCCGGTATGTCTGAAGGTCACACCCCATCACTAGCAGGTAGAAAACCCGTCCGATCCTGACGACTTCCCAACTCGACACTTGAAAACATAATGTTTACAGTGGCACCATGTTCAGCATTTCAGATTTCAGTGTGATTGTGAAGCTTTGATGACAACCACCACTGTCACCATTGTTAATCTTAACATCATTTAAATAACCAATTTGTATCATTTGTACCTTTGGGAGGAAAAATTCTGTTATAATAAGTGCAGAACAGTATTCTTTTATATTAATTCATCAGATTATAAACACGGCTCATTAGTTTCATAGTGTATGCGTTTTCTGCATTTAAAGTAATACTTCAATCTGCTGTTACATAGCTTACATTATAAGAAATAAGGATGAATAAATGCTGAATAAAATGAAACAGCTTGGAATGTTTATTTGGTTTAATGTTAGATATATTTATTATTAATAAATTAAGATTTGACATATAACAAAATGTGACACAAATATAAATTGTATTGTATTTATTGTGATACTATTTAGTTGAATGTTCAGGGGTACCATTGTTTTAGGATTCTTTTCCCCCTTCCCTCCCGCACATGATCTATTTCAAGGAAAATGTGAGTTATCCAGCATCTTCACTGCACAAGGGAGCAGTCAGTTAGTCCCGGCCATATGAGTTTTCTAAATCAAATCGGATAGAGTTTGATGATGACTGAACACTCAGATTGTCTTAAGACAAAAAACAGAGTGTACAAACAGATGCAATGAGCCAGGAACAAATGCTTGGAAAGAAGAAAGCAAGAGATGTCATTACTACGACATCTGCAACATCATTTAGGTCTAGGCGGCCTTTTGGAAAATACAGAAAACATGTTGCAGAAGCCCTTCCCAAGTCTCCACAGAAGAAGTTAAACTGATTGCTGGCAGTAGGAACAAAATGATCAACTGTTGGCAAGCCAGGGAAAACCTCATCAAAGCATGGACTTTCTGAAGACTTTCAAGCAGCAATCATGAAGTTCTATGAGGATGAGTGAGTTCATATCAGGCCCCAGGTAGAGATGCATTCAAAAGAACCCATGTTGATGGCGAAGTCAAAGAGGTCCGGGTCAGATATTTGGAGATTACACTAAAAGAGGCATATGTATTGTGATATGCAGAATAATGAAGAAATGTGTGTTGACTTTTCTAAGTTTACAGAATTAGTTCCTGTGTATCTCCAAGGCAACATTCCATATAATTTAAATATGTGCATTGTACATGAAGATGTTAAGTTTCTTTTGGCTGCATTTCACAGGAATCAGGTACCCTTTTAAAATTGAATTTCGTAAGTTTATATCTTAAATGGTTTGTGACCAGAATGAAGAGGAATGTATGTAGTGAAAAATGTCTACTTCTGAGTAAAATGGACATTACAGATGACTGACCAATTCACCAAGTCACTGGAATTAATGGGCAATGCAGAATGGAAGAACTGAGTTTGAGAAACAGGAGGGATCTATTATTGACTGCATATAAGAGTTGCATAAGAAGTTGAGAAACTTTGTAAACCACAGTAATATTAAAAGATAGCAAGCTGAGGTCTTCAAGCATGCTTGAGAAACTATCCCAATTAGTGAGACAGTGTGACATAGATTTCTCTGAAAACTACACATGCAAGCAACAAAATTCTCAACTATTGGAGATTCTGCCTTACTTCGAAGTCATCAAAATCTTTTCTGATGGAGCTGTAGGCCACTTTGAACAGAAGTACACTTTAAGCAATGTAAGACTACTTTCTAGCATATTGGAGATTCAAATCGAGTGGAACTTTCACTCCACGCTAAACTTCCTCGCCCGCCTCGACAACCAGGGGCTCAGCCCAAAAATCCTCAAAAAAGTATATATGGCTCTCATAAGGCCTCAATTAACATACGCCGCAGTCGCCCTCATGCCCCTCATTATCCACAAGACCATCGGAAAAATACAGGCATTCGAACGACGATGTCTAAGAACGGCCTTCAAACTAAAGAAAGACTACAAATCAAATCTAGTACACAGTCACACAAATACTAAACCCATAGACAACCACATAGCCCAACTAATGCTAAAATATATCCACAACACCCACACAAGAAAACACAGACGACAACTTATAAGAACAGCGCAAAATATGAGAACTCTCCCTCCCGGCCAAGAAGAAAAAAATCCACCACTGCTCACACTGATCAGGATATATGATAAATACCAACAAGACGAACTGGACAAAGTAGAACAACACATACAGACACTCAACCAGCTACTAAACAGATAAACCTACACCCCGACAGGAAAAGAAGATCAAAAGACAACAGTAATGCGAGGCGAGTCATTGCAGCATCACAAGGAAACAACAATTACGACAAGAAAAATCCATGTTCTTCTCAGTTGGCACCAAATGGTTGTGGGACCTGGCACCAAAAAAACCCGCCTTCGAACGTCACTGATGTGCACTAATAAAAAAAAAAAAAAATAAAAATAAAAAAAAAAATACATATCTATATTATACTATAAAACACACACAAAAAAACAAAAAAAAAACATATATATTCTCATAATACTTAACCAAAACACATGCACATCATACGTACATGACAATCTGCCCCACCGCCGAAGATCTCCAAGCACACGACAGACAAAAAACCAAGCTAGGCTGAAGAGGGGAAACCCTAAGCAGCCCGGGCATGGTGTATACCATGTCCAAATTCCTCACTTTATTATTATTATTATTATTATTATTATTATTATTATTATTATTATTATTATTATTATTATTATTATTATTATTATTATTATTATTATAGCGGAACTTCTTTAATCTTATTACGGGAAAGGATCTGTGGATGTAAATGGGGAGGGCAGTTAAAAAGGATGGTGTGGATGGCTGTTACATCTGGAACTAGAGTGCAAAATGCAGAAGAGTTCATTTGTGCTATAACAAGCCCAAACATGTTAGTGTTCAGGGGATATCCTGGAGTGATATTGAAGAAGTGAGAAAATACCTTAAGGAAAGTTTTCAACTTCTTTCTCCTATTCCAGCCACTGAGACGGTTCATTGTGTGAAAGTGATAAATCAATATTTATTGAGTGTGCTTGGCTTTCCTGTAAACAGTCACTGATCCATGAGTTCCGCAATTCAGCACCAAAGCAGTATTAGGAAAACATTATGTACAGTGCCTGCTGCATTAAGTGATTCTTCTGCATAAACAATGTGTATCATGTGACACAATAAATTATATGAATCAGCTGTTGTAATGTGATTATCTGAAGTTATCTGATGCTATTGATATAGAGAAATGCGCATGTGCAAGATTCAAAGACTTTGTTGTAATGTGAGAGGAATTCAATGAGTACTCCTTATTGCAAACTACTTTTGTTTGAAAACCTAAAGTATTAAAAAATTATTATTCATTGTATAGAAACTTAAATAATAGTGAGTCAAATAAATAATAATATATTTTGTTTCCGTTATGCAATGTGCTAGTTTGTTTTAAGAATTACACAGTGTCTTTATTCTGGTGCATTACAGTGTATTGCGAATGTCAGTCTGTTACATGAATGGATTATTTGTATGTGTTGATTTTTTCACTTAAATGTAAATCTAGAAAGGATGGCCATGTTGTCTTCGTGTATTGGTTGGATGATCATCCATGTCTACCAGCAGTTTAGTTAGTAGATTTTGCTATTGGGGCTTAGAATTATTACATATTACTAAGAAAAAAGTATTATAGATGTGCTATAGTTTGTTAATTATATACTAAGAAAGTGGGAGAAAGAAAGAGACTTTAAGAATATATTTGAAATCTGTGGGCTTTTTTGCTTTGTAACCTATTTTTTTACTAGTCTTGGCTCTTTTTTGTGTGTTAGAGGCATTATAATCCTCCTCATTGTTTCCTAAATTATTGTGCTGTATTTGTTTGGCCAGTATTGAACACTGAGTATATCTACTTGTGGTTTGCAGGTATAAGAAACGGGAAGAACGAAGGCAAATGTACTTGGTCCAGGCATCGAGAAACTGTGATCCATATTTGGCAAACAGTGGAACACTTCAAGAATTGATAGACCAAAGTTCTGGATCTGGTTCAGGACTTCCACTTTTGGTAGGATTTGCATTAACATGAGATTTCTGAATTTTTGTGTCGTAACAAAAGAAGTATAACATTTAGGGAACATGAAATGAAGTGATGTGACATTTCTCCTCTTACTAAAGTCAAGAGTTACCATTGCTATTTATGTCATGAGAGTAGAGGCAAAGGGTCTATGGAAGTACCTCCCATAAAAATGTCATGCTTTCTTAAATTTGTCATTTTATGAAGTAGCTAGCTTATTACAGAATTTTAACACACGGCTGAAAGTTATGGCATTATTAAGGAATCCTGTTGTTTGCTGCCACCAGGGTTACAAGAGACCTTAGATGGGAGAAGTTCATTCTTCAGCTTGTAAGTTCCCCTTGCTACTGTGGGTGATACTTCTATGACCATGCAGAATTTGGAGATGAATTCTCATCTACAGGCAATACACATCCCACAGTGAAACAGGTGGCCCAAGTTCGGTCCCAGGCAACTGCATGTGGGACTCATGGTGGACGAAGTGGCACTGGGGCGGGTATTGAAAATTGTCATGTTGGTAACATATGCCATTAGTAATGAAAAACTGTTTCCTCTTTTGTTACTGTGTGTAGAGACTAAGAAGAAATAAAATGGCAGTTAAAACTGCAGAAATGATTGCATCGTTTATGTAAATAAAACGGAGTACTTTGCTACACATAAGAGTAAAAGTAAGAAACATCTTTTGGTTCAAAGTCTTTGTAATATGTAGTTTGATTATAAGAAGGAAACATTCCAGGAAGAAAACTGGTTTCTGTGAGTGTCTTAACAGTTGGAGTTTGTGTGCTTAAGGTTGTCTGCTTCTCAGTTACTCATTTTGCAGAATGGGTCTTTAGTTATTCAGATCCATTTTTTACCACCTTTAGATATTGAGACACTTTTTGCTGTTTTGCAAGCATCAGACATTATGGTTTCACTAAAATAAAGTTCATTAAATCAGCATGCTCAGGAACAAGATGTTGAGAGCATCTTTTGGGAGTTAAGCTGTTTGTATTGTTATCAATGGAAGAATATTTGTTCTTCAGGGATTTAATAATGCAGTTGGCTCCCTACTGTATTATCCCAAAACTGAATGACCAATGAACTATTGTTGTAACCAAAGCTTGTTAACCTTGATGTTTGCAATACTGGGATTTCGTAGAGGCTTGATTTTATTGAGGTTTACCACTAAGGCATAATGTGTCTTTCATGCACTACAGCTACCGAACTGGGTTTTTTTCCCTTGCTATTCTGGAATCTGAATAAATTACAAAATACTGAAAATAATCCACAGAAACTCTAGTTTTTTCTGAGCTCCTGCTTTTGTAAAATATTGAAATGGCCTTAGCATCACTTGCTAAATACAAACCATTATAACAGTTGTCATGCAAGGTGTGCAAATTAGGGAAACTTGATCCCTTTACCCGTGCAATATAAATCAACCAAGGTGTGTCCATCTGTGATGGGTTGACATATTCATTATCACTTTGCACTCATGTGATTGTACTTGCAGGCTCTGCAGCTTTCTCCTGGCCTCTTCTTCATTGAGCATATTCAGTCATTTGCTTTTGTTTTCTTCTTCCTTGCCTGCTTGCTTTTCCATTTCATTTCGAGAATGGCTTTTATTAAAATTTCATGAGTACATCCATCAGTTATTAAAGGATTGGAGGAACAAATTCACCTACCTGTTCCCCAGTAACTAGTTAATGCATTCACTGTAAAAAATATTACTTTCGACTCTGCATTTTGAAGTTGATATCAAGTTGTTGTTGTTGTTTCCTAGTGCCTTGCATCTGGCAATGAAGCCATTAGCATTCGTGCTTTCCAATACTTTTGAACTGTAGTTTCTTCTGATCTTAATGCTTCACAGGTCTTCAAGTGGTCTTCGTTCATTTCTGCTGGATCGTTACACAGGACACATATTGGTGAAGCTGAGATACCTATTCTGTAGAGATGACTTGCTAAGCAGTTGTGATTAGTTGATATCAAGTTTACCCTTCACTTTTGTTTGAGGAGTAATGCTGTACCAGTTCCCTTGTCTAATACAGTCAATAAAAGCAAAGCATAATATCAAGCGCTTGCAAATGTTTATGATTTTAAGATAGGTATACCAGAAGGCTAGATTTTCGATTAAGCCTTGTGAATCTTGCTTAAATACATTTGTGAACACCAATACTTGCAGAACAGCTGCATCCTGCGTGATGCGTTTTACAGTTTTCTGTGTTTATTCTGGATTAACTGTTGACATAAATTGCCTGCTGTGGTGATATTTAGTTTGTACAGCAGTAGTAAAAGGCTCTAGGAACTATCACCTACTCCATAGCTACAAAGAAGTACTGTTAGAAGCTGGAATTAATTTGGGCTTAAGTGATACCTAACTTAGACAGTGCACTGAGAAAATCAAACAACTTTGACCCAGACTGATATAACCATTTTCAACTATTAAAATAAGAAAAATCAGGCTATAATAGATGAATGAGAGCATACTTGTGACTCCAAGCACCAACAAAAGGCAAAATATTTGAAACTTTTTTTATTTAAAACAATCCTCAAAATTATCTTGGTAAAATGTCAATTCTTCAAAGGCACTTCACCTCAGCTAGCAATCTTTGCAGCTCAAATTAAATCCCAGTTTCATATGAATGGAATGTTTTTGCAAGCTGCTGCAACTTTGTTGCTGTAGAGAGGCATGTGGACCTCATTCTCAAGCATCACTGACTTAAGCATGTCTGATTTATGCTATAGTGGCATTTTCTATAACCTTTTAGTCTTCTGTGAACTTGGGCGCTATATTTCCTCAATTCATAGATTTTTTGTGGTCATTAATAAATCACTTGCAACCCAAGGCAGAAGTATTTCATTTAGCATTTTAAGTAGCTAGCTTCAACCAGAGTAGCGTAAGGGATCAAAACAGCCCCTATCCAAATGTAACTCTGTAGTGTTTTCATATACTTAGATTTTTCCTTCAGATTTCACTCTCTTCCAATCCCCTTCCTCTCAAAGATGATCACATTTTTTTACATTTCATCCACTTTGAGTCCTGTACCCAGAACAGCAGGATTTTGATGCCCAGTTCATTTGAAATTTAGTAGAAACATTTTAGCAGTGACAATACAGATACATGAATCAACAATATGTTGTGTCAAGCAGTGGTACATTGTTTGGTCCTTACACATGCATTTTATCAGCTTGTATTGACAATTCACGGTGGTCACATAGTGTCTGCTTATTTAGCGGTAGCCTGTCTCTGTAGTGTGGTGGTAGCATGTATGCCTAGCATCCAAGAGATCCCAAGGTCGAATCTTGGTTAGGGCAAGCTATCCATGTAAGGTTTCTTTTGAGGTTTTCCTTTATCCTGAGAAGATGAATGTCGGATAGCTTTAAGCACTATGGACCTCGGGCTCTTTTGAGCATCAGAACTGCTCTGTGGTTCAAATCCCAGCTGTGGAATTGAATTTTTCAGTTTTGATTCTACCTCTCTAGTCATTTCACCCATTTCATTTATTCATATCTGATATGACATTAAATTGCAGGAGGTTGATATACCAAAACAATATTTAGAGCATTTTGTTGTTGAGACAATTGCTTTTACACATATATCCTGAGCATGGCTTTTCAACTGATGAGATGCTGCAATTGTTTTTTAGAGGATTCTGGTGTAAAATCAGAAATTGTTTGACACAGATGAGGATGTTGTGCCAGAGACTAGTGAGGATAATTGTAATGTTAGTGACAGTTTATTAGCAATGGAAGATAAAAATACTCATCTCCCCAATCTCTTGTTTCAAGCATCTTGTCAGACTGGGATTCAAGTACAGGTACAGTCAAATTACTCTACAGTAAAAATGACTAGAGATGGAACTGAGTAGGAGATCAATAACTCGTCAACTTCATCTGGAAGAAGGGCTATCATAATCATCCTAAAAGAGAATGGCGAACCTGCTAGGTGTGCCTGTCACCAATTGGGTGACTCTGGCATCAGTGCTTTTCATTTGCATGTAGAAGAATGCATGCTTTGTCTTGTGAAAAAATATACAGAATCAAATACTAGGAAAGAACTAAAAATTAACTGGATTGTATGTCTGAAGGAGCTGGAAAAAATGTTAGCTACCGTGTATGCCCAAGGTGTACTATGTACAAAAGGTACCTCTACTTTCAAGGATACAGTGCTTCATGAGATACTCAAGATTTCTTTGGTTCAACAAGAAATCAACATATAGTGAATGTCTGCCTACTGAGAAATTCACTCTTGTCTCAGAAACTGGGAACAAGTTTGTGGGAAACATTCTTCATTGTCACCGCCCTAGTGAGAATATAACTATGAACAGCCAAGCAAAGCATAGTGCAAGTTTATCAAATTTATGCCTAATAAACTGGACAAATATGGACTGAAATTCTGGATTGCTGCTGACATAGCTTCAAGGTATGTCTGCAATATCTTCCCTTACCTCAGTAAGGATAACAGCCAACATGAGACATAAACTCTAGGAAAACATGCTCTGCACCTCACATTTTTAAACCAAGGAAGAAATGTGAACAGACAATTTCTTCACCTCTTCAACTTGCCAAGAAGCTCCAAGCAAAAAAATGTAGGAGCATTAAACAAAATTTGCCATGAAATTCCTAATGAGCTAAAGAAAACTAATACTAAATTATACTGCAGCACCATCTTGTGACAGACTGGCAACAAGGACTGCACCCTGACAGTTTATCGAGGAAAAACATTCTTCTAAGCATCCTACCTGCCGAAGAGTAGCAGTGAACAAAGAAAGAAAGGAAAAACCAGAAACTGTGACATTCTACTATACTATTAAATATGGGGTAGGTGTAATAGACCAAATGACACGTAAATATACCACTAAAATAGCATGCAGGAGATGACCAATGCAGATTTTCTATAATATATTGGACATTGCCGCTATCAATGCATTACAATTATTATTGTCATTTACAATCAAGTGAAGGATATAATGCTGAAACGAAAGAAGTTCATCTATCGGCTTGTAACTGAAATAAGCAAGGAAAAGGAAGAAAAACCATCACCAACCAAAAAAGAGGAGGAAATTCCTGATCAGTTTATGTAAAGGGAACAAAACCAGTGGTTTAGTTGATTACTGAGACAATTTTTTGACACTACATCACTTACCGTATTTTATTGCAAAAGGCCCCCCTCGCATATTTCCCTCCCCCATGATTTTTCATCATTAAAAGTTATTTACTATTAAAGATTGCATAATTCCCTCTCCTGGTTCGTTCTTACTGGAGCAGCCTTCAAATGATTTGATAATGAACAACCATCGACGCAGGGTGCCTGTCATGGACAACAATGGACGCAGTGCTTGCTACAAATATACTTGTACTGCCATTGTCACAAAATATCATAAAATTGAAATGTGAAGTTGCAGACGTGTTTCTAAATCAGTTTGTTACAAGTCATATTGTTAAGAAAAGTTATAAAAAAAACTGGTATTTCTTGTGCCATTAATGGTTCTGACGACATGGTGTGGAATAGTGACGCAAACGTACGTCTCCGTCGAAGATGTCGCCTTTAAGACCTATAAGGTCTCGTGTTTGGTGTCCGGACTAGCTCTAGCAAGAGGTCCTAATCTTCAGGGTGTGCGTGAGTTATGGTAGGAATGGAACCAAACGAAGAATCAACCAACATATCACTTTATTTATAAATTTCCAGATTTGTAGAGAACTGTCAACGATATTTAAATAGAATGTAACTTTGTAACTTCAACTACAACGTTATAACACTTTAACTTTGTCACCCTTTAGCAACCGCCGAATTATGTATACGTGCTAGCTTACGTACAACTCCCAAGTTGCACGTGCGTTATCTCGACTCTATTCAAGACGAGTGTGTCTTGCGTTGCATTTGTTTTTGCGCGAGCAACACGAAGGAAGCGATTTCCATTGGCTACTTTAGAGCACGTCATGGTAAGATAGGAATCAGCCCACTGAATCACTATGGCTTAGTACAAGCAACAATTGTAACCTTATCACTCATTTAAATCTGCCTAGGCTTCCATTCTTGATACTTTAACATATTCAGCTTTATTACGTTTTCCCCTTAACTATTGACTAGAATCTCCTTTTGTTTCTTTCCATTATCAAATATATACATTGACATTATAATTTCGGTTTCAAATGCCCCCATAAACATTATTTTATTATTACATAATAAGTTAATGTTTGTTCTGCCTGAATGGTTAATTTTTTTAGTGAATACTAATTCTCGTAGTCGGCAATTCTCCATCCACATACATTTTTTTTTACAAACATTTTAAGACATGCATTCCAAACAAGATTAAATTTTACTTAAAACCCTATTATTTACATTTTTTTTTCATCTTCGGAAGTTACATAATTTTACAAAAGTTCCTTGGTTTGGTATTCATTAGTTTATTTATCCTCTTTCTCTTCTTGGTTTGCACAACACTTTCACTTAGTCACTATATACTAAACTTAACTATATTTACAATATTTATACAATTTCTTGTTCTTGACAAGTGCACAATCATATCAATGATCTAACCATTATCTCTAAGGTTTACTCTTTTCCGGCTTTCCCATAAATTGTCGTTTCTAGGTATGAGACCACGATATCTCTCTCGAACCTCGTAATTCTGATTCAAATTTGGGGTTGCCCCTGCCCGAAAAAGTTTTGGAAAGCTCTTTCACCTTGATTTTGATTTTTGCTTTAGTCAATCTCCTGTTTGACTTTGTTTGCACTATGATTAGTACTTTCACTAAGATTTGCGCTTACACTAGGATTTGTGTTTACACTATGACAAGCAGAATTAGCACGACTATCACTTAACTTCAAAGTTTCCCGTGCTTGCTTTACACTCTGGATTTCTGTAACCACTTCCTTTACATGCTCATTTAAATCTTTCACATTTACAGTTAACCTCCTACCTTCCCTTTCTGCATTCTGTAACCTAACCTTACTGTCTTCCAATTGTTTGCCGGTTGTTTCTCTCTCATTATTCAATATCTGCCCTACTTCTTCCCTAAGCTTACTACTCTCTCTCTCTCAGATTTCTAAACAAATGGAACAAATTCATGATTAATTTCTTTCTTTACATTTTCTATCTCCCCCATAACCTGAGTTCTGTTCTCCCTAACCTCAATTCTTAAATTATCCACTTCACTTCTAATTTCCCCCTGAAAATTTTCTATCACATGTTGTTGGTTTTCTATTCTCTGTGCTAATTCTGTCAAGCCTCGATTGTTACTCTCCAATTTCTCTGTCAACACTTTGCTACTACTTTCTATCTCTTTCTCTATCTTTTCAGTTAAACTTTGGGTGGTCATTTCCGATTCCTCAGTTAAACTTTTATTGTTATTTTCCGATTTCTCAGTTGGAACTATTTCCCGATTTCTCAGTTGAACTTTTATGGTTATTATCCAATTTCTCCAATATCTCAGTTAAACTTTTATGGTTATTATCCAATATCTCAATTAAATTTTTATGGTTATTTTCCATTTTATGGAGCATTGCCATTATCTGCCCTAGCATGTTACTTTCTGTATTTACAACTGGTGTTTGACATTCCCTGCCAGAATGACCTTCATTTAGCTGTTCTCTTTGATCTGATACATTTACATTTCCCCCTACATTTGCTACTACATCTACAGTTTCCCTATTTACAACTTCTATCTCCTGAATTTTACTATCTACTACAGGCTGTTCCAACATCTTGCCATTTCTAGGAATCATCTACTTAAATATCACTGATAAACTGGTTTAACACTCAGTACCTTATTATTGTTGCTGCACTCCGATGTTGCCACTATCCTTGATGTTATTGGTCCATTAGGTACTTCCGCAGTCTCTGCTGATTCTCTTCTTCTCGAATCTTGTTGGCGCAATCCTTATCGTGTCAGCTTCTGCTGGTCCTCTTCTTCTCGAATATCGTTGGCCCAATCCTCGTCTTATCGTGCCACACGTTGGTTCACCATTTGACGCAAACGTTCCTCTCCTTCGAAGACGTCGCCTTTAAGACCTATAAGATCTCGTGTTTGGTGTCTGGACTAGCTCTAGCAAGAGGTCCTAATCTACAGGGTGTGCGTGAGTTATGGTAGGAATGGAACCAAACGAAGAATTAACCAACATATCACTTTATTTGTAAATTTCCAGATTTGTAGAGAACTGCCGACGTTATTCAAATAGAATGTAACTTTGTAACTTCAACTACAACGTTATAACACTTTAACTTTGTCACCCTTAAGCAACCGCCGAATTATGTATACGTGCTAGCTTACGTACAACTCCCAAGTTGCACGTGCGTTATCTCGACTCGATTTAGGACGAGTGTGTCTTGCATTGCATTTGTTTTTGCGCGAGCAACACGAATGAAGCGATTTCCATTGGCTAACTTTAGAGCACGTCATGGTAAGATAGGAATCAGCTTGCTGAATCACTAAGGCTGAGTACAAACAACAATTGTAACCTTATCACTCATTTAAATCTGCCTAGGCTTCCATTCTTGATACTTTAACATATTCAGCTTTATTACGTTTTCCCCTTAATTATTGACTAGAATCTCCTTTTGTTTCTTTCCATTATCAAATATATATTGACATTATAATTTCGGTTTCAATTTGCAGATGTTTCTAAATCAGTTTGTTACAAGTCATATTGTTAAGAAAAGTTATAAAAAAAAATAGGTATTTCTTGTGCCATTAATGGTTCTGAGGACATGGTGTGGAATAGTGAACATGAAGATGTATTATCTGAGCCAGATATAAATGATGATAGTGACGAAAGTGAGACCGCAGAATAGTCAGAGAAAAGAAACAATGAAAGAATACATTGTAGGCCCAATGTAACCATGGTATGTATCCAGTTCATTCACAAATTACTGTATACCTATATAACTTTTACATACTACTACATGGTTTCCCTTCCTTTCTGAATTCCTAGAAGCACCACTCGCATAATTCCCTCCCCAGTGTTTTCAAGCAAAGTTTTCGAGGAAAAAAAGGGGGGAATTACGTGATAAAATACGGTATTTGTTTGATAAGGAAATAAAACAAAAGCAGGAAGACAAATCAACTGTAGCTTGACATTTTTGGAGAGAACACAACATAAATAGAAATCTGATCCTAAAAAATATTTTGGGAAAATTAGAGCTCACAGCTTGGGAAAACATTTTCATATGGAAAAAATAGAAAATGCAGCTTCAATTTTGAATTCCTGCCAAGCTACATATTAATGCAGATGTTCATCCAATCACCATCAGGGACAAGGCCAACCACCATGTTTAATGTAAGCAGTCAAACAGGAACTGATGTTGGGAGCGATAGCTCCTGAGGCAGGTCTTCCTTAAGAAATAAGTAATGCAGTGTCCAAAAATTGTATCAGTAATTAGCTAAATTTAGTGCACACCACTGTCACAAAGTCCAATATACACAAGAAATTGTAAAATTAAGACCAATGATGTTTATGATAAATGTCAACAAACTGTGTGTGGAAAATGTTAAAGAAAAATGTGAAAAGTGTGTGTAGCATATGCAGCAGGCAGATCCATTTCATTGTAACTCTGTATATCATCAAACGTGGCACAACAGCCCATTATCGGCCCTGGTCTTCTTGAGGATAGTCTTCTAGACTTCCATATTTGCTGATTGATCCTTCCAATTTTTGACCTTTATAGCTCTAATGACTGGCAACACACCATCATCCCATCAACTCCTTTTATAGTAGCAAAAAATACAACATAGAAAATTTAGAGCTAATGCAATTGTGCTATTCAAAATGCTCAAACTGAAAACATAATACAGGGTTCTTCATTTATAACCTAATGGAGCACACAGCGTTTTGCCTCTCCTGCAACCTTGTGGATTCCCCCACTGCCGGCTGCCAACATGAACAGGCACTTGACTCTAGAGCAACGCATTTTCATGTGTAAAAGTTATTATAAATGGGAATCACCAAGCCGTTTGGTATGGTTTAATGCCCACTTTTACTACTATAGCACCACAGGCAGTGACACTGATACATGAAATGAAGATGGAGCACCGGTGGAATGAGATGGCGGGGAAAACTGGAGAACCCGGAGGTAACTCCCTCCTTGCACCAAGCCGTGTTCACACAGTGTATATTCAAAGTTTTCCTGGTGAAGTTCCTCCTTCCAGATTTACAATTCACAAGATTGTGAAGAGATTCGAAACCACTGGTTCGGTGGCAAACAAAAAATGAAATATTGTTGTTGGCTAATGCTGGATTTCTGACAATGAAGTCATTAATCCTCTTGCTCCCCAATATTTGTCACTGATAGGGGGCACTAGAATTGGCCGGGCATATTTGAAGGTGGTCTTGGTCCATTTCCTCTTGCAGATTACAGAGGACAGAGTGGTGAATAATATATCCCAATTCTGTTCTAATGTTTTGCCAGACAATCATGTCCCGTAATCAACATGAAGGTTGCAACTGCCGTTTTTCGAGGATATTCAGGAATTACTGTTTGAATGTTTGATAGTTCCCATCTTTTATTGTTTTGATTTTTCGTAGTAATATTTGGCAATAATTTTTTTGAATTCAGAGTCGACTAATCTTTTAGCTGCGTAAAATAGTAGATTAACTATAGACTTCTGTACACTGCTGGTACCCTTTTTTGCAAGAAAATCAGCTTTCTCATTACCGCTCAGTCCACAGCGAGCTGGTATCCATTGGAAGACTAAGTGTTTTTGAAGTGCTCTTAGATGGGTAAGGATTTTCCAACATTCTATAACCCTTTCATGCCTGGTGTGTATTATAAGATACATAGGCTTTTTTTCCTATTTGTACTAGTTTTAACTTCTTTTTTCTGCTATATTCTTGTTATACTGTCTGTCACCAATTAAAAATACATATTTGAGATATTTTGGATTGTAAAAAATTATTTTTTTTACAATTTATATTGTAGTGTGTTTTTTTTTTTTATATAAGAAAGGAAGCAAAATCCATGCAACTGCAATCAAATGATACCCCGTCATCATCCACGTGTGCCATCACACCGATTATTTTACATGGGCCCTCCCCGTCCTTTACCACAGGCACAGTTGACTGCGGTTGCAGAGACTCGAACTCACGACCTCAGGCTTTGAGTGCATGGCCAGTGCACGACGTGTTGCCTCAACGATCATGGCTATTCAAGCCAGCAGGCTGAAGGTGTCCCAGACGACCTAATTTAAACTGGTTTCGAATTAGAGGAAGAACAGCATAAGTAGCAAAATAATTCAGGCATGAAAGGGTTAATTGCTCGGTTTTTTTGGTAACAACTTGGAAGTAATTGCTATAATTGCTGCCCTGGAATCTGAGAGAATAACTGCTTGATGAAAATGTGAAATTCTATACAAAAGATTTTTTTAGGGCCATTCGAATTGCTTTAGTTTCTCCATCAAAGTTTGTAGTCCCATAACTTAAAGATTTGTAATAGGAAAAGAGGCGACACATGACTCCAGCCCCTGCTCCATCTCGTTTGATATCAGTGATCCATCAGTATAGAAATGGAGCCATTCGTGTTCTGGAAATTTAGTATGGATTGTCTCTAACGCCAATAATTTTAGAACACTAGTTGGAGTATCACTTTTCTTAACTTCTTCTGTCAGGTGTAAATAATATATACTGTCTAATGTTTGTGTTGGATTGACTTTATATATGAAGTTTTCCTTTGAATTGGGAAGGTCTACATTTTTCTTGAGGTCTTGAAATTTGGAAAGAAAGCTCTCCTGAGTCTTTAGCGCATGTGTAAAATTCCTCTTGTTCCATGTATTGAATGGGAGTCTGATCAACTTTTCGTGTTGAATAAGAGCTGTTTTTTCTATTTCATATTCAATGGGGTATTGGTTGATTAGTATTTCATTAGCTGGTATTGGTGTGGTTTTGATAGCACCTGTAATTAATCTCAGACTTTGGTTTTGAAAGATTTGAATCTTTTTTGTGTTTGCTGTTACAAGAACTTCGCTGCAGTAAGTAAATAATGACTTTATATATACATTGTATGTCGTGTTAAGAGTTGCTCTGGAACATCCCCACTTCATTCCTGTTAGACGTTTTAACAGTGAAAGGCACCTCTCTGCTCTTTGTATTACATTTTCTATTTGTTTGGTCTATGTAAGTTTGGTATCAAATGTAACTCCTAAATACTTTGCTTCCTTTGTTTCTGGTAATTGTTGACCCTCAAAATTTGGCACCTGTAATTAGTCTCAGACTTTGGTTTTGAAAGATTTGAATTTTTTTTTGTGTTTGCTGTTACAAGAACTTCGCTGCAGTAAGTAAATAGTGACTTTATATATACATTGTATGTTGTGTTAAGAGTTGCTCTGGAACAACCCAACTTCATTCCTGTTAGACGTTTTAACAGTGCTCTTTGTATTACATTTCTATTTGTTTGGTCCATGTAAGATTGGTATCAAATATAATTGCCAAATACTTCGTTTCCATTGTTTCTGGTAATTGTTGACCCTCAAAATTTAGTGTTATTTTTAATGGGTTTTTTGCCTTAGTGAAAAGATTTGGTAGTTTGATTTTGTTGTATTAACAGTCATTAAATTTTCTTTGGTCCACTTTTGTAGGTTGGCTAGGGATTGTTGCATGGTTTTTTCTAGTTCTGGTTTTGAAGGCCACATTACTAGGTCATTGGCAAATAGTGCACACTTCATGCCTGATTCTTGTATTTTTTGTGGCGGATTGTTAATAAATATATTAAAAAGTGTTGTGCTGAGCACTGCGCCTTGTGGTAAGCCATGGTGTACTTGTTTATATTTAGATATATTCCTTCCATAAAGCATTGAGTTAGGAATTGAAATAGCCATGAAAACATTGGACCTTGTATTCCTATTTTTTTTTTTTACTTTCTTTAGTAGTTTTATTCTGCATATTGAATCATGTGCATCATAATCATAACGAAAGTGTAAATGTACAATTTTAACAGAGGAAAAGTTAGAGGTAATAGGTGCATGTTTTGAATGTTCACCAACCAAATCCATCCCAAAATTAGCATAATAGGTGGGAATTTCAGAGTCTTCTGCACACAGTGCAACTAAATTCTTAAAACTAAAACTTTGTAAGTGTACAAATGTCCATGCTTTAAAACAAGGTGACCCAATATCACGAATGCATTATTGTGAATGGTTTCTTTCATCAGTGAATGACGATTTAATTGATCCACAGCTTGTTTTTTTCCGATGAGGCATGGTTTCACCTAAATGGTCATGTCAGCACTCATAACAGTCGGTACTGAGCCTCTGAAAATCTGCATCGTGTTCAAGAAATTCCTCATTGTGATCGGAGAGTTGGAGTTTGGTATGCTGTTAGCGCTAGATGCATAGTTGGTTCAGTATGCTACAAGCAGACTATAAATGCAGAGAGGTACCGAAATTGCATTTTGACCCCATTTTATCATGAACTGACAGAAGAAGCGAAATCATACGGGTGGTCTCAAGAAGATTCTGATGCTGTCCATACAGGAGTCATAAATAAAATTAGGGAAGTGTTTGAAGTTAGTGATTAGTGTTGATGTATGACCCTCTCGTTACCCCGATCTAACAGTGTGTGATTTTTACTTGTGGAGTAACCTGAAAGACAAAGTTTACTACACAAATCCTCATACATTGGAAGAACTAACATAAAATATTAGAAATGAAATTGGAAACAATACAGTGGCCCAACTTTATCTTGTGAAGCAGAATGTGTTCTCCTGACATAATGCTTGTTTAGCTGAAGGTGGACAATATTTCCAGAATCTTCTATAAGGTAAGAGTGTTATACATGCTTTATGCAAAGAGTTTATGTTGGAGTAAATCTGGCTGTGGCACACCCAACCATGCACAGGCGAAATGCTGTGTGCCCATTAGGTTTTAAATGAAGAACCTGTATATCTCTATAAAGCAAAATGTTAAATACCACTATTCATTGTTGCAAATAATGTCCTGAATTATACTGAAGTCATTCAGTTTCTGTGTAGACCGTCTGTGTATCAGATTCCCCATGGTTCTATTGCTAAATTGTGTGAAAACATTTTTCTCAGTTTTCACAGAAAGTAAAGGTTAATGTTACTGGTTTATATAACCCCACTTTGGAACTTGTTATATCCTGTTTCCTCAAAGATAGATTAAGGTAGGTCATGGATTCTAATCTTGAAGAGAGTGTTGTGTATTTATATGCAGTAGATTTCTTTGCAATAGTTCATATCAAGCCATATGCTGTGTATATTTTTAACTAATGAATCATATTTATTTAGTAAATGTAGTTTTTATAGTGTAAGCATGTTTAAAGAAATGCTCCAAATAGGAAGTAATTGGTGAAATAGCAATGCACTATTAACTTTACTATATAATTTATGTGATCAATTAAGGTTTGTAGTTAACCATATTTTTTTGTGTTGTGTGTGACAGGTGCAGCGGACAATTGCAAAGCAGATTCAAATGGTCCAATCAATTGGAAAAGGCAGATATGGAGAAGTATGGTTGGCAAGGTGGCGTGGGGAGAAGGTAGCTGTAAAGGTTTTCTTTACAACAGAAGAAGCTAGTTGGTTTAGGGAGACAGAAATTTATCAAACAGTATTGATGCGCCATGAAAATATTCTAGGTATGAATATATATTTTATAGTTGTTTAAGCTTTTTGTAACTAGGTTTCTGCTACTGTTATGTTTTACATTTAAAATATTAATTGTTGCATCATTAATGAAACACAAGGGTGGATCAAATATTTATTAGAATAATTTTTTAATAATTAAGGTGGAGCAAGTATAAACTGGAGTTATTTTTTAATGGTTTGTTGAACCAATGAAAAAGTACAGCAATAGTTCATCACTTTTCTAGACTTCTAAACACACCTTGTGCAACAAATAGTCATTTTGTTAATACTATTATTCTTTCTCTGAAAGAAACAAGAGTTAGTGTTCACAGCCAGTTGTGCACATACCCCTCAATTCCTCTGTCATCAAATACCTGACCCCTAGTGCCTCTAAGTAGTTAGAGAAACTAATACTTATAGGGGGGATACGTTTGGATTGTGAAAAGGGTACTCCAGAGTTGTTCAGTGAATCTCTTTCAGCTTTTCATATGAGAAAGTAGTCACACAAGGTCTCATTTTGCTGTCTAGAAAAATGACATTTTGGATGGATTTCTGATGTTATTGCAGTACCTTCTTCACGCTTTGGTAACATGAAACGTAGAGAAGCCAACTAATGAAATGTGTTCATCAGCGATAGCATAACAGCAAACCCAATACAAGATAAAGGATGGCGTGTCAAAAAAAAGAAAAAGGAAGATATGTAACGCATGAAAGTAGGAGAGACTGCCTTTTAATTTTAATTCATTCATTGTTTCTATATATTTATGTACTAACAAGGGACACCTTTGACCTCGAATGTTTGGAACTGCACAAATAATAATAATAATAATAATAATAATAATAATAATAATAATAATAATTCTTTATTGCCTATAGACTTGTATACAAGTTTCAGACATTGTCAAAAGTAAATATTTACATTTACACATACAGATATTTACATAAACATGTTTACAGTTCATCAAGAGAATAGAGACATTTTTGGATCAAATAAGGTTAGAATAACAAGTGATCATTAAAACAACAGTGGCTTGTGTCATTTCCATGCAAAACTCCACACTTGTCTGCTAGCACCATTAGATGTCGCATGTTGTAGTTGCACTTGAGTTGTATGAATGGTATGGCTGCAGTACGTATGTGTCTCTTGGAGTGTTTGCATGTGGGTTACTGTATAAAGTATGTACAGTGATACCATGAAGAGAATTAATCCTACAAGTGTGGCCCAAATATTGGGGACAAAGTTGTGATGTGCTGAATACGTAAATGACATCAAGGTCAAGGATATGGAGTTTGCAGATGTATTATAGTACAGAATGATTCAGAAATATAATGGAGATGACACAGAAATACATGACGTTACGCTGTGTAGGTAAACTGATTTTAAAGGACAGGAGGAATCTGAACCTGAGGGTGGCTGTTAAAGCAATACATGACGTTCATCTCCAGAGTGACAGTCAAGTCAGAATGAGTACAAACTCTCCACGCAAAAAGTGGAGGCCTAGTGTATTAGAACATATTGATGACAGCATACTAGAGAACATTTATGGAGACTATTACAGTTTTGGCTTCAATTCCTATAGCAAACTAATGAGACACTATAGGTGAATTAAAAGTAAATCAAATTGCAGATTAATTCTAAATTGTATGTCTAGCAAACAGCAAGCTGAAGCCTGTTTCAAAAGAAACAGACTGTTGCAATATAAACTGTAAAAGAGCATGTAATATTGCAATTTCATAGTGCAAGGACATGTGGATCTACATTTCACTATTGGCATCTGCAAATGTGGGCACTAGAAGTGACTAAAGTGATTGGCATCTGCAAATGTGGGCACTAGAAGTGACTAAAGTGATTGGCTTGGGCAATTGTAAAGCTTCAGTTTTCTTTATCAACCATCTTAAGGCTGAATATGGCATTTCAGCCAGGCATATTATTAATTACATTTGTCACACAGAAGGACATAGAAGACAATAGTATATGTCAGAAGGCACAGTTTGTGGAGGAAATGAACATGTTTGTAACATAGGAGGGTGTGGGGAAAGGTGATGTTTGGAATAGTGACAAGTAAATTCCAATATAAAACATGTTCAGCATCAACACTGTCCTATAGAGAAGAGAAAACTACAGCTAATGCATTGCAGTCTCTACATAGCTACTCACAGCTACTCAATTGATGTTGCTTTATCAATGACAGGCAGACTAGCAAACAAGATTTACATCTATTTTCAAGAGACACAAGATAATTTTGGCCCAGTTATTTCAAAGAAACTTTAAACAACCTGTCCATGAAACATTCATGAGCAGGCGAGCAAAAGCGAAAAATGACAAAAGAACTCGTGAAACTTTTCTACTTCAGTCCTTGGCGAACATGTAACTATAAAAAGAGTCTTTTGCTGAATGATTCCTGATCAGGTGTAACAGATTTTACCCTTCTAGGTGCAAATGTTCCAAACAAAGATGTTATGCTGAAGATATTGTCGCCGAAAAGGACAAAATATTGTCAACCCCTTGATGTTTACTTCTTTTGGCAATTTAAGCTCTGTATCAGAAAGATTGCTCATTTGGTAGGACTACAATGTGCCAAACCACAAGCGAAGATACATTATTATTTCATCAATCTTCACTCTGTGATTTACAATTGATTTGGTGTACCAAAGTAAGCATATGTTGCAATGCACTTGTCGAAAGGCAGGTTATGACACTAACGTGCCCATATCATCATCTGCAAATGTAACACTGGCCTGCAAAGATTTTGCAGCACGAATTATTTTACATCATAGTGGTCAATTCAGATTCTCTTATTTCGGAAATAATAATACTTTTTGTGCATCATGTACAGATTTTGAACAATTCTGATTCAACACATAATTGAAAGTTCAGTATGCTAGTAATAACATCACTGCATATTCGACTTACAGCATGGTTAATTAAAACATGCAAACATGCTTAATCATAACGTTATATTGTACCAGCATCTATCTCTGTTTACAGGTAATGTTAAACCTATCTCATAAACATTTATTGCAGAATACATAAATAGTAATCTATCTTGGAATTTGCAGTCCAGTTTTAAACCTCTTCTCAGCTGATCTCTTTTGAAGCTCTGCTGTGTTGTGTTATATGTGAAAAAAATGGCAAGCTCTAGTGGTACATCTAGGAGGGGCCTAACAATTTCTGTTATGTTTGTGGTTATGTGATAAAGCAACAGAAGAGAGACATAACCTCATTTATCAAGAGTTTATATCTGGCCTATTTTAAACTGAAGTTAGGAGATCAAGAGAATTTTGCTCTTCATATTGTGTGTAAAAGTTGTGTACAAAATCTAAAACAATGGTACAACAGAATTTGTTCATCTATGCCCTTTGGTGTTCCTATGGTATGGTGCAAACAACAAAATCATATTGACTGTTATTTTTGTCTGTGTAATATATCTGGATTCACTTAGAAAAACAAGGCGGGCATTATATATCCAAACTTGCCATGTGCAATTAGGCTTGTGCCTCATCAGCCTGATGTTCCTATTCCATCACCACCTACCATAACGCCAGAAAGTAGTACTGATACTTTTGAGTGTAGAAGATGAAATAAACTGGTCCCCAATAGAAGAAAACAATCCAAATCCATTCAGTCAGTCAAAATTGAATGATTTGGTACATGATTTGGGTCTTGCCAAAGAAAAAAGTGAACTTTTAGGTTCAGAGCACAAAGAAGACAATCTTGTAGTACCTGGAACAACTTTCTATTGGTAC
This sequence comes from Tenodera sinensis, assembly GCA_030765045.1. Classification (NCBI taxonomy): domain Eukaryota; kingdom Metazoa; phylum Arthropoda; class Insecta; order Mantodea; family Mantidae; genus Tenodera; species Tenodera sinensis. Next base: position 124,046,909 of record CM060964.1, on the reverse strand, counting down.
AGACATCGAGAAAAAGAGTTCAACAAATATTGTATAAGAGGATAATTGGTGTATTGTGATATCCCTACTTACTAAGTCACCTTGGAACAGTTTACAAAGTGAAAGATTGGCATCTGTTTATTGACTCGAGCAAGAGAAGTCTCAAAAGTGTTCTGCTGCCGAACAGGAAAGGTACTTGGATGCAATATGAGCTTAACTTTTCATGCATTTTCTGCATTCACATCTTGAATTTTTTCCTGAAAACCTGGGTGCACTAAGTGAAGAACAGGGAGAGAGATTCCACCAAGACATAAAGGAGATGGAAACCAGTTCCCAGGCTCAATGGGACGTCTCCATGATGACTGACTACTGTTAGTGTTTAATTAGAGACGATTCTCATCAGGACCACTAACGCAGGTCAACTCCGCATTCATTTTCAGCAATGTGAAGTAGAAAATAACATCATAAGGTATGTTTGAAATTTTCTAGTTCAGTATACACCGTTGCATCTGTGGAATTGAGATTCTTTCTTTGTTTGATTAATTTCATGCATTTTAAATTGTACGTAATAAATAGAAACAAACTCATATTTGAATTCAGCATACAAAAATAAGGTTTAGAGAGTTGATTAACCCTGTGCTGCAGAAAGAAGTTAATATTTGCAGGCTGGTGTAATTAGTGTGGCTTTAGATATTGGACTGCATGAATGGAAAGTGATTTGCTATGTGATACATGTGACTTTAGTGAGGTGTGCACATTGCTCTCTTCTACTTTCTTTTAACCACTTCATCAAAATCCTGCATCTGTACTTTGAGGATTATTATAAGCACCATCATATGTGTAGTATGTGTCTTTTGTGCTATTATAAGTACTTTAAGCAGAGGGTTTTTGTCACTGTTGATTGAAAATGTAATTATATATTGACGTTATTGAATTATGTATAATTTCCCTCCTATGTGATTGATATCTTGTTACTTTGTTTCTCTCCATTAAAATGTCACTTGAGGTAGAATGAAATGTTTTGCGTGGAGATGATACAGACCAGTTTTGTTTATGGTTGATTATTGTAAGCATGTTTTTGTGCAGTTCCGAGCATTTGAGGTCAAAGGTGTCCCTTGTAAGTAGTGACACACTCATGTGTGTTTGTGTGTGTGGGTGGGTGGGGGGTGTGGGTGTGTGGCAGCTTGTACTTAATACATAATGTTATCACTATACAGCAATGGACTTCACACTAAATAACAAGAGCTTAACCTCTTGAGCGATGGCCATTTAAAACGTCCGTGAGCCGAGAACTGCTACCCAATATCCAGCGCAGGGCATTTAAAGTGCTTCGTATATACACAGCTGTATTTTATGTAAATATTAAGTTATTTTAATGAAACAAAAACTGGTATAAAACTCGTTATATGCAGTATAAATGTACGTCATCAGCAAAGTTGAGTTGTATTTACAAAACGTTGAAATGGCACTATTTTGTTTCACTGTGGTGAAAAGTCAACTTTGCTCTGTCGAACGCATCTAATATAAGTTCCCTGAAAGAAACAGTAGTCGACCCATTGTATGTGTGGCTTATGCGTCAGCATACTGTGTAATAAAGCACTTCTGTATGCGTGGTCTCTTGAGTCATCAGAATAGAGCAACATTGCAGCTTTTGCTTACGCGAGTTTCGTAGCTTAGTAGACTCCGTTTCTTTCTTTGTTGAAATACTTACATATACTTTCCTACTTGTAGCTGAAAGGAGAAGTGGTATAAAAAGGTATTTATGCACCAACTGGATATAACCAAACACAATTGTTTGGTAATTTGGAGAGCTCTAAACCCACACAGGACAATGACCTACCTTGACTTCCGACTATCATTAGCTCGCAGCCTAATTGAACAATACCACGTTGGGGGTTGAAAATCCAAAACCCCTGCACCCCTCAGACTTCAAGGAAAACATTATCCTAAAAGGATACCACCAACAGCAAAGAAGTCCCGTCCATCTCGAAAGTGTTTTGTGTGCCGCAAGAAGGGAATTTGCAAATGTGGAGATGTACCCTTGTGTGTTTATCCCTGTTTTGAGGTAAATCACTGCAGAACGAACATATTAAGGTAAGCCAGTAAAGTATATAGACTTTACTAAAATGTTTCATAAAGGGAAAATTAAAATAAGTTGAGTTAGATAAGGGATAAATAAGGGTTAAATGCTTAAACGCACAGGACGTTTATACACGCCCATATCGCTCATCCGTCATTTTAAATGGACGTGATTTCACGCCCATATCGCTGAAGAGGTTAATGAATGACCAGAGCAAAGGTTTATGAACAGATATTAGGAACTGTCACCAACTATGCTTTCCTCACAAACATTGACAGTTCTGCTACCCTTCCACAATATCTCTGTGGTCAAACACTGGAGGTCTGCACGGGCTCAGGCCCAGCCCTCGGGCTTAGGCCCGCGGCCCGGGTTCGGGCCTAATTTGGGCTCGGGCTTGACAATTAAGAGATACAAAATAATGCATTATATATTTTTCCGAGAATAGCACAATTATCACAGCATTCCATTACTAGGAATTCTATATCATTATTCTGCTGAAAGTTTACAAATAATAGTGATAATAATAACAATAATTATGTCATGATCATAATCATAGTAAAATTAAATAATCGGGCCCAGGCACTATAACCTCTTCTCGGGCTCGGGCCGAGCTCAGGCTTGGTTGAGTCTGGGTCGGGCCGAACATAAGAATGTTGGCCCGTGCAGGCCTCTATCAAACACACACCATGCCAAACTTCAGAATTATTACCAATAAATAAACTCTGAACATTATAACCTGTTAATTAGACTGAAAATCCTAACACTTAAAATAAACCATAAAATTACAAAAATGAAAATGAATAGGCCACAAAAATTATGCAATTTGAATAAGGCCAGAACATTAGAACAATTAAAATACAAGGGTGAGTGAAGTGAAGACTGAAAAACTAATATAGAAAATCTAAACCTTGTCTTATTGCGATCACATCCAGATGCATGCGCATGAACTCTCCCGCCATAAATTGGCATTGGACCCATGACCCAGCAGCACGATATGAGAATTTCCAATATGGCCACCCCTCTGTTGGAATGCACCAAAGAAGAGCAGTGTGGAATGATCCGTTTCCTACACAGTGAAGGCATGAAACTAGTAGAAATCCATCGACGGATGTTGGCACAGTATGGGGCTGCAGGCACATATTGTGACATCTGAGGTGATTGCAACTGCAGAGGAGATGGTTCTGCAAGATAGTCGGGTCACCATCGATGACATTGCAGTGCAATTACAGGTCAGTCATGGTTCTGCTTACCATATTTCCATGATGAGTTGAAGTACTGGAAACTGGCCACCAAATGGGTACCTTGTCAGCAGACTCTCGAAATGGAGAAGCGAGGTAATGCCTGGCAGGAGCTACTGCACTGCTACACACTTGAAGGTGACACATTTTTGAAGTGGGTTGTGACTATAAACAAGTCCTGGGCCCATCACTACCAACCAGAGACCAAGCTCTCCACTGTGCGATGGCGGCACCCGTCATTGCCAAAACCGAAGAAGTTCTGCAGCAAGCCATCAGCACAAAAAGTGATGCTGGCCTTGTTCTGGGACCACAAGGGTCCCATAGTGAAACATCACATGGAAAAGGGGCAAGGCAGTGACCAATCCACTTATAGTTGTGCACCAAGTGGCAAGGACTCCTCTCAACAGGCGTTTTCATCCAGCATGACAACACACAACCTCGTATGGCTCATGTAACCTGTACGACTATCAAGGACTTGTGTCTGGAGTGCCTCTTCCATCCTCCTTACTCCCCCAACCTCACACCCTGTGACTTCCACATCTTTGGCCCATTAAAGGACCTTTTAGGTGGCAACAACCTCACAGCTGACACAGATATGAAACAGGTACTGCATGTGTGACTATGTGCACAGCCAAAAGATTTTTTTTTTCCCAGGTCTACATGTTCTACCGAATTGGTGGCAGAAATGTATCGCAAAGCAGGGGGACTGCATTGAAAAATGGTGTACTTGTTTCAATTCTGTAATAAAAGGGCTGTAAAAATGTTTTTCCAGTTTTCATTTGACTCACCCTCATAACCAATGAACACTAAATAACCCTAAATTAAAGACCACAAGAAAATGCAGTTGCGTCTAAGTGAATTTTTTGTGGTCACATAGTAAGAATTTGCAAACCTTTACAACAAGAAAGCAAAATGCAACAGGTGAAGCTGCAATGAAAGAAATAACTGATACCCTTTACACATTATAATATAGGTGTCTATGCATAGCAAGGAACTTACCCCTGGAATTCAAATACCGTAGTTGAAGGACAAATACCAACTTCTGGAGACAAAGCAAATGTGAGTTATAAGGCATACAGTATTAGTAGGCACATGAGGCGGAGCTCGAGAGGGCTCGCCTAGAGCGACTTGCCTATCATAGTTGTGGAGCGTTGCCTAGTTCGGAACGCACAGCACAAGCGTGAGCAACAACTTTTTCGTGTACCCAAAATTGTTACTGGAAATTCGACATTCTAATATGCCTTGGTGTATGTGGCAAGAATTTTTGAGGCAGCCTGTGCAAAGGCCATTTTTCTACGACACATGGTTCTCGAGTTATCACTTCAAGAATAAACAACTGTCTCCTGTGTTTATGCTCATGTATGCAACTTCCAATCTTGCCTGCGTGTTTTATTCCTTTTTGTTACGGAGTAAGATATTACGAAGTGTCATTAGGAACTGCGTATATTTAGTTCATAAATTAACTGACCACGGATCATTGCAGTCGTGCGCCAATTCTTTAGTTCAGTTCAAGACCAATCCGTAACGCAAATTGTGCTTTGTGTAACTGTGACAATAAGCAGAAAATTCATATGTACATTATGTTTAGTGAAGTGTTAACAATGTCACTTTCAAGGCCTGGTACCAGTGGCGCAGGTACTAAGGGTAAAGTACACTGCTCTCAGGCCAGGAATATTTTTAAAGTTTACCGTTTTTTAAAGGAATTGGCATCTGAGGAAGTGCGTGTAAAGAAGTACGTTAATATTGAGTGTTACGGTTTATAATGTCATCATTATCCTTTGCTGCGTAAGTTTTAAGTTCTGACAATTTGTGACACGACAAATGTTTCTTTCCTCGTTCCCTCCCCGTAACTTCTGCTCTCCGGCGAATCACTTGGCAGCAGTGCAGCCACCACGTGCATACATTGGTTCAGCTCATGTGCCTTCTAAAACCGTGCACCGTATAGCTAAAGTGAATCCAGAATAGTGGTGCCAGCAGTGACGGTTCCTGGGTGAATGCATACTTGCAACTGCACACCCACTAATTTTTTCCGTATGTGAATGTGTATTTACCTCTAAAAACATGCATATAAGAAAGTTGAATGTGCAGCTTCCTTCTATATGAACTTGCTCATTTAATTTTCCTGCACCTTCTTTACCAAATGTCAGCGCTTTCAGTCAACAAGCTGTAGAGACGCATAAACCCGATTTTGCGACTGGCAAATATAGCTTTTAGGTTAAGGGTCACAGCGAGTGGTGCAGTGCTTGCATTTAAGAGTACAGCAAGTCAAGGCAGCATAACCGACATGTGATTCTTACCATACAAGTGCACTATGTTCTCGTACAAGTTTCCTCCATTTTCCTTGCTATGAGCACTTCGCTCCCTCTTGTTTAGCAGAACCTACTAGGCAGCCAACATGATGGTTCTAAATATAATGTAGCCATTTTCTATATTAAAATGACAGTTATATTAATGTTATATGCACAATTACATCCAGTTTTATTAAGCGATTATAAATGCATATAATTACTCTTCATGTTGTAATTTACTAAGGCCAATGCTTCAGTTTGGAATAGTTATTTTGTTACAGTGCCTATTACTGTTTGTTATGTTTGTGTTTGTGGCAGCAAATTGCATGCAGTTGTGTCTGCACATAGTGGGAAATTTGAATCTATGAAAGTATGGAAATGAATAGCATAGCAAAACTGAAGGAGATAAATCTTTTGGGTTTATCCTTAGAAGAGAAGCTGTTTTCCATGCTTATTTTTTGCAAGTGAGAGAAACGGCATCTGGACAAATAATGGTTGTTGTGATATTGGTTGTTTAAAACAAAAAATAGCAAAACATGAGAGCTCAAATGCCCATATGAATTGTGAATTAGAATTGTGTAATGTGTCAGACAAAGAAAGAAAGTAAAGGTGGAGGGGATGTAATATACTGCTGGCCCTAATGACCTAGTTGTCTACAGGCCGTTAAACACAACTCGCTCACTCGCTGTAATATACTGCACACCCACTGTGACAAGCCACAAGCTGCCACTGGGTGCCAGAGTTGTGGAAAATGACAAACAACATGGTTGCTACTCTTGAAAAGTATATGAACTATTACCAGATGCTAGCCATGCTGAATCAGCAGCTTTGCTTCAACCACAAGCCTCCAGTAGGAGGCAGCATTTATCCTTCTTCATGAAGAAAATCCTCCATCAAAGTCCCCAAAATGCAATTGCAAGCACCTTTCCTGCTGACAAGTGTTGTAGTGTGGTAATGATTATCCACAGTTGCTGAAGGGGCTTCTTTTGCACAAATTTCTGTCGTACTGAATATGTTTTGTCACTTGTGCATTTAGGTTTTAAAGTTGTTCTCAGTCCAAACTGTGTGCAATCTTCTCAGAATTCCGGATGAGTTTGTGTCCCTCAGTGATAAACTGTATGAGAATGCATTGCTCAAGAGACATTTAGCTTCTCTTTCCCCATTGTGCGACTTGCTGGATGCAGCCATCAGAGGAACGACTCGAGGCATTCCCCACCAGTCACTCAAGGTCACAAACTGGTTGCTCACTGCACAAAAAGCAGAAAATCCTGGTTAATATTTGATCCATTGCCATTACTAGTCTTAAGTTTAACCAGTGCTACCTTTGGCAGTTCTATATCCATTGCCAAGGTACACACCACACTTTATTATGCATTTGATGTGTGTGAAATTTACAATTATTTTACAGTATCTAGATTCCATATGACAGCAGTTGTATGTCGTGAGATAATGTCAGAATGGGCACTTACTGCTGGGGAGTATTTTAATTCTATTTAGTTGAGTCGAGGTTAGCATTCCTACGAGTGCACTTATCAGGATATAAAAATGTTGAGAGGTTTCATACTTTCTGATTTTACATCTTTGTAAACATCTAGGGATTTTACGTTACAGAATCTTGAATGTTGATTTTCAAGAGATTATTTTACACAAACTGTCCAACCGAAAACCTTCTTGACACACAACAGCATGCTTTTGTTTCCACATCAGTGTTAATCTGTGGCTAGTACTATCACAAAATAGGATGCTTTTGTTTTTAAATTAATGTTAACTTGTGGCTGCCAGGTAGCTTATTCTTAGGTACTTATAAAATTCTGTGTTATTTTCTAGTTAAATGTGGTGATATCTTTTCTTAAAAGTAGTGTTATTTTTGTATTTTTAGAATATAATTGACAATACACTTCAAGCTATTCAGCAATGTATTTGAGATATATGGAAAGGGAATGGTATGTGATGATAAAGCATTAACAGCCCAAATCTCATTTGTGGTGTACTATGTACTCCTGTATTTATTTTATATAGGTTATTTCGAACTGAAACAGGTTAGAGAGCTGGAATGGCATTAAATTTTTCAGTCCTGATACTACCTCTCAAACTTTGCCAACACATCTAGAACCATCAATAAGGTGGTTAGCATAAAATAACATTTTACCATGAAACAGGTTAGTTTACAAGTTGCATTCCTACTATGGTTAAATTAAAGTATGTAATTGATATTTCTTAATAAATGAGCTCTAATATGAAAGCCAGAAGTAATCTGCAAGAAATGTCCATATGTGAGCTTGAGAATTCTTGTGCAATATATGAACTCAGACTTGAAATTATGTCCATAGAGATTTTGTGTAGAAATTAACAGCTTGTGTAACATCCCAGTTTGCTGTGCTCCAGCCAGGTACCACCAAAGGAGAGAGAAATTAAATTGCTGATTCTTTCTTCCAAGGTCTTTGGATTTGTTATTTTCTTGGATTTTATGTGGACTTGGTTTCTAGTCTTTTTTTATGTTAAGGTTTTGGACACAATGGTTCGCATGTATTGTTTCCCCCTTGGTAAAGTAGCTTTTGCGGTTTTTATGTTTTATTCAGTATCTATAGTAAGGAGTGGTGGATTTTGTTAAGTTCATCTTATTTTATTTTCTAATTGATCTTGAAATTCTGTCCGGTTAGCTTTCTTGAAGTTCCAGGTTGACTTGGGGATGTTATGCGCTCGGTGGTTGAAGCTTATGCGTAGCTTTACTGCATAATGACTGATTCCTAGATCTTCTAGTATAGATCGTTTGCTGTTTTGATATAAATTGAGTACCTGGGTGCAGCAAGAGCGTTAGCCGGCTAACGCTGTTGTTGCATAAATGCTTGCATTGTGTTTGTCAAACGTTCAACTATCATCTGTATAAAAATTAGTTCGGTATGACGTCACTTGATGGCAGGAGCTCTTTGGAAAGTAGATCGCGTGCTACACTTTAGTTGCACTCATGACCAAGCCATTCATTGTCACCGCGTGGCTAGGCAGACAAGGTAAAGATGGACACAATAATTGATGAGTATGTTACTTCGGAAGAAGAAATTATCACTGATGACAATGAAAGTAACCGTGTTGGGGTAAAGAGACAACGGAATTCCGAATTGTGGAAACGAAATGTTGCTAAGAAACGTCGAAATTCTGATAAGATGTATATATCCGAACGCACAGGAAAGCAAATACCAGCCAAGAAGTTCAAGCCAGTTGAATCTTGTTGCAAGAAGAGGTATGTATTTTTTAATTTTTCTTTGCAATATCTTCTAGTGGACAGTTTATTTTCCTTTAGTTAGATAAAAATCAATTTAACAACTTCATTGTTGGCAGCACTTAGCGGGCTGCCAACAATGACAAAGGAAACATGCGAATTTAAATTAATAATGCTAACATAAAATGATCAGAATTAGATATGGGTGAAGTTTTGCTTATTTTATATAGTCTATATTTTTTCCAATTTTATTCTAGGTGTTGTCAGAGTTTACAAATCGTTGGAACAGGAACAACTGTTCGTTAAATTTTGGGGCTGCAGTGACAAAGTACTTCAGGATGCGATCTTGATGGGATACATAACAACAAAAGAGAAACAAACAACATCTGTCAATACTAAGGCACAAAAAACACGAAATGTGTGAATAATGATGTCCCAAATAAAGTGTCAGATGTTGAATCAGAATCTGAGGCCTAAAGATTGTTCAGTAATCCTAAATGTATTAAAAGTATAACAATTATAATATAAAAAGGCTGAACAGTATACATTCTATGCAATAACAGCGTTAATTTTGTTCCTATATATGTCAATATTTATCTTTGTATTATTAAATTTGAAAGGATGTTATGACAAACTGTTAGACATTTGCATATTATTGATAATAAATCTGATTCTGAAAGTATTAGTGTTTTATTAAACGATTCCTACAGTTGCAAAACTTTGAGACCATTTATCTCAACATGGCATTTTTCCACTAACGCTCTTGTTGCACCCAGGTACTCAATTGGTAGATACTAAAACTAAATCAGGATTTGTGCAGTTTCCTGAATGACGTAGAAACGTCTTAAGAACATCTGGGTGATAAGTTCAACTTCATTGCTGTTCAGAAAGTCTTCTACTATTGTACCTGTAGGATTATAGTAATTGTAACCCGTATTAAAATTGCCCATTATTATGGTGGATGGCGTAATGTCTAATAGATCTAAGTTTCGATTGTTTCTGGGAGGGCTGTAGATGCAGTAAATTTGTAATGTTCTTTTTCCTGTCTACATTAATAGTTCTATTATTTCAGCTTTGTCATGATCATTAATTTGAAATTTTGTTGTGCAGTTGTTTTTGTTGCTACCAATATTTCACTGTCTAGCTTTGTAGAGGGCATGAATTTTATATCCATTTATGTTGTAATACTGCATGTTTTCTGTTGTGATCTTGGCTTCATTAATGAGTACTACATTTATCTTTTGTTTGTGTATTTGTTTCAATTCCGTAATTCTGGTGTTTGTTAATCCTCCTGCATTCCACTGCAATATATTTAGTAGTGTGGTTCTGAAACGGGCCTTTTTTAAATCTGGCACAATGCTCATTTTGCCAGTTCTGTTACTCATTTAGCACCATCTTGGTGACTGCTTTTGGTTTGCTGCGGGCGCGAGTAACTTTGTCCCCTGGTTTTAGATGGAATACATATCTATTACGAGAGTCACTTTGAGAGTTATGAAATACATTTAGACTAAGGTTCATCAATTTAAACAGATTGCATTGTTGGATAGCCATATTCTTTGCAAGTAGACAGGTGCATCAGTTTGCATTCCTTCCCACATCTCGTCTACAGCACAAGGTTAACAATCTCAAGTGTGGTGACATTTGGTTGCCAGAATGGAGGTAGAAAGAGAGCACTTTCACACTGATTCTGTATGATTTTAAAATCAGTTTGAGATAGTTTAAAAGGTCAAACTTCATTAAAGGACGAGGTTAGGAGTGGTTGTTCATTTTCAGTAGTGAGTGAAGAAAACAGCTGTCATGGAAAGAATGCTTCTGAAAACAATCATGTGACATTTAAGGAAATTGAGGCAAATATGCGGATTGCATTGCCAGCAGTTTCCAAAATGTTGCATGACTATCTTTGCGTGAGGAAGGTGTCATCCAGTTGGGTGCCACACGATTTAACTGATCTGCAAAAGTGCCCTGGTGTGAAGAAATGCTGGACAGATTTGATGGCAATTCTTGGCAGGTTACTGACATTGCCACTGGTGATGAAATTTGGATTTACCAGTTTGATCCTGAGACTAAGTGTCAGTCGGCTGTGTGGATCTTCCCAGATGACAAGCTTCCAATGAAAGTGAAGTGGCCGCATAGCATCAGGAAGAAAATGGTGACCACTTTCTCCTGTAAATCTCATCATGTAGCTTCCATTCCTCTTGTGGAACAAAGGACAGTTACACACACTGGTTCACAACAGTTTGCTTACCACAAGTTTTTGGGAAGCTTTGTGAATTGCAACCAATGACAGGACCACAAGAAATTCTGCTCCACCATGACAATGCCTCTGTGCACACAGCCAATGCAACAGTCCAGTTTCTAGAGTTCATAGAGGTGAAGTTGATGACTGTGGACTCCAGAAACTAGACTGTTGCATTGACTATTGTGACTGCAGGTTATTCAGAAATGGTGCATTCTTCTGCATGGCAATGAACTCCACTGCATATTTATATTTGCACATTGCAGTAATCGAGCAATGTTCCTATATATTCCCCAATGTCTTTTTCTGAATCCATGGTCTTAAACTGCTTTAGTTTCACCAAAGCTGATTGTGAAGTATAAATAAGCTTCGTTTGCACTGTTATTTTCAGGTATGATAGGAGCTGTTGCAATTTAAGAATGTTTGTACTAAGAATACCATCTTCAAGTGAAACTTTAAGTGATCACCAAATAACATTTAGCATATCACTTTAGCAATTTCAGTTTCACTTTGTCTTCCAATTTTTATAGAACACAGATTGTTAGAAAAGATACCTCCTAAAAGAAGGTAATTAGATCCATTACAAGCAGGCGAATTTCGGGGGGGGGGGACCAGCTTCCAATTACTAGAATCGCTTTAGGGTAACCTATTGTGAAAAACTTAACTCCAACATTGCTCCCAGATAGTTTCTCCTTCAAAAATTGCAGACAGTTGTTCTTCCTCTTCCTGGTGATGTTATTAATAGCAGTATTAAAGGCATCCCTTTCTCCTCAAAACTGTTAACAATCTTAACTTATTCGCTCCATATACTTACTCTCTATTTCAGTATTAAATTTTTCAGGGTATCAAGAATGGCATCAGCACAGTTTGCACCTGGCCGTGGCAGTAATGACTGAAGTGCCAAAATATGTCTTTTTCTACTGTGGTTTTACAGTCCAAAACTGGGACTTAACCTCCTTTAATGCCCGCTTCCAATTATCTCTATCCAAGGCTGGCCTTTTCCAAGCAATAATTCCTTAGCATCCTGTGTTGCTATATCATTTCACCTGTCTTTTTGATCTCCTTACTGGTCTTCATCATGCAGTTTTTTTTGTAATATCCTCTATAGTACGCCTTGGTCTTCAATCCTCTATATATGTACTGCTAATTCTGACTTTCCTAATTTAATGGATGTTTTGGTATCTGTATTCTGGTAAAGGTCAGTTAGTTTTTGATTATATTTGTCCTCCACAGAACATTTTCTTTGACAAATTCAAAAATCCATATCTTGTTTTCAAAGTTCTCAGGGTGGGCCATTTTCAATTTTTTGTTTGCTATCCAGGACCCAAACACCTGGAAACAAACCTAATTATTGCTGTATACATCAATATCTTGTTGGTGATATTTTCCACATCCTGCTAAGAGCAAAATATGCCTTCTGGTGTGTTGGTGATCTGCGACTGTGTGTCCATTTTGAGAGTTGCTCCTGAACTAAGCTGCTCCAACATACTTAAACACCTGTACAAGCTCAATTCTATTCAGCAATGAGCTATTTGTTTTATTTTTCTGTGCATTGTCCAGTTTATTTACGCGTTATTCCCATTCTATTCAATTGTATTGACCTTCTCATAATGTGTAGGTCATCAGCATATCCTTACTACCTAGTTACCATTACACAATGGTGTGCTGCTGATAGCTTCTGTTTATCTAATTATACGCAATTTAACATTTGGTTGACTATCATTGGACCACTCCTTGCTTCGAATCCTGTCAACATTGAAAGCTTTATATATATATATTTCCAACTGTCTTAACTTGTGTTGTAGCTTTCTGATAATCCTATTTATCATAAGTAATGCCACACGTGATTGTCAGTTTATCTAGAGAATGTGACTCATTAGTTGCATTTATTAAGACTATTTCACAAATTAAAGGGTGTTATAACTAATGAAATGTTATTTACATGTATTGTAATTACTAACCTCTTAAAAGAAATATGTGGTATGAGTACATACATTGGAGTTCATTGGCATGGCCTACTAGGATATCATATTGATGCTCTAATTTTTTAACACGTTGGTAATGTCAGAAGTTGGAGTATCTGCTGTTAATTTATAATTTCATTCAATACAAAATTTGTCAAACTGATTCCAAACGTATTTCCTGTTGTATTCTGTGCTCAGAGGTTTCCCTCTTCGAATTATTTCATCTATTTCAGCACAGAAGCAAGAGTCAGCCATATTTGACATTTGAATAGTACCACTCTTGCATCAAATTACATCAGCTCGTGCACATCTGTTAGCACAGTGGAGCTAGATTCTCTAACGCGATCATAACATAAGAAAAGCAGAGGAGGTAATAATGAAATGTGTTAATTTTTTTTTGAAGGAAGGCTGTCATTGATTGAAATCTGAAATTGCTATGCACATGATTGGTTGATTTCAGCCAACTCACATATGAGTGGAATACTCAACCTAAACATTTTAGAGCACATTCGTTGTAAAACTAGTATCCTGTATATCCCTGTCCTATCTGCACTGTCATGAGCAGCTTTAAAATCTATAAATATGTGGTAAAAATGTAGTTCATATTCCTTGACTGTTTCTCCGTTTCCTTTAGCTATATTTGTTTTATCATTGATCTTCCCTGCCAGAAATGAAATATCTCAGCAAGAAGAAGTGTGCTTAGCTAATTATATGTCAGCAATGATAAAGTTAAAATTGGCAAAGATTTGCTGAAAACATGTAAAGTATGTTTTTGAAAACTTTTGACGTTACCAAAGGATTTATGAAAGTATAAATCTTAAATAATTCAGCAGGAATCACACTGACAATAGATGATACTCCGCCTAATAAAACTAAGGATAGAAAAAGAATGATCCATCATATAAATTCCTTTGCATTGTATATGTATTTACAGCAGAAGACACTGAAAAGAAGTATCTGCACCTAATTTGAATGTAACAAAACTTTAACTTTATAGAGATAGCTGTACTAATTTTGAAACATAAATAAACTTATTCAAAGTGGGAAAAACCTCCCAACATGCAAAACCAAAGCAGGACAGTAATGTAGTTAACCTTTCTAAAGAAACATTCAAACCAGAAGAATTACAATTCTGAAACAGGGGCCTAAAACTTACGTAAGTTATTCTGGTTTTCTGGACATTGAAACAACTTCTGGGACTAAATAAAACTGTAAAGGATATTGTTAGAAAGAAATCAGAAGAAATACTGAGGAATTTAATAACAAACAAACCGAGGGACAATTACAAGAAAATTGCAAACTCACTCAGCCAGAAAAAGTCAGTTACCAAAGTTGACAAAGGCAGTAAAACTTTAATAATGGACAAAGAAGGTTATATTTCCAGAAGCAAGATCTTATCAAATCAGAAAAATTCATAGTAGTTTAACATGATCATATAAATAAGTGCACTAATGCAGTGAGTGAAGCAGTAAAATGTTGTCACGTCATACCTAAGGAAGATTCCCACAGGATTAAAGAGGATAGCCAAACCTAGCAAAAATGAATGGCCTATCCAAAATTCATAAAACAGGGAACTTCACAAGACCAATAATCAACATCAATATACCTACATATCTGTTAGCAAAATGGCTATCAAATGAATTTGTTGCACTACCAAAATTTGACGGCAGAAGAGTGAATAATTCTCTAGAGCTAATAGCACCCACCAACATCATTGTATCCTTTGATGTTAAATTCCTATTTCCAAGTGTCACAAAACAAGAAGTACTTACCATCCTACGGAAATGGCTTGAACACATTATTATTAACAGCTCCTTTGTTGAAAAATAATCCAACACAAATATGTATAGAGCAAACCTATTTCACCTTTTAAGGAAAGTTCTACCAACAGCAATCTGAACTACCAATAGGTAACCTGTTATCACCTTTCCTGGCCAAATCTGTTCATGAGCCTCTTCAAAACACAAATTACTACAGCCTTACCATATATCTTCAAAACTGTAGGTAACATATTTTTAATAGTCAGTAATAAACACAGTACAGGTGCCTCTAAAAGGAACCTCCCATCAAGTTTACCATGCAAATAGAATCCAACAATATGTTGCCTTTCCTAGATTTAAAAGTAAAAGATGGCAAACTGAAATTTGGAACCCACAGTAAACGCACACATGCAGACAATTCATCAGAGCCAGTAGTTTCAACCCTAGAACTCACAAACATTTAATCATCAGTAGCCTAGCTTTGAAACATAACCAATGGAAACACTGGAATACAAAAATGAATACTCCACAATAATAAGAACAGCAACAAAGAATGACTTCACCAAGCAACAGCCAGGTAAGAAAATTAAAATATTCAAAAGATTGAAAGATCTTGAAGAAGTAACCACACTAGGAGCTTTTAAGGACAAAAATGTATTTAAGAAGTTCACATTTCATGCCAGGGTGACCAAAAGATTTCAAAGAATCTTTAGTGAGTTCAATATTACCTGTGTAGTTTTTTTTTTTTTCCTTGTTTAACGACACTGTCAATTGCCGGTTGTTGTAGTGTTTAACGCCCGCTTTTACTATTACGGCACCACAGGCGGTGACACTGATGACACATGGAATGAAGATGGAACACCGGTGGAATGAGATGGCGGGGGAAACCGGAGCACCCAGAGAAAACCCACCCTGACACCACTTCGTCCACCACGAATACCACATGCAGGGTCCCTGGGATCGAACCCGGGCCACCTAGGTGATAGGAGAGCGCACTAACCACTCAGCCACAGTGCTGCCTATCAATTGCCGGGAACACATCAGCATCGCCGGTGTGCCGTAATTTTGTCCCGCAGGAGTTCTTTTACATGCCAGTAAATCTTCTGACATGGAGCTGTCGTTTTTAAGCACACTTAAAAACCATCGGCCTGGACTGAACCCATGACCTTGGGATCATTAAGCGAGCGTCTAACCAACTGAGCCACCCAGACCAACACCCATTAGTAATAAATAGATTCACCATCAGAAATCTCTTAAAAATCCACATATTGACAAAATTCCGCAAGAAAAACATTCTTGAAACTACAGAATTAACTATTGCAACTATAAAAAAGTGTATATCCGAAAGACTGTAGTATTGGAACTAGATTAAAAGAACATTTTTGTAACATAAAACCAAAAGAAATAAATCTGCAGTAGCAGCACACTTTTGGAATGATCACCTAACATTGAGCAAAAAACCAAACTATTAAAGCTGGCCTACATGTACTATGAATTAAATGTCTGAGAAAAGATATGTATGAAAAGTATACACCTGAAGCTATTAACAGTGAAGCAATATCATCCACCAATATCACCAATAATGTAGAAACCAACAGCTAAGCGATAAGTGAAGCTGTTGGTTTCTACTTTATTGGTGATATTGATGGATGTATGAAAAGGTTTAAAACCCATCTAATGAGTTTCAACCTTCCCGTGGAAGAAAATTTGTTATTCAACCTTATTGTATCTATGCCATATGTCTCCTCTTCAAAGATAAAAAAAATCCACATGACCAGCAGTGTTCCAGTGAGTCGACAAAGTCTTAATAATATCTTCAAGTGAAGACATAATGAGTTAAAGGAAGATTATATGTGAAGTACGGAGTCTCAGTCGACACAAATTGTATAATCTTATTATATACTCTACTTGATTTAGATTTCACCCATATGTTTCAATTACACAGGATATATCACAAGTTCAGTAGAACTATCTACACATGTATAACTATGTACGTTTACATGATACACAAATCAAAATTGCACATACTACTGTTATGAGAACAATATATGCTGATCTGTCCTTTAATGAAATGTAAATGGGTTATAAAATGCCTCGTAATGACACACACGCACGCACGCACGCACACACGCGCGCACACACACACACACACACGCACACATGCGCACACACACACACACGCACACACACACACACACACACACACACACACGCACACACACACACACACGGGCGCACGCAATGAAGCCATTAACAGTGAAGCTGCATAATATACTTCTGCAGTTAACCAAATAACATGAACTGTAAAATTAATCTCCATAAATACCTGCCCTTGCCAGATATTCACTGAGACAGCTTCATTTTCAGTTTATGTATGATGTACCCGTCTTACTGTTTTAAAATGTGCAAGAATAGCTGGACATTAACATTTTCTGGTGTAAGGCACTGTTGTTATTGATGAACCCTGCATAGCTGAATATCTTTTCTCTTTTACTTATAATGGAAAATGTACAGATTCCTCTTGAAAGTTCAGGGAACTGATAGCTAAGAGATGCCTACCATTGCAAAATCTTATCACCAGAATTTTCCTCTTGCTCACTCAGGTAACCAAGAATTAGGGAAATCTGTTTTTGAGTCTCATGAACGTGCTATTACTAGAGCAGTAGGTGGAGGCAAATCCACCCTCTTCTCTTTCGTATGAGGTTGGAAATCACTGGGCTACACACTGTGTTGGCAGTTTGCTTCTGCTCATCTCTAAGTAGTGTGGTTCAGACAAAGTTTGCATAACAAATTAATCAACAGCGTTTGTTAAAGAGAGAAAGGGTTAAGGATTTTTTCATTGATAATTTCAAGGTATTAAAGGATTGAACTATTGAAATTGTAGTGAATTTCAGGAACATACAAAAGTCCATAGGCTAAAGCCATAAGCTGTTTCAAATCCTGGATATAATGCTGCTGATCATAAGTAAATTGCTGGTTTATTACAAACTTGCATTACACTGTCAAGTTTTTGTTGATCTTCTGTACATACATAGTTGAAATGACTTTCATTGCACAATATTTGTTTACACAAAGTATAAAAATATTTCAATACAAGTAATGTGTATGTGGGTGGGGCAAATGTCAAAAGCATTAAGTGGATGAATATCTAATATTGAACACAACTGAACCTAAGTAATATTTTTTATTTATTTCTGTCTGTTGAAAAGGATTCATTGCTGCTGACATCAAAGGTACTGGTTCCTGGACACAAATGCTGCTAATTACAGACTATCATGAAAATGGTTCATTGCATGATTATTTGCAAAGACATGTGTTGAACCCTTCATCACTTCTTGTTCTTGCATTGTCTGCTGCAAGTGGAGTGGCACATCTACATACCGAGATCTTCGGTACACGTGGAAAACCAGCTATATCACATAGAGACATAAAGAGTAAAAATATTCTTGTAAAAAGAAATGGTCAGTGTGCCATTGCAGACTTTGGTCTTGCTGTCAGGTACATCAGGTGAGTAGCAACCTTGTTAATTTATACATAGCTCATGACTGAACCATTTTCTAATATAGTGGTCATAAAAATCTTATAATAATGATGATGATAAATGCCAAAACGGAAATTTAGATCATTCAGTGGATTGTATGCTAAATCACATCACATTTCTGTGTTTAATGGCAGTTAATGGCTTCTACTTTTTGAACAATTAAGACAGAACAGAAATGAATGGTGTTTGACTTTACAAACACTCCCTAGTGTTGCAAACCCTAACTAATTCTAATGCATGAATTAACTCTAATGAACAAATTGGCAAACTAGTGAAGCCTGTTGCAATGTTCTTCAAAATATTGCAGGTTAGAACAGCACATCATGAAAGGGTTTTGAACATGTAATTGTTTTTAATTTTTAAAGAAAGTAGTCTTTTGTGACATTGAGATTTTGATAGTACACACACTGAAACAAGTGCTTGTCAAACTGTTAGCATCCTGAAAAGTAGTACATTGTCATCCTGAGCCACCAAAATCATCATGGAAATCTTTAGCGGTGTAATAAAATCCAGATGGCAGTTACCAGTCAGAACAAGTTTAACAGGATTTCAAATAAAATACTTCATCATAAAACAAGAAATGACATTTTTTATGTTGATCATAAACATTACTAGCATTTTTCACAAAAGCAATAATTCATGTAAAAACAAATATAAGTTAACGTGTAATTGTTAATCAGAAAATCTCCATAAAAATGAAGGATTTATTCCGTAACATGAAAGTAAAAATGATAGTTCTTAGCAACCTTGCACCAGTCTTTAAATTTAATGTTTCTTTTAATACTGCTGCCAAGATTTTGTTGGCAGCAGCTCCAATTGAATGTTTCTTCTCGGATTGAAATTTCCTTGGGATTTTCACCCATATTTTCAGTTTCAAGCTTGGTTTTTAGACACAGGTGCTGAAAATAAGCACTGCCATCTAATTTGCATCTGTATTGATACAGCCAATGGTTCCTAGGAGGTGTTGGTACAGTTCATAGTGTAGGTTTCAATCACTTGCAAGATACATCAACAAATGACTGACTGCCTTTTATATTTATACATTACATTCATCTTATTTAGTATAATTCAGAGAGCATTTACTAGAAAGCTATTGTATACAGTATATACACACAAGAGTTTTAATGGATGAGAGAATTAAATAGTGTTTCGGACAAGTATAATTGTGTTGCATACTTAATACATAAATAGCTATTAAAGGTTGTCTTTAAATGATATTGTGAAAACAAAAGTGTGCATTAGATAATGCTGCTGTCTAGTATGTTAAACCATAAACTTATTAGACATTATCAGCCTGTACTTGATAAAAGCTGGCTTTTTGCACATGTTTGAAAACTTGCAACTAATTTCTAGTCTGTTTTTTGGAAGTTGATTATATCAGTCTAATGAAACATTCTGAGTTTGCATGCTTGGAGCTTCCTAAAGGACCCTGAAATATGAACCTTTATGCATCAACATGATTTTGGTAATCCAAAAATATAAAAATATCACTGGTCTTACAGTAATTTCATGGTTTGTAATTATCACTTAAGTTTCTTAATTGTACAACCATGTACTTATGAAGAAACTAAGATGGCATTGAGTCTGAATGTGCTAAAAGCACGTAATTACAGGAACTTTCTAGATTATCTTTGTACTTAATGATTTTTAGATGTTATCTTAAAACAGTACATAGCAATGATTTTGTAGTACTGGAAATCCATTGATAGGCATATGGCGTCATAGGACCCTGCCAAGGTCCCCTGGAAGGATACAGAAGACCTCCGGGAGACCAAGAAACTCAACTTCCATCCATCCCAGGGGCAGGAATGAAAAGAGCCTCTGCCGCATAGGTGTGCATTAAAAACCACAAAAACTCTGTAATGGGCAAAATGTTAGGCTAAATAGGCATCAAACCTCATAACTTGAGAAATCAAGCTACATAAACTGAAACAGTATCAAAATAGCGTAAAAGGGTGATGACACTCACAAATTTAAATAGAGTAGAACAGAATTTATTAAAACTCTTCCACAAATAAAACTTAACATGCCATAATTAAAACATTGTATCTTTTTTCACTTTAAGTACATGATCAAGTTGCAATGGATCTGTTAGGAGATGCCTCGTATCGGTGTATGTGATGGACGGTTAGCTCGTAGCTGAATCTAATGACGCATACAATATCTGTTACATGTTGTATGGCTATGCAGCATTTTCAGGAGGTGTCACTGTATAACATGTAAAAAAGGGATAGATATGGAATAAAGCTTGTTTCATGTGTATTACTATGACATTTGATGAAAACTTCCTAGAAATAAATATTTAACAGCTTACAAAGTGGATGTTTTGTAATGAATATGGAATGAGGAGTTCATTCACATCTACTGATTATAAATGGAACACATTTTTTGCTCTAATAAGTTTGCATACACTTGGAGTGCACCAAACCCACAGACAGTAGTAAACGAAAGAAACTAACAACTTCCATCACCAGTTTCCTCAACATAAAAGCTTGTAGAAATAGAACAAGCTGACAAACCCACAAGTCTTTTTCTAAAAAATGCTTATTCTTTTAAGATTCAGAGAGTATCAAAAGATGTATTTCTGGTGAAATTTCGATGTTGGCTTTTTGGGTAGAAAGTGTCAAAAGCTTGTACAACATAGAAAAACAGCTGCACTGTATTCCTTTCTTCCAAAACCTTTTCTGTGATTCTTAATGGATTAACAGCTGAGCACTGTGGACGAAAACCAAACTGGAAAGCTGGGCAATATGTTGCCATAATAACTGTAGAACATCCACATCTCTATATTGTTGCCATTGTAACAGTATCTCGTATATACCTACAGTGTACTCGTTAGGCCTAGGAAGTTAATGCATTTGCATGTTTTTTCATAGGGGTTAAAAATGTATGCTTTTACATTATGTGCACGAATTATGGAATTTTCAGTTATTTGGACATGATTTTATAGTGCATATAACTGCATATTTTCTTGATTTTGATAAATGCATAATATTTCAATATTATAGCCTTTATATTGCATATTTTAATGATTTTTATGGCTTTTTTATTATTTTTCTCCATCTGGATAATATTTTTCATATTGGTAGTATTGCACATGATGATGCAACTCACAAAGATTTCAGTATTATAGCCCCTATATTGCATATTTTAATGATTTTTATGTTTTTTTATTATTTTTTCCATCTGTATAATATTTTTCATATTGGTAGTATTGCGAGGTGGCGAGAACTAATGCTGAGTCATGTTGTCATGCAGTGAATCCCCTGTTTCCATCCTTTCATTATATGTATGTGCCTAGAGAATAATCAGTGCGTTATCTGAGAGGTTTATATTAACAAAGATAAAGTGCAGGTCAACGTTTTGAGCAGCACAATCATAGCAACACTTGCCTGCCAACCACTAGGTGTGTCTTGGTCTTCAAACGTAACAGTGTTGTGATCTGATTCCCACTAAATTAAATTAGGCGTATAAAATGTTAAAAAGCTGTTCAAATGCCGAAAATACAACCAACTTCGAGTGCTAGATTAGCTCATTTACAGAAAGAGATTTTGGGTGATTTAATATCTACAGATAATAGGGTACTGTTTTGTGGAGCGTGTGAGAAAAATGTAGGGAGTGAGAAAAGATTTCAAACAGTTCAGCAGATAAACACAGCAAAACATAAGGAGAATTTAATCAGAAAACTCGCAAACAAAGAACCTGTTCAAAAACAGCTAGTAGAGTATTTAGGAAGTAGGGTTACTGAATTTTCCTATTGACTTGTGCCAAGCATTTTTAGCTGCTGATATTCCTTGTTCAAAATCAATAATCTGACATTTAAAAACTTTCTTGCCAAGTACACTCGACATCATGTGCCTGAAGCAAGTACTCTGCATAAGAGTTATGTAGGACATTGTTACAATAACGTATTGTCAAATATACAAAATGAATAGCGGATCAGTTTATGTGGTTGCCTGTTGATGAAACCCCTGATTCTGAGTGCCGTTCCATTGCTAATTTAATTGTGGGTGCTTTAAATAATGAACAAATGTGTGTAAATTGTCTGCCACTGACAGTGTGATGGACTCTTTGAAATTACTATGGCCATGTGGAATCAAATACGACCGGTTACTTTTATTTGTTACTGATGCAGGTCCTTATATGGTAAAATCAGGGCAAACTCTGAAAGGTATTTTTCCTAACTTAGTTCATATAACTTGTTCAGCACATGCTCGTCATCGCATTTCTGAGACAATACGTGATCCTTTCCCATTGATAGATTTGTGTCAAGTACAAAGAGTTTTTGTTAAATCTCCTAAAAGAGTTAAGTTGTTTAGATCAACAGCACCTAATATCCAACTTCCTCCTGCACATGTGTTAACTCAATGGGGAACATGAGTCGATGCAGTTTTATATTGTGCTGAGCACATAGAAATAGTCAAGGTTGTTAATTGATTGGACTCGAAAGATGCTTCATCAATAGAAACTGTGCAAAATATTCTTACCAACAGCCCTAACAGCATTGGAAGGTGTAGGATCTCCTTTGCATGAATCACTTACTGTCTTTGAAAAAACAATATGTGAACTAAGTTTGGTTCCTGGTAGCATAGGACAAAATGTGAAAGAGAAAGTGAATTATGTAATTTCAAAAAATTCTGGTTCTAAACAGATGTGCGATATTCGAGACATCCTCGAAAGAAAACCATCTTTCACACCAAGAGACTTGACTCTTTGTGTGAAGCAGTTAACATCATTTAAATATGCCCCAATAACATCTTGTAACATAGAGAGAGGTTTTTAACGTTACAAAAGTGCTTTGCGAGACAACAGATGATGTTTTACAGTTGAAAATTTGTGCAAAGTGTTGGTTGTGAACTGCAATTTAGCAGTTAATACTAGCAGCGGGACCACTTCTGCTTCAACCTCTAAGGAATAAGGTAACTTTATTATTTATACTAACTAGTCTTGTCTACTGCAAAGGGACATTACTAAGCTAGGCCCCGGCGCAACAGCCCATAAAGAGCCAAGCCTTACCACACAGCCGCTGCTTCCCTCACCTCTGCGCACTATAGGCGTCATTGGTGGTGTGCAGTACTGGAGGGTGGTACGTGGTCAGCGTCTCGATCCCTTCTGGCCAGTTATGCTGCCCTCACAACCTGGGGCCGCTAGCTTTTCATCAAGTAGCTCCTCAATTGGTCCCTCCGGGACCTAACGAGGCTGAGTGCACCCCTTGCCAGACCTCCCAGAGGGGATAAAATCCCCATGCTGGTACTGGGGATCGAATCTGGGTCCGCTGCGCCAAAGGCAAGCGTGCTACCAACTGCACTATGGAGGTGGTTATAAAGGGACATTGTTGTAATTAAATAGTGCATATTTCTTGGCATATTTTCAAGTTTTTAAGAGCATATTTGCATGCATATTTCAGTGTTTTTTAGGGCATGAACTTCCAAGCCCTAGTGCTCATATATTATTCATAGACTCACCAATCCTGGTTTGACTGGACTGATGGATTTCTAGGGTGCAAGAACAAGGAATTCGCTGGAACACTAGTGCATTTTGTGTATATTGTACCTAAAATGATAGGAATATTAGTCATTGCTAATAAAAAGTTAATTAAAAAGTAAAAGCTTTGTATGGATATCTAAAACCGATGTGAATATGATATAAAGGATATAATAAAATGTGGTAAAAAGAAAAAACAAGCATTGGCATTTTGGCAGAGCAGAAGAAGCAAGATTATTAAAATAAGCAGGACCAGCAGGAAATAGAAGAGTTGGATGGCCACCAAAGCCATGGTTGGAAGTATATATTTCATCATATATGTGGATCCATATATCCACAATTTAGTTATGGAATTGAAATATGGGGGGCAACTACAAAATGCCACAGACAGATTGTTAATACTACAGAAGTGTGTTAGATTGATTTACAACCTAAAAGTAAAGGAATCATGCAGGGAGATATTCAAAAAACAAAAGATGTTCACAATCTATGCTCTTTATGTGTATAGAACTATACTATTTGTAACTAATAGGCTTGCACTGATAACCAAATTCACAGCTATAGCACAAGAAACAATGCTGACTATCTAATGTATAATATTAGCAAATGTGCCAGCGAAAAGGATATTAGTGTCAGAGGGATCAAATTATACAATGAACTACCTAATGAGATTAAAATTTTGACTGATCTCTCAAAATCAAAATTTAAAAGTAAATTAAAAGAATACTTGTTGAGTAAATGTATATACAGCTTAGAAGAGTTGTAAATTATTATGTAAAATGTACTACTTCTATACTTACTATAAAATTGTACTATTTTGTATCTCTTAAGAAATGATGTTAATATTTTGTTTTACACACCCGATATATCCAATATCATGTATTTGATCTAAGGATGAATAAATTGAATTGAATCGAATCACCATCAGACTCTGCATGAAGACAAATTTCTCATTAGTAGTGTTAGTAAGTGTGATAGTCTTCCAGCATCATATCTATCATATAAGCAATGCTTTTGCTGTTGAAGGCCCTGTGTTGAAGGCATGTGCCCTGTGTTCTCATTTAGCGTCACTGTTATTCCTATGTAAACTTCGTACAACATTCCTCAGATATTATGTCTTTTCGGCTTGTGTTTTTAATAGCATCTGCACTTGAAAACTTCATGACATAAATTAGTGCTCTCAAATTCAAGTTCACCTTTAGATCTGCAGGAAGCAAGAACATAACAATTAGTTTTACAAGACTGGAAATCCTTGATTTTATGCTTACCTTTAAAAATCAGATTTTTCATGGTATTACAAGCATAAGTGTGATATTTCTTGTACTTCCTTGAGTATTATAAAATGAATAGTAGCATTTATATGACATGCATTATGAAGTGGTGGTGATTTTAGGGTAGTGACATTAATACTTTATGGTTCCAGCATCTTTTCAAGGTTAATGCAGGCAGAGTTTGTGATGAAAAGTGTGAATTAATGAATCTATTTAAGTTTCTTTAACTCTTATAAAGTGATGAAAAATAATCAAATTTATGTTCTGACAATTGTTCTGTACCAGCAGCTGTGTATAGGCACAAATTGAAACCTTAAATTTTTTAAGTTTAACTCAGCTTTGCAACTATAAGTTAAATTTTTCTTTTGTTTTTAAATTACAGTGAAAGCAATGAAATTGATATAGCACCAAATACGAGAGTTGGCACACGAAGATATATGGCTCCTGAGGTGCTAGATGAGTCATTAAATACATCTACATTTGAATCCTTCAAGATGGCTGATATGTACTCTCTAGGTCTAGTATTTTGGGAAATGGCTCGGCGTTGTGCTACAGGGAATAAGTTGACAGCAGCAGATGAATATCAGCTGCCATACTATGACTGTGTGCCTAGTGATCCATCCTTTGAAGACATGCATGAAGTTGTTTGTATAAAGAAAATACGACCAATGATCCCATTGCGTTGGGAATCAGAAGAGGTAAGTTGCTGCAGAGATATGCACTTCTCTAATCTTTCAGAATTTTCTTTGATTGCAAATGTTATGCCCAAATGCACCAGATTCCCACAGGTAAAAGCTATAGGTTACGACATTTACAAAATACCCATTTTGGTATAACAGTTTTACGTTGCATACACCAGTGATTTGTAAATAATTGTGAAACTGACTTTTATTGTACATGACAAATCAAGAACTTAATAATTTAATTTCTCTTGTTCAATGTTGATTTGTACGTTCTTAGCGTTTGGCAGCAGTCTCGCAATTATTATTATTAGTATTAAATAATGTTGTGTTGGCTATTTGAGCAAGTTCTTTTTTTTTTAATTTTATTATTATTTTACTGTAAGATTGAAATTATGATTAGTAATACATATTTTGGAAACAATTCGAAGAAGGTAACTGCTACCTATTCATTTCAGAAAACTGCCATTTTGTCAGTTAACCAGGAAATCTGGTAAATGAAACCTTGAACAAAATATTCAGTGTGTGATGTGCACATCTTCTACTGTTTGCCATACTGCTTGATGCCCTTAAAGAACCGGTATCCTTCTGTGGAATTTGCCTATGTTAACATTACAGTTATTCACTCCTCACTAACAGAAATCTTCCCTCTCTGACCATATGTGTATAACATCTCATTTATCATGCCTCTGTCAAAAAGTAAAAGAAAAGAATTACAGTTAATTATGTTCAGTATTTTCTTTGTAACACCTTTATGAGGCATGACCCACCTCTGTAGCATGGTGGAAGCATGTCTGCCTCATGTCCAAGAGGTTGCAAGTTCGAATCTTACTTAGGGTGAGTTATCCAGATAGGTGTTTCCGAGGTTTTCCTTTATCCTGAGAAGACGAATCTCAGATAACTTAAAAGCTCTATGGACCTCGGGCTCATTTGAGCATCATTTCATTCATTCACCATCTGATATGACACTATGTTGGAGGACATTAACACAAAAAAAAAAAAAGAAAGAAAGAAAGACGAGTCAGTCAGTACATCAGCTGAGGTAAAAATCCCATTTATCCCACAACATAAACAAAGCTAAACAGTCTGGTAAGAAAAAGAAAGTAATTTCTTACTAAAATCCAAGAATATGATTTATATTATTTATATAAACAAGAATGATCTCTTCTTCTAGGTACTCAGAACACTGGCGAAAGTTATGCAAGAATGCTGGCATCCAAATCCAGCTGTTAGATTAACAGCACTTCGAGTAAAGAAGACCCTATGTAAGTTAAATGCTGACAACACAGTGAAAATTGTTTGAGATACTTCTGAGTCGTGCGGAAGGTGTTCGTCCTGATACAGGTGATTCTTATGTGCAAATAAACTCCCTAGCAGGATAATGCAAAGCAGCATCACGTATTAAAAGATTTGTGGAACTTTAATCAATGCATCTTGAAGGCAAAGAATGCATTTGCAGTGTGTACATTCAAAATGCAGTTGTGTTATAAGCAGATGGATGAGAAAGTTGGTAAGTGAATATTAAGTGTGTGAAGTGTGGCACATATGTGCATGGTGGACCCTATCAGGAGATACACATTTGTGATGGTACACTAACAGGTTAAACACTTTGTGATAAACTTCAAATAGGTGTAAAGGATCACAAAAGGCAACTGTAAAATATTACAAGATGCTTGTTACATGACTGAATAACCTTTGAAGAGTACAAGCTCTAGGTACTTTTGGAAAAAAACTGAAGAAAATATCAGGTACAAAACACTGAATCTGTGACTTTGAACAGATTTTGTGTAAGACTTGCACTGATTTAAATAAAATGAGGTTGGAGGTATGCCGAAAACTGTATATATGAGAAAGGAAGTTTCATTTTTAATACTGTTTTATTTAATTTTTATGCTCATTTGCACTGTTTTATTTGATGTTCAGAACAATTTTTTCCTCTTTATTGTTTTGTAAATATTGTGATAAAATAATATGTATATAATCATTGTTTGCAAACTTTCTTTCTAATCATTTTTTAAGAATATAGATTCTGGTTCAGAACAAAATAATGAATCATTGCACTTAATAGCCATAACAGCACTGCAATCCTGGATGACAGTAGTGGAAACTGGTGGAAACCGCTCAAAAGTTATTAATTCATTCCAAAACTGCAGTTCTAACTCACTCTCATTTGAGGTCCTTAGCAGTGAGGTATCTAATGGCTTGTTCAGACCAACTGTGAGCAAGTTATTACTTGACAGTTGGCCATTGAAGTCAACATTACCTGTAATCTTTGTTACATACTGGTAGTATACAAAGCTTTGTTCATTACTGACAATATCTCAAAACAGAATTTCTATAAATCTCTAAATTTAAAATGGATTTAAAGTTGTAAACACACTTTTCAAACAAAAAAAATAATAATAACAATGATGATTAAAATTATATCACTGTGTGCTATTAAATGACATAGCAGACCTTTATGAATATGTATTTTGATACAAAGTAATAATTTTTATTTAAAGTAAAATAAGCTTTGCCATAAGTTAAACCTTTAAGTGATGCTAGTATTACCCATACCAACTCATTATTCTTTCATGATGAACATTATCACTGTTTCTAGTCTCTTATTGTACAATATTAAGTTTTAGGTTAATTAAAATTGTTGTTGTTGTTTTCTAGTGCCTTGCATCTGGCAATGAAGCCATTAGCATTCGTGCTTTCCAATACTTTTGAACTGTAGTTTCTTCTGATCTTAATGCTTCACAGGTCTTCAAGTGGTATTCGGTTTATCTTTAGGACTCATATTCATGTATGTGGCTTTCATGTAACTGTTTTCTTAACGGGCACCAGTTTTACAATGTGGCAGTTACATCACCCGACTTAAACCCCCATTTTCAAGGGGGACCACACCTATCGTTGGTCAACGGGTCCTAGGCGGGAGGACTAAATAGGTGGTATTTAGATCCACCGACCTTCCCCTCATGTGCCTCTGAGGGACGCTTTTGTGCTGTGATAGGCCAGCACATATGTAAATGACATTTCCTCCATTTTAGATGAAACAATTATACCGCTGTGATTCGGTCCCCAGAGCCTCATCTGTTAAAAGCAGGGTGCACCACGGGCAGGATGAGGATGGGAATTGGGTAGGAGAGGCTATAGGAGGCGCATCACTACCCCTTACTACCCCTAATTAAAATTGTAGAAGTATTGATTTATTTTCATATTTGTTACTTTATCATAGTTCGGCAAAATTCTTGATTTCAAACTGCAGATCAGTAATATCTACCGAAAATGCTTATTTCTTGTGTGTAAAGAGCCTCCTGAAACAGGAAATTTTATTGCCATTTTTGCCATTTATTTTATTCTATTTGTGTCTGCTAAAAGGAGACATTGAACTACAGTATTAAGTTTTATAGATATGAGAATATTTTTTACGTCATGAGATTTTGTAAAATACTTCATAAATGTGTGTTATACAGTCTATTTTGGCATGACCATATATTTATAAAATACAGTAAAACCTTGTTTATCCGGCCCTCGTTTATTTGGATCAGATTTTTAGATCTTTTTTTTTTATCTTAATGTTAACTTTAGATAATAAATTTAACTATGATAGCAAGAACATAACTATAGTTACACCAAATATTCAGGCCTGCTTATTTAAGGATTTAACTTTTTTTTTTTTCCCCTCACTAATGTGCCATGTGGTCAAGTGGTTAGACTGCTCGCCTACCACCTAGGTGGCCTGGGTTTGATCCCAGGGACCCGCGTGTGGTATTGGTGGTGGACGAAGCGGCATCTGGACGTGTTTTCTCCGGGTTCTCCAGATTCCCCTGCCACTTATTCCACCAGTTGCTCCATAATCACCTTTCCATTAACCTCTTGAGCGATGGCCATTTAAACGTCCGCGAGCCGAGAACTGCTAGCATTTAAATTGTTAAATGCGCTTCGTATATACACAGCTGTATTTTGTGTAAATATTAAGTGATTTTATTGAAACAAAAACTGGTATAAAACTCGTTATTTGCAGTATAAATATACGTCATCAGCAAAGTTGAGTTGTATTTACAAAACACTGAAATGGCACAATTTTGTTTCACTGTGGTGAAAAGTCAACTTTGCTCTGTCGAACGCATCTAATATAAGTTCTCGGAAAGATACAGTAAAGAAACACCCATTGTATGTGTGGCTTATGTGTCAGCATACTGTGTAATAAATCGCTACTGCATGCGTGGTCTCTTGAGTCATCAGAATAGATCATTACAACTTTTGCTTACCCGAGTTTCGTAACTGAGTAGAGTCCGTGTCTTTCTTTGTTGAAATACATATGTATTCTTTCCTGTTTGTAGCTGAAGGGAGAAGTGGTATAAAAAGGTGTTTTTGCACCAACTGGATATAACCATATACAATTGTTTGGGGATTTGGACAGCTCTCTAGACCCACACAGGACAATGACCGACCTTGACTACCGACTATAAATAACTCTAAGCCTAATTGAACAATACCACGTTGGGGGTTGAAAATCCAAAACCCCTGCACCCCTCAGACTTCAAGGAAACAATTATCCTAAAAGGATACCACCAACAGCAAAGAAGGCCCGCCCATTTCGAAAGTGTTTCGTGTGCCGCAAGAAGGGAATTCGCGAATGTGGAGATGTACGTACCCTTGTGTGTTTATCCCTGTTTTGAGGTAAATCACTGCAGAACGAACATATTAAGGTAAGCCAATAAAGTATATAGACCTTACTAAAATGTTTCATAAAGGGAAAATTATAATAAGTTGAGTTGGATAAGGGATAAATAAGGGTTAAATGCTTAAACGCACAGGACGCCCATATCGCTCATCTGCCATTTTAAATGGACGTGATTTCACGTCGATATCCCTCAAGAGGTTAATAGATTTTGCCGGCATTTCATATCATCCTCTTCTTCACTCTCATACCACCCATTTCTGTGTCTTCATTCTGTGTGGTCCATAGGTTCCTCTGCTCCCCGACAGGTGTCTGATCCTAGGCATTGGCTTGTAAGTCCTAGAGGGTATACGTCCTACACAAGGGAAGGGGAATCAGATAAAGGAGTAGTTTTGCTTATTACCCATATAACACGGATTATCCAGAAAACGAGGTTTTACTGTAGGAGTATTAAAAGTACTAAAATGAACCTTTCTAAATGAGAACAACTGATTGACAAAGAAAATCTCAATTTTTGATTAATTTAAATGTGTGGCATTAATTTAAACTCTTGAGGGATATGGACGTGAAATCACGTCCATTTAAAATGACGGATGAGCGATATGGGCGTGTATACACATCCTGTGCATTTGTGCATTTAACCCCTATTTATCCCTTATCCAACTCAACTTATTTTAATTTTCCCTTTATGAAACATTTTAGTAAAGTCTATATACTTTATTGGCTTACCTTAATATGTTCTTTCTGCAGTGATTTACCTCAAAACAGGGATAAACACATAAGGGTAGGTACATTTCCACATTCGCGAATTCCCTTCTTGCGGCACACGAAACACTTTCGAGATGGACGGGACTTCTTTGCTGTTGGTGGTATCCTTTTAGGATAATGTTTTCCTTGAAGTCTGAGGGGTGCAGGGGTTTTGGATTTTCAACCCCCAAAATGGTATTGTTCAATTAGGCTGCGAGCTATTTATAGTCGGTAGTCAAGGTCGGTCATTGTCCTGTGTGGGTTTAGAGAGCTGTCCAAATCACCAAACAATTGTATATGGTTATATCCAGTTGGTGCAAAAACACCTTTTTATACCACTTCTCCCTTCAGCTACAAGCAGGAAAGTATATGTATGTATTTCAACAAAGAAAGACATGGACTCTACTAAGTTACGAAACTTTCTTAAGCAAAAGTTGCAATGTTGCCCTATTCTGATGACTAAGAGACTACGCATACAGTAGTGCATTATTACACAGTATGCTGACGCATAAGCCACACATACAATGGGTGTTTCTTTACTGTTTGTTTCCAAGAACTTATATTAGATGCGTTCGACAGAGCAAAGTTGACTTTTCACCACAGTGAAACAAAATTGTGCCATTTCAGTGTTTTGTAAATACAACTCAACTTTGCTGATGACGTACATTTATACTTCATATAACGAGTTTTATACCAGTTTTTGTTTCATTAAAATAACTTAATATTAGATGCAGTAATATTAACCGGGCTTGTGGGCCGTGGTCTATTGGGAAGAAGAAGGAACCCAATAGACCACGGCCCACAAGCCCGGTTAATATTATTGCATCTAGTATTGACACCGGCCGTGAAAGCCTTAGAACTTTGATAACTTAATATTTACACAAAATACAGCTGTGTGTATACGACGCACTTTAAATGCCCTGCGCTGGATATTGGGTAGCAGTTCTCGGCTCGCGGGCGTTTTAAATGGCCAACGCTCAAGAGGTTAAGGCAACAAGTTAGCATACATAGAAGGCAGAGATTTTATTTACAACTATGACATGGTGAAATATTACATTATTGATGTGCTAACATCAGTTACTATAGAATATTGTAAAAGCTACTTCTAGTGTGCATTAGTGTGCTCCTTAATTTTAAATTTTAGAAATTTACATGTGGCACCCCTTAGTTACATTCCATTGAGGACAAAAGTAATTCAGAAGAAAAATTAGAAAAATTAGTGAATATTAACATGTGCCCCAGAGACCATCAACTTTGAAGAAATTGTGAAATGTGTGTTAGGCCACCTGCACAGCATAACAACTTAGGCACCAGCTAGTTGGCCATATGTTGTATAGTCCTTTCAACTCCCTGCTGCACAAGCTAAGAAGAATTGAAATTTTATCTTATAAGTATGAGCAATGTCTGCAATATTGCTTCTAGCAGTTTTCAGATTAGTTGGCCAGAAATCTCGAGTAGTAACACATTGCTAAGTTTCGTTCTCATGATAAATTGTTGCCAGAAGTTAATGGAAATTATTTGAATGACTACCTTTCAAAGTAAGAAATTTTACTAGGAGTGCTACAGCTACCGAGAGGACCATCACAGGTACAATGTGAAGCTGTGTTTAGATGCTTACAAGAATGGGGTCTTAAAGACAAAGTTCAGGTCAATGTTGTAATACAGCATCAACATACATCATACAGGTAGTTCACGTTGAGCATGCACATTACTGGAACTCCAGTATATTTTCTCTGCAGACATCATATATATACGAAATAATATTAAAAAGTGTGTATAAAGCAAAGATGGGTGATACTTCTGGGCCTGATGTGTTATTTTTTAATCTGTTCTGAGAAAAATGGTGATCAATGTTCAGCAATTCTGCCCTGGGTTGGAGGATCTGCAAGTAAGTGAACAGTTGAAAGACTCATCAGAAGATAATCTTTTATTTGCTAAAGAGACTTTGCTAAGCCAACAAGCAACAGAAGATTACAGAGAATTCTTAGAACTTGTGATAGTTTAAGGTGATGCTCCGCCTTGTGGGATGTCCTTCAGAGCTCCAGGAGCAATGCATTATGCACGATAGATGACAAAGAAAATCTACACCTTTAAAATATACTTATTCCTTAGTGAGTTTGCAATCAGTGAAGAGGTACTCTCAGGTACATGCATATGTGTGTTTTTTGTATGTGTGTATACTAAGACCTAGTTTTGCTGCCACATTGCAGCAGAAGCTCCAAATAAAGACTTAAAGTTGTTACAGGATCTCCTGTCTTATGAAAAGGTTGATCACATTTCATTTCTCAACTAACTAAAACAGTTGTTACCATTTTTTATATTCTACACCTGAGAATGCTGCACCAGCGTTTTTTGACAGCAAAGTTATAACTGAAGTGAAGAAAAAAATGATTAAGACTCTCAAATGCCAGAGAAATCTAATTTATTTTGAAAATGTGAAATGAATACTAGGTACTTAAAGTCAACAGGAATTCCTAGCTTTAGTTCCAAAGATATTTCAGACTTTATTTGCATAGAATCTTTTAATTTCTTTAAGACGTTTAATATTTCTACACATTTCATGTCCCTAGACCCCAGCACTGGGAAAAGAATGAATCTTACTTGCAGGGATATGAGATTGTTATATCTGTAAAAATAGTCAACGTTTCAGCAGAAATGTGTATCAAGTTGAAGACTGAATTTAATAGTGTGTTGACAAAAAAGGAAGAACAAAAGCAGTATACATTTGCAAGTTGTGAGAAACTATTGGAAGTAAAAGGGGAACACTGACATAATCAGTTTAGTTCTGTGTAGTTGTTCTATAACATCTCTATTTTCATAACACGTATATGTACATTTGAACTAAACATTTGTATCAATCAACATAATTTAAAACGAAGTACAAAAAAAAATATTCAAGTTAAAATTGTCTTACGTTTGATGAAACATCCTGTTTTACGTCGTGTTTATAAAACTACTAAGATCAAATATCGCTTGTGTCAAAAAATGTACATATAATATATTAGAATATAACCATCGTATAAAAAGTTCCTTAGAATATTTTTATTTCTACTGAAAATACCCAACTTAATGTGGGTTGAAGCTCGGGTTGGAATTAATTAATCTTCACCAGACTTGGGATAGGTTGTTTTCCAGTGTAATGGAACAGGTTAATGGTGTCCCATTATACAAATTCAAGAAAAAAATGTCACATGTGGGTCAATCCACATCAAATCGAACACCCGTAAAACACGACTTTTTCGTAGGAGGTTCAAAATTTCTTTATGGATAATAGGCATCAAATAAGGAGACCCGTATTTTTTTAGTTCCGTATTTTTAAATTACTTGCTTAGTTATGGCTATTAGAAATTAAGCAATTTCTGTGCGCACAGTAATATAAAATCACTTGTTACTCTAAGGCCATATAGAGTTGAGAGTTGGGGTTTGGCGCACTGGAAAGGTTAAATATAACACTTAACAACTTTCGATCAATCATTATTACACATAAATTTTGGACTGTGTTTTTTATGGTATATTTTCTAAAACCAAAAATAGAATTTAAATCAATGTGTTAAAAATCTAAAAAAAATACCCACATATTCCCTGACATTTTATCTATAAAATAAGATGTTGAAAATTATGGAGCTTGCATTAGTGCATTTACTACAATTTTTTTTCTGGAGGCCTGCAAGCGCTCACGGACCACATGAAGTAGAGATCAGTCTGTACAGCTGGATTCGCCGTTCTTGGCCACTTGAAAGCGAGTAACAATCCAGGTGACTGCAGACAGCATGCGAATTGGTGCGTCAGCTATGCTACTCGGATAACTTCTTACTAAGTTAGTACAGTCCATGCAGAAAAATGTCTCCACAATGTATCTTCTTTCTGGTACTCCTGTGGCATCTGATACGTGCTTTTGAACTTTTGAATTTTTTTTGAAAAAATCTTCTGATGTAAACAGTTCTTTGCTTTTAGCTTCTTCCTTCATGTACTTCCATACATTTGAAATAATTTCTCTACTGACTGTGTAATGTTTAGAACATACAGGTGGCATAATTGATTTACGCTATGATCAATGTCTCACAAATTCAGTATATTCACTCCTTATCGCAAAGATCTATGTCTTCAACTGCACACTGCACTAAAAAGCACCTGTGAATTAGCAAGAATGTCTCAGATCATGCAGACGTCACTACCTTCCCCCTCCCTCCCCATGTGCATTGTTTCATTCGCAGAATTATACAATATGAGCTGATGAAACAGACAAAAGCTATGGATTCGCCAACAGGACTTCCAGTTAAGGTCAGGGGCCAAGAATGATGGGTCCAGCTGTGCTTTAAAATTACACTCCTTCGTTCCTTTGTCAAAAACTGAAGCTTTAGTGAAACAATTTTCTTTCAAAGAAGGAGGTAAAGTTTTGTGTTGCATGGAAACATCAGTTTAAAATGCATATTTTAAAAACATTTTGATGATGCTAATAGTGTACATATAATAGTGTCAGCTAGTTCTCCTTACTGTACTGTTGTAACGTTCATGGAACCTCAAGCAGTGGACAGTTGCCGTAATGGAAGGTGGCAATAAGTGCGTCACCACTGCACTGCTTTGCAAGTAAGTTAATTACAGCTGAACTATTAGACACTCCATTCCGATTTTTTCTATTGAATATTGAATAAACTTCATTGTATTTTTAGTTTTTTTTTCCCGATTTTGAAATGGTCGAGTTTATGTTATTATCTAACTTTAAAAGTTTAATCGTATAAAATATATTAATAATAATTAATAAAATGTTCAAATAAATACCTCACGAAATACTGCGATTTATCTTCAATTTGAGCCAAAGATCAAGTAATTTGCTTCATTACAATCGGAGATATGATTGATCGAAGAGTGAGGAGCACGCGATTTTTGGGACATTTCAAAAATTAATATTGTCAAAATAAAATTTTTTTTATAAAACGAAGAAACACGAGTCAAATATATTTTGTTCCAAAATACTGAACAAAATTTCAAGAAAATCTGAGAGATCAAGGTCATTTTTTGCCATATTTTGTTCGATTTGACGTGGAATTACTCATATGTGCTAAGAGCCACCCTAATGTGCATTTGTACTCTAAGACAGAGAAATCACATTGTAATGCAAAAGCGTTTGTTTTTTCCTTTGTGTAATATGTATCTAGTAGGTAGAGGAAATATTACACTCCATCAAAAAAGCTGATATCAAGATTTCACCAGAAATGCACTTTCTGAGGTCTCCTGAAAATGCATTTTTAGAAAAAGGGTGTGTGTATGTTGGTGTGGGTGTGAAAGAAAGAATAGAGTAAGAGGCAGAACTCAAATGAAATACAAAATAATAACCAGTGTAATATTTCAGTGCTCTACTTTCAAAGATGCGACATAATTTTCAAGGAAACCTACCCACCCCTAGCTACCCTTTAATTTAGGACCCCACTGGCCATGTGAAATCGATGCATTTCAAACAAAATTTTTACCTCACCATTTTATATTTTGCTAAAATTTGGTATACTCATAATGGGTGCTGAGGCTAAGGAAAATGCCAAAGTTCAATTTTTTATCTCGGACTATTTCTGAAATATGGCTATGTAACATTTTCAAAAACCAGCCAAAAAATCGTGAACAAGTCTTTTTCAAATTGCTCTAGGAGCTGTCCTACTTGAGCTATAGAGCTGGAATAGGTGTCATTTTGCAGCATTCTTTATGCACTTTCCAGTGATATAAAACATAACATAGGATCTAATTAAGAAATTTATTCAAAATACAAATTGCAATTTTTGTGTACTTTTTTCCAAAAGGTACATAATTTAAAATTTTCAAAATATTTCCATAAATACATGGTGCTTTGTAAATCACATGGCAAAATATAAATGTGAGATGATGAGGGGTTCATGATTAAAAAAAATTATTCCTTACTTGTTTTTCAATAATAGCCCCATTTTGACCAAATCATCTTTTAACAAATAGAAATTTAATTAAAATATTCAGAAAGCTAACAAAAGAATATCAGACAAATCAAAATATCATCTTAAAACAAAACCAATCAGCATATTCTATAAATAAATTAGTTGATTGCTTATGAGTTTTATACAGTTTAAACTAATAGCCCTTTCCTGACATAAAAATAGGTTTCTCTGAATTTGCTGAGTTGAGACCAAAATGTGTATTAGCTGGGCAGTGGCACGCACTGTGTTTGGGTGTGCGTAACTCACCAAAACAAAATTAGTGATAGAAAATGCCAAAATAGAGTAATGAATGACAGCTTAAACAGTTACAAGCAATGCATTGCAAAAATGCTTTGCAAGCTATTATCAATTGATTGCAAAATGGGAAATTGTGAATATTGCCCAGGAGAAACTGTAATACCTAAAATTTTATAAGACACTCTTGATGAAAATTTAATTGAACAAGTTCAATTCAGCTAGTGGCTGTGAGTTGACCACTGTAATCTGGAAATCATACAGAAAATTTCCAAAGAATTTACAGATTTATTATAGTATAGTTATATGGGATGAAGCTCAGAGTTACCACTGGACAGGCCAACAGATTACTATACATCCCTTTGTGTATAGCACAAACAGGAAGACAGAATTGAGCATGTGAGCTTTCTTATTGTCTGATTGCCTAGACCACAATACAATTGCTGTTTATACCTTTCAAAAGAAGCTAATTTCATATCTAACAAACAAATTCCAAAAGCTTCCAAAGATGATTTACTATCTTTCAGATGGTTCTGCTGCTCAATAAAAAAAAAATAACTTTCTGAACCTTTGCCTTCATGAGAAACACTTCAACATAAAAGTCGAGTGGTACTTTTTAGCCACAGCACATGGAAAAGGGCCTTGCAATGGAGTAGCAGATTCCGTTAGAGTGGCTGCTCGTGCAAGTTTGCAAAGGCCATACCATAAACAGATCCAATCCAATCTGCCCAATCTGAAATCTATTTGAGTGGGCAGTAGATAACCTAACAAAAATAGCTTTGCCTATTCCACTCCAGAAGATTATGCTGCTTGAGAAATGCTTTTAAAAAGCTGGCTTCAAGAAGCGTTGGCAATTAAAGGAGCACAGCAATTTCATGCATTCATTCTCAACTCTACAACAAAATTATTAGTGAAACACTTTTTAGATGATGTGCAGGATTGGGAGAGGGAGGTAACTACATCACCGGACAACTCAAGATGTATCAGGCTACGTCATCACTTTGTATGACACACTGGTGGCTTGGATTTTAGCAAAAAAATGAAGCACTTGAAGTGAAAATAACTTTTCTTCACCGATGTGGACCACCTCCATCATTCTCCTATCCTACACCTGCAGTTACCCTGTGGGTGTCAGTGGTGGATGTTCTCACGAAAGTAACTCCGTTTACTCCAACTGGGAGAACATACACTCCTACCAAAAGTAATACAAGACAAACCCAACTGGCTTTTTTTAAAGTGTAATCTATGAAGGTCCGAGATAATTTTTTTTGAAATGACTTTCAACTCAAAACTTCATTTATTCTCAGGTTAGTGTTAATTTATATTTCATAGATAGTTGTTTAAAAATTATCATTGTTAGTATCTATATTTATAGGTCCAGTGTTCAGTATTTTTGTTTTACCAATTAGGCTACTTGTTCAAATTGTATAAAATCAAAATAAGCAATCAACTTAATTACAGAATGTGCTGGTTGTATCTAAAATGATATTTTGATATTTCTGATACTCTTTTGTTAGCTTTCTGTATATTTTAATTAAATTAAAAGTAGGTTTGTTCAAAACGGGGCTGTTAGTGAAAAACAGAGGAATAATTCTTTTTAACCATGAAACCATTGTCATCCCATATTTATATTTTGCCATGTGATTTACAACAGTACTAAATATGGAAATATTTTGAAAATTTTAAATTAAGTACTTTTGGGGAAAAAATGAAATCAAAATTTTAATTTGTATTTTGAATAAATTTCTTCATTAGAACCTATGTTGTTGTATATCACTGGAAAGTGCATAAGAATGCTGCAAAATGACACCTTTCCCAGCTCTGTAGCTCAATTAGGACAGCTCTTAGAGTGATTTGAGAAAGACCTGTTCACGATTTTTTGGCTAGTTTTTGAAAATTTTACATAGCCATATTTCAGAATCAGTTGGAGATACAAAATTGAAATTTGGCATTTACCTTGGTCTCAGCACCCACTATAAGTATACCAAAGTTTAGCAAAATCTAATATGGTGAGGTAAATTGGGTGCGTTGATTTCACATGGAATGACCCTGGCAGTAATTTGCTACTTTCATGAGCAGAACTTTGGCATCTAAAAATGATGAGCATGCTCATACCTGGATGAGGCTATATAGGCAGTATTTTATTGTAAAAGTATGTATGCCAGCAACAGGTATTGCTGAGAACAGGCTGGGTTTTATTTTCATGCAGTAACTCACTGCCCTGGCTCCATTTGACTGAGTTCACTGTAGCCGTCTTGAACACCACGTGATACATCTTTCGGAGTCATGTTTTGTTGTGTTCTTAAATCTAGATTTGTATATTAAAATGGAGATGGATAGTAAATTAATAAGAATTCAAAGTGAGAAATATCTGGTTCTCTATAATCCTGAGAATGAAAAGTTTAAGAATATAAATGCAAAAGTTGAAGCCTGTAATAAAGTAATTGAGCTGGCTGAAATAAGTTAAACAGTGAAGGATAGCCTTGCAAATGCATGTCCATTTTACACTGTTCACTACTTGGCACCACAGTTGACCTGGGACCTTGGGCAAAGCAGTGATTTTCTAAAGTAAATTTTGCCATGTTTTATTGTAGAAAATATTCTGTTTAGTACTGCTCACTAAGCAGCAACTCTAGTTCACAATAACCTAGAACAGCAACCAGAATGAGAATGACAAAGTTAAAATGCATGCATTGTAATGTGAGCATTCACAATTAACAGGAAGCTTTACCAAGTCCCAGAAATGGAAAAGAAGATTTGGCCAAGTTTTAACTGTATTGTTCTTTGGGCATGGCATAATAGATCCATGTTGTACCCATTTTATTCTTTACCTGTAGGCATTATTTAAGGCAGCCATGATAAGAAAAGCAACTAGAGCTCTCTGTAGTTGCAAGTTAGGAAAATGAAACTAAGAAATTCTGACACTTGTGTATCCTAACCTCGGATCCTGACACCCTCAGATCTATTGGGCTTGGTTTTGTCTAACAAGAGCATCTGTAGTTTGTTTGTATGCAACTCTATACTGGCTATTGCCTCAAAAGCTCAAAAGAACAGCAAAAACTGGTAGAAATTAACTTAGAAAACAAACAACTTTAATGAATGCTATTAATAAAGGAATGAAGTATGGTATGACTTGCAAAATCAGAAATAGTAATGGATCTGCATTTAGAATGTTTACTCTATAAAATTTTGAGGTTGGCTGAATTGGATGCAAGTGAAAAACATTATTGGTCAGAAAAAAATTAAATCCCAATGCGCAAAATAAATGTTCCGCTTTACCAGTGTTCCACTTTATCAATATAGACATCAATTATGCATTCCAGTTCTTGTTACTAGACTATTGCAAACCAAAGTGTTTTTATGCTGTTTTACTTGTCATTCTCATTGGCATTGTGGTTTCCATTCTTGAGTTATTATGAAGGACCATCTTTAAATTACTGCCAGTGGAGCTCTAGCCTTGAAGTGAAATTTTTTCATTATTTTTTTATTTTTTTTAAAGTGGGCTCTTAATGATTTTGATTTATATACTATATATTTAAGACATTTACTGACAAGTTGTATGGTAGCTTGAATTTTTTGGTAATAATCTGTAAAGTCCTTGTCATTCCGACACAATTTTGTATAAATGGTAAACCATAGAGACAGACTTACTGCACAAAAAATATAGGTCTCTTTAAAACATACAATTTACTTCAAATCTTTTGGTGGCATCAGTTATTTTCAAGATATTCATTGGTATTGATTTTAATTTTTTCATACCTTGTCATTGTTTGGGGTGCTGTCACCATTCAGTTAATTCTCATGATTCCATGGAAAAAAAATTTCAAGACCAGTGTATTGGACTTAGTTTCAAACATTTGACTATCGTTTGTTTCCTATATCTTCCTTGTACCTACAGTGTAATAAAACTATTTATAATTGTTAAATTGTTTATCTTGATTAATATAAAGTTGATAAAATATGGAACTAAAACTTTGTTTGTAGATGCTATAAGTGATAATGGATAGAGAGTCAGGTGAAGGCGACA
The DNA here is from genome assembly GCA_030765045.1 of Tenodera sinensis. Taxonomy (NCBI): domain Eukaryota; kingdom Metazoa; phylum Arthropoda; class Insecta; order Mantodea; family Mantidae; genus Tenodera; species Tenodera sinensis. The sequence continues at coordinate 124,005,534 of CM060964.1, read as the reverse complement.
CTTTTCGTACTATATTTTATTCTTTATAAGCCACCTTTTATGCTATATTGGCAGTTTTGATTTTGGAAAGGTTATTCAGTAGAAGTGATGTTTACTTATTTACACGTAGTGCTAAACTGTAGACCCCACACTCACTCTCTAAATTATTGCACTATTACATGTTTCAGCGAAACTCATTTGAACAACCCAAAAGGAATTTTCCTGTACCACAATATTTGTGATAATGTAAGAGCAGAATAAACTTATACCTAGCACCATCAATAATTGGATCTCGTGGAGTGGAAGGCTCGAGCAACCAGGTGGAAAATGTTGACGTGCCATAACAAATTGCTTGTTGGCTGATAGATCCAAGCAAACAGAGGTGCACTTTGCATGTGTCTTCTACATAATGTAGGAAGGTAAATCTCATTTACTCTTCGCTCCAAAACTTCCTGCTATGATAACACCTGTAGCTGTAGAGAGATTGAAGGTAGAGAAGTTATGTTCAAAGATAATAAAGTGATATACATTCTTAAAGTTAAAAGTGTGTCCATGGCAAACTGCAGTTCATGTGTCATATCCCAGGTTAAGCAATAGGTTGTGTTTCCTATATATAAATTAAATCCAGGGGTTGTTCAAATCGGTTACTTGGAGATACATGTACAATCCACTGTTAACCCAGTGTACTTCATTTGTCATGCAGCCTTCAACACATTAAGCATCCTATTTATAAATTCTGGTACAGTTGAGGCCGTCAGGCCTTCTCTTCCGCACCACAAGAAAATACAAAAAAAAAAAGAAAAGAACAGAGAAACAAATTTATTTTAAAAGTTACACGCAGAAATAGAACAGTTGATGTAATTTGCCATTATTTCCATGGGTGCCAGGCTGCAGTTTATTATGTAGGCATGTGGGTAACATGACTTCAGGCTCACCCCTGCCACCCCAAACCATGTAGCAATAAGTATGGCAAATGGAATGTGTATAGTCACATATCACATACCTAAATAAAAACAAACATAGCTTTGAAAAGTGGAATCAGAACTGAAAAATTCAATGCCATAGTCAAGATTTGAACCACGCATCTTCCACTATATGTGCAACTGCTCTTAAATACTGAGCTATCATGGCAACATGCCAGCTTAGCTTTAAATTCTCCAATTGACTCTCATTTTCTTGGTAGCATTTTCAAATGCTCTTAAAGATTTTATCCTTAGAAGCTTTCAGTTTTAGGCCCTAGAAGATGGAATTTTTCATTAAGGTTAATGAATACTGTACTAATGCACATACAGCAGCTCGTTGAGCTTTCCTTGTCCATTGAAGATGAACCAGGTCCTTGGTCTCCAGAAGAATTTTAAGCAGCAACAGGTTTTATTAGTTTTCTCACGAAATGTGAGACAAAGTTGTTTTCAACATGATTTTTTCATTTTCTGATAATTTTATATGATGAGCTCCAAAACAAAAATATGGATGAAGCATATAGTAACAACAATGTAGCACTAAGCACTACAGAAAATATGAAATGAGGATTTTGAGAAACTGGGCAGAAGCAGAAAATCTTCTTGATACAAATAAAAACAATTATAGACTATGAGGCAAGCAATGGACCATGATCTGTTTAAAAGGATCTTTTATTAAATAGTAGACACTTTGCTGTTGGAAATAAAGTTGTGATTTGAAGCTAGAAAGATTTGACATTTGTTTTTGTGCAGAATTGTGATAAATTTAATAGCATCAGCAAATGCTTCCCTGGCTATATATTTATTTGACTCCAAGAAACATGTACCCACTTCTTTGATATCATTCGTCTGAAAAATAAACTGAAAGGTATGTGTGCCTAAGAAGAGTATGCAAAGAAATCAAAAGATATATGTTCATATATGAAGTTAAATGAAGTCCACGCAATGTCCGTTGAAGTTTATAAACCAGAACAGCTGATATATTATAGCACAGCCATAATAATAATAATAATAATAATAATAATAATTAATAATAATGCTGCTACTATGCTACTACTGCTGCTGCTGCAACAACAACTACAAATTGTTTATGATAATGATACATTATGATTAATCCCATCCCAATAATCCAAAAGGTTTGAGTAAGTGTTGTCTACAACTATTAAGCTAGGTTTGGTTGTGAATCAGTTCTAAATGTCTGTTTTTTATTTGTGAATAGATGTCTCTCACTGTTTCTGTAAACACTGGACCCTGAGAACACTTGCAAGTTATTTCCTTTTCTGCAAAAGTAATAGCATGCTCGTAGATGTGTTTTTACTCGCTTCATTGTGCACATTGAACCTTCTGTAGTAGCGAAGCTCATTGGAATACTAAGGATGAGTTGCAGCAATTTCAGTATCTGTTCATACACACCTTGGAGATCATTATTTATAATGAAAACCAATAACTCAATGCAAGACGACTGTTTTTAGAGCTGTAAATATTAAGCACTTCATTACACGGTGCGATGAGGTCAAATGTTTTAGGATACATATTTTAAGCTTTTGATATTGAGACTCTGAAATTGAAGTTTTGAATTGGACAAATTTTGTATGGTTGTAGCAGTTCGATGAATGAAATCTTGCCAGGATTGGAGAATCATTCATTTAACTGAACTATGACTGAATCAAGGACCTCAAATGCAACTGACTTATCGCCTTTCACCCAGGGTGAAAGTCAGTCGGGTAGTTGATATGTATCTCCATGACATTTTGAAGACACCCTTGTAAAAATCTCCGAATGTAGAGATGAAATTTTTTATTTAATAATGCTTATTTCATAGGTGCATAAGTATACATAACTTGTGCACTTAGCCTGGAGAATGCTGGACAGGGTGTTTGCTGAAGATAAAGACTATTGAATAGGCAGAGTAGAAGCGTGAATGATAATGGTTCTTAAGTTTTAATAAAGCTGATGGCTTGATTTGTGTATTCAGGATCCCAGTCATCAGATTCAATTATATAACTCACTACTTTTCGTAGAGCCTGGTAATGATGGTTGATGGTTCTCAGAGCTTGGACTTACTGCTCCATTGTGTCTGTGTTGGATAAGGTAGCATGAATGCATTCTGCCGAAGTACTTCTGCAAACATTTTTTGAAGAAACTACGGAATGCAGGGAGATAACAGATGAAAAACTTAATTTCTTTAATTTTCTTGGCACTGTGCAGTACTTCCAAGTTACATTGGTGTGCTAACAGTGGGAAAAAATAGCCTTAGGTTATTTTTGTTGAATTATTACTTGTACTCCGCCACGATGGCCTGCTATTACTGATGACCCCTCGTATGTTTGGCAGATAAGATTTTCCTCTTTTATATTTTAAGGATAGCAATGACCTCAAAAAGTCCTTCAGCACTCCTTTTGCTTAAAACACAAAGTCCACGAAAATTTTCTACAATGTTTTTACCATGAACATATTGATACTGAGCTGTGACTAGGTCAGTCGTTTCATCTGCCTGAATTCACACACATCTTGAATCACTTCATGTTTAATTCTCTCTGTTATTGCACCTGTCACTGATTCGACCAAATCATTTTTAATCTCTGAAGAAACCTCCTTGAACATCGTATTGCTTTCTAGGTGATCCTTCATTAAGCCTTCCTCCCTGGCAACCAAATTTGGAGTTTTCAGATTATTTCCTTTATTCAGAGACTGCACTCTTATCATTCCCCGGAAAGCGTGTTCTTGTTTTTGTAAATGATATACAACATCAACAAGGTGACTTACTGTTTTTACAGTATGTGCAACATTGTTGTTATGCCTGTCTGCTTCAATATGGGCACTCTCTGAAATGCAGCAATCAATTCTGTAACTTCCCAGCATATGAAAGCCCTCAGCATTCTTAATGTGGTGTTTGCTGGTAGCATATTTTGATGCTTCAAGTTCAAAGTCTTAATGATGTCTGGCTATTCTTACTCCAAGATTGCTCCTTGCCAAACACCAGGTCATAATAGCAATGATAGGTTTGCGTAATTTTGTTTCCTGTAAACAATCTAATATTTTGAAAAGCACCTTTGTGGAAAGGTCCCTGTGTAGCTACCATCATTTTTTGAAATACTTAATTTTGGCCATCTACTTTTCCTTTCAGCTTCACTTTTTTACCAAAAGATAAGTAGTTTCACAACAGTTAACTAGTGGAAAGTTAACAAAACACTCGCTGTTTATATGTAGGACAAGCCTGGGCGACTCCCGGAATAACCTGAGCTACCTTCATTTTTACCTGCTAAAATACAGTTCTTAATGCAAGACCATAAGCGGTCTGCACTCAGAGAGCACCAGTTGCCCAGGCCTAATCTAGAATACCCCCCATGCCTATGGTCTATGCACTATTAACTTAAACAGTAAAATAGCATTTCATTCGCACTCCTTAACTACATAAATGGAAAAAATCACAACCGTATGAAAGAACTGCTCAACTTCAAGCTTACAAAAGGAATTATTGCGTTACACAGTCTCCCAGTGTCGCTACCACTGTCCAATGAGTGACCGAGGCAATGATTTTCAGGGCAGACTGCAGGGATAGTTGGCTTATCCACTGGCTGCTTCGAACGCTGGAAAAGCACGCCCATGCATACCCCTTCTCTAATTCTAATGGCAAGCCGATGCTGAATGACTTCAGCTCACTCGGCTGAAAAAAGCAATTAAGAAAATGGACATTTGCCTGGCCGTTCACGGCCTTTATACTAATGAAATTTTTAACTTTTATCGAGATGCGTAAGTTTTCGACTTTTTTTCTTTCTTTTACATTAATTCTGGCATAGCTGAGCTTACCCTAGCTATCATGATGCTTCTCCCCTGCTCCTCAAAGGCAAGTTGTTGTGGGATATTGTGAATGGTGATGAACCCTTATCTAAAGTGTAAGACGATGCCGCAGTATTTAAGTCGTGAAGGCCAAGGATGCTAAGGCACAAATTTCACACTGCATTGATTGAAGGATTGACAAAACTGTAAAAGATCACGACTTGTACTTATGACTAAGACATGTATGATGCATTTAAAGCAGTGTATCGAAGAGATTACAGTAATTTGAAACAATAGTTGCTGATAGATTTTCATGGGATAAGTTTCATAAATCTAAAGACACGATGCAAAACTTAAGCTGTCTCAGAAACATTGTTTTCAATCTTGAACAATTTAAACAGGAAATATCAGGGGAGATGACTGTGGCGAACATCTTGCCCTCTTTTCCAGAACAATATCACTATTTCTCCAGTGCATTGAAGTCAACATATGGCTAATGACCTTTCTGTGCCGCAACACATGGTCAACGACCTGGTTAGACTATGTGTGGAATAAGATTACAAAATGTCTGAAAAGAACTGAAGATCAAAATGTAGTCTTTGCTGCTCAGAACAAGTTCAACCAGAAAAAAACGTAAAGCTGCTTTTCATAATTGTGGTGGAAAGGATCACATAACGCCCAGTGTTGCAAGAAGAGGTGATGTAAGGGATACAAACATCACACCCATAATAAAAAAAAGTTCTCAAATTCCAAAATCAATCTCGTTTTCCCCGTGTGTCTGCTGCAAAACATAAGTCATGCAGCAGACACCTGTTCGTTCAGGGAATAACACAAAAAGAACATAAAACATACATTTAATGTCAAAGTGACACTTATTTACTGAAATAAGCAATTAAGAAAATGTATTATGCCTTGAGACCGTAGTTTAAATTTGTAAAGATGATTGCCAAAGGTAATTTTATACAGGTATAATTTTATTTAGGTATGTACCATGTATAGAAGCACTGAGCCCAGGTAGTGAAGGCCGTTTAACTGGCCAGTTCTGCATCACGATCACGACGCCTGTAGTGGGCAGAGGTGGGGACGCAGCCTCCGGGCGACAATCCTTGGTCCTTCATGGGCTGTTGCGCTGCGGTTAGTGTTGTGTAACATGTATTGTAGTAGGAACCCTGTATTTGTCAAATTGTTTGACTTAAGTAATATTCGCCTGGGTTATAATGTTCTTGGTGTAAAAAGTTAGAAACCGTAAAACGCGTCTGTTAATTGAAAAACGCCGAGGGTTGCGGTTTCCAGCAAAGTGTCTTTTGCAGTCCTACGAGGAAAAACACCTATTGTGTCATCGTTGAGCCTTTTAGAAAGTTAAGAAGATCAAATTGTTAACAAAACAGGATGAAAAGTCACGTGACAAATCCATCAGTCAATTGCATTTAAAAGGATCACGTCGATGGAGTTCGCGCGTGAGATGAACGCCAGAAAACAGCCAATGACAAGATTGTTTAAGCCGCGCGGAAAAAAGTATGTATAAAAGTAAGAGAAACTTCGCATTTCAAGACACACTGGGGGGGGGGGGGGGGGGTTCAATAAAGTGTAGTTCCTGGTGCATCTGTGCTTAAGCACAGATGGTGTGAATAGTGTTGTGTTTTATGTTAAGTTGTTTAAGTGTTTATGTGCATAAGTGACAGTGACGCATTATTTAGTTTTAGTAAGCTTTTAAAAGCTCGCGTGGGCCACGCTTAGCGTCCCCCACGCTTAGTGACTGGAGATGGCGTCTGACGTAACAGATGCTGTCGAAAGAAGCAATCTACAAATGGACGAGGAGAAGAAGAAGGTACGAGTCCTGGAAAAACTCCAGAAGGAAGTGGATGATATACAGAACGAAATCATTTACTACACACGCCTTTGACAAATATGCACGCTGACTGCACAAATTTTGGCAAGTTCGTGCAGGACCTCGCGTTCTGCTATTAAGATTACGTCATGAAGAAGCGGGAGCTAGTGAAGCTGACTGAGGGGTGGAAGACAGCTTCCCAACGGAAAAAACGCAACCGAGGCAGCGGCCGGGAAAGCGACACGGACAGCGAGCGTCCCGGCAGCAAGAAAATTTCCAAGCGGGCAACTCCACCACACCCAACACTTTCGCGCCGCCAGCGACTGCAGAACGCGAGGAAAAGGCAACGGAGGAACTGACGTCAACGCCAATTCCCAGCCAAAGAAATCCCTAAACCAACAAAACAAACCCAACCAAGAACTACGTCACAACACCCAAAACCACCTTCCATTCCCAACCCAACCACAAACGACCCATCCACATCCAACCCAACCACAACCAACAGTACAACAACACCAGGCACATACAACCAGAAACCCCCCAGAAAATTATCTCCGATGTCCGCCAGGCAGTCAAGGTCCTCCATGTACTGCGGAATTCCTTACCTGCCAGCACATACAGGATCCAAACCACGAGGGACTGCTTGAAGCTCTTCCTCAGCGAAAGCAGGATGCCACTCCAACCACGCAGCTCCTTAAGGACTACGAGCTGGAGAACTACAGTTTTACCCCCAGAAGTGACCAGCCTCTGCGATACGATCAAACGTCTTCCCACAGACCTGCAGGAGGACTACATCAAAGAGGACCTGGAGCACAAGGGCTACGCTGGCGTCCAGGTGCGCCAGATGGTTTCCCTCGGTAGGCCTCTGCCAAACTTTCAGGTAAGCTTAACTAGAACCACCGACAACCAAAAACTTTTACGAAAAAGAGAGGTGTGCCACATGATGGTCACCGTGGAGGTCCTAAAGAACAACCAGAACAACACAGTGTTTCAACTGCCAGCAGCTAGGGCACACATACCGTATGTGCAATATGACCTCCCGGTGTGTCCTCTGCGGTGACCTCCACCGTCTAGCTGAATGCCCAAGAAAGGCACAACAGGACACTGTACCCTACTGTGCCGAACTGTGGGGAAGCGCATCTACAGGGGTGTGAGACGTTTAAAAACGAACGTCACCGCCACCAACTGGCAACCGTAGCCAGGAGCTCTCCTAGTGCGTAAACAGGGTCAAGACCCATCCTCTACCCGGCCCTGGTCAGAGAAGGTGTCACCTTTGCAGGAGCCGCCGGAGGCAAAAGGCACACATGCCACCACCAAATGGTCTCCCTCCACAACCCCAGCCCCACCAGAGCCCACCGGCGACCTGGGAGGTTTAAAAGATATCTAAGTTTTTCAAACGTTTAAAATATCCCGGCTCTACTAATAAAGTTGCAGCCATTCATTACTAAATTTAAAAGCTGCAACAGCACTATGGAGAAGCTAGAAACCATCCTATGTTTACTGTCCACCCTCTTGGAATAAATGGCCAGTGTAAGGGGAGGCATAACTTCAACTTGCGCACTACTGTGGAATACAGAAGACGTCTACAGGAAGCAACACGAACTGGAAAACTACCTACGGCGTAACAAAATTGACATGGCATTCATCTGCGAAACAAAATTAAAACAAGAACACAATTTTAAGCTCCAGGGTTACCAAATCTTTCGGAACAATAGAATTGGTAGACAGGGGGGAGGGACTGCTATTTTGCTCAGAAACAATTGGTCATGCTTCTGTCACGCTGCCTATACTAGCAGTGTTAAGAGTGCACGGCTCTTAAAACCCGTGTTAACAACCAAAAGGTGATGCTAGCGCTTTATCGGCCCCATAATTCCCCAGATTTCATATGAGACCTCGAACAATCCTCACTTTAGAGGACCACGTTCTAATTGTAGGAGATTTCAATGCCCGGCACCCCTGGTGGTTTTCTCGCCGAGCAAACGCGGCTGGAAATCTCCTGGTTGAACTTATAACAGATATTGACGATATTGAGGTACATCTCCCCCAAGAACCCACGTTTTGGCACAGCTCGGGGCACTTTGACCCCGAGATTTTGGATTGCGCACTTACAAAAAATGCGACACTCAAATAAGTTCACTGTGTATCACAGCCTGGACTCTGACCATCTTCCTGTACATTTCGACATACAGAGTGTCATTACGGCCGGAGCCTCTGGCCCTCGGAACAGGGCCGAGACCGACTGGGATAGGTTTACCATGGAAATGCACGGGATGGCGTAACCCAGGCTGTCGTACTATAGCGAGGCAGACATAGATGCCACCATTGAAAACTTTACTGCCTTGCTACGTATGGCCAAGAGAAGTGCTACCACATACACCACAAGACCACCCGGTTTTTGCACGTACCCCGAGGTAGAGCAAATCATTGCGCGGAGACGACGCTTAATGTGGCGGTATATCCGTCAGCCTGAATACAAAGTGCTAGAAAAATGACTACGCAACGTCATTCGGCATAAATTAAAATCAACAAAATTGAACAGTGGGAAAGTAAACTATTGAGTACCACCCATTCGGACTCTTCCTTGTGGAATTATTAAAGGCTTTCAAGGTCTCTACGAGCGTCAACTCCGCAACTGAGGCGCTGCATACTCAAGGCGGTCTCCACTTCTCCGATAAGGAGAAAGCCGAGGTCTTCGCTGTCTCCAAGACAGATTCGCGGAAAGCTCAGTGACCAACCGTGACCTAGAACGGGAGGTCCAGACATGGGTACAAACCTGGGTGGCGCAGAGGCAACAGCTATCCCGTATTACGCCGCAGGAAGTTTACCAGCTCATTAGGAAATTACCTAATAGGAAATCTGCCGGCCCAGACAAAGTGACTAATGAGGAACTTAAGCATCTTCCAAGAAAAGCTCTGGTACAACCGACAAAGATGTTTAACGCCTGTTTGCAGCACAGTTATTTTCCCTCTACTTGGAAGCGAGCCAAGGTTATTATGCTCCCAAAGCAAGGGAAAAGCACCAGACAGCCGCAAAATTACCGCCTCATTGGTGTCTTGTCTACTATTGGTAAATTGCTCGAAAAATGTATACTTTTTCGACTTCAAAAAAAGTTACGGAAACACATGAACTCTCAAATTCACAGTTTGGCTTTAGAAAATGACATTTTCACAGAATTACAGCTCCTCAGGCTAACTGATGACGTAACAGAACAATTTAACAATGAGGTTTCAGCGTTGGCGTTATTTCTGGACGTAGAAGCTGCGTTTGATCGGTGCTGACACAAGGGCCTTATTTATAAGCTGCACCACAATTTCCCGGCTCTTAAAAATTACCCGCACTTGCTGCACAACTTCTTAGAAAATCGGCAGCTCTACGTCCAAGTGGGCTACTCTGCTCGTGAGCGAGTAATGCGGGCTGCCGTTCCACAAGGGGCAATCATGTCACCGTTCTTGTACATATTGTTTACTAATGATTTCCCAGTGGACGCCAGATGCAAGGTCGCCGTGTATGCTAACGACACTGCAATATACAACCACCACGAAAATCCTCGTTTAGGACTTGCAGAAATGCAAAGATATCTAAATAACTTCCACGCATGGCTCCATTATTGGAAAATCAAAATTAACCCTAACAAATGCCAGCTGATCCATTTCTCAAAGCGGCATCACACATTGGCAATGGACCTAACGGTCGGTGGTCAAATATTGCACTGTGGTCAGCAAGTTAAATACCTAGGCGTCACCATGGACCGTACGATGTGTTGGCCCACCCACATAAAAATGGCACCAACAAAGGCAGACAGCGGCTAAAGTTATGCGCCCCATCTTCCGCAGCAAACAGCTGTAACTAAAATCCAAACTAATATTGTGTAAATTGTTCATTCTGTCGGTGGTTCTATACGCATGTGTGGGCCGCGCAAACGCCTCCAAAACCACCCTCAAACAAATCCAAACCCTCCAAAATCTCTCTCTTCGCAAAATCCTCTCTGCTCCCCCCCCCCCCCCCCCCCCACCACCACTAACCAAACCCTTAACCTTGAAGCTCAGATCCCATCCATCCCTGAGGCAATAACAAAGCCTCCGTAGCGTGTGCGCGCATTAGAAATCACAAAAATTACGTGATTGCCAACATTGGCAAAGGTGAGCTGAAACACCGTAAACATACTCGAATTAAGATGTTTTAGACTGGCACGGCTCCCCGACTGATGCGCGTCCATGCAACCCAGGTCTCAGATCACACTCTCGCTACTACAGAGACCTGCGCCTCGGAATCGCACAGGAGCTGCAACCTGGCCGCACAGGAAAACTGTATAGTGTATATAGTGTAGCGCGTATGTACGTGTTGCGGGGACGCATAGCTTTGGTGTGCCCAACGAGTGTCTACGTGTGCCGCGACGCATATTTTTGGCGTGCCTAGTGCTTGTGTGTATAAATATATTTGTGCGTGTGAGGGGACATATACTTGAGATATGCCCCAGAGTGTGTGCGTGTGTGTATGTGTATACATAATTGCAAATATGTATATAAAGAAAAAGACAAAACAGTGGGGGAAAAATAAAAGACACTGCAAACAAAAACTGTCCTCGGTGACCTATAGCTGGTCACCGTATGGGTTTTTGCAAAACCCGCAAAATGTATATATGTATATATGTCATCTATGATATTATGTAAATTTTGGCCTGTAAGCCGGACACTATGTACCGCCACCAGGCCAATACTCGAATAAAATAACTTGAACTCTCAAGACAGTTTTGATCTGGCACTTGTAAAAATCTACGCCCGTCTGGGGGGCCGATATTCGCGCGCAAAGGCTGAAAATAAGATTCCGCGAAAATGTAATGCCGATGTGGGTAAACCGGAGTAATGCAGGAAAAAAAAACAAAACAAAAAAACCGAGGGTGATACGTGTCGAGTGAATATAAGGTTATTTCGCCTGGGATATTAATAATTGCCGCGAGAATAGTGCCTGGAAAATACAATATCCGTGTTAGAGGCAAGTTTGTGTAATGAATATCCCAGTTCCGTGTCCCTTGAGCTGAGATCTTCCTGCCGTTTACCTACCTGTAAGCAAATGTCCTTGTTTCTCCGCTGAGAAAACCTAGTCATAGCAAATATTTCTCCTGATTCCAACACTGACAGGGAATTGCAACGCAGAAAGCAACGGAGCCGATAATGCGATGAGGGAAGCAAACTTCAGAAGGATCGAAACACAGACGCCGACTAGTCGATTCAGCCTGCAGTGTCACAGAGGCAAATCTCGACGCAGTCTCGATGAAGTTTTACTCATCGGAAATGTCAGTGAAAACAGCGTCATAGCAGACACTGGTTGCACTTCACATTTGTCAAATAAGTGTGACATTTTGGCAGATATTGAACATTCTGGCATGAAAAAGTATAGTACCAATGGCGAGAGACAATGGCTGCTGTGTCGTCAGTAAGCATTGATCATAAAAAAGTACTGTTTAGTGGTGTTTCGTATGTGCTACAACTCACAAGAAATCTTTTATCTGTGAATGCCATTATTGAGCATGGTGGTGAGGTGAAATTCGAAGGAAAACAAGCCGTAATTATAAAAGGAGTTGTTACAATTGGGCAAAAATTAAACTGATAGTGAACTGTTTGTGGTGGAATTATAGACACAATCAAATCAAGAAATTAATCTAGCGCAGACTGAAGAAAGGGTCCATGGAAAGGCACAATTCGGGCATGTCAGTTTTACAAATCCACAATAAATCCCTAACCTTCATGAGAGACGGTCATTGTCCTTGAACAAGTGTAGAATAAATCATGTGTGCGAAATATGTGCAGTGGCAAGACAAAACAGGAATCCCTTTAACACTGTAAGGCATAGAGCTCAAAGGCCACTGTAAATCATGCATAGAGGAAATGGAAAAAAATGATCCACGAACTTTTGGTAACAGAAATTACTTTATGGCATCTGTAGATGACTACATACATTTTTTCATTTGTGTCTTCTAAAAACCAAAAAATTAAGCGGAAGGTTACCTCAAAATGTTCGTTATTGTAGTTGAAAATTATTACAACTCAACAGTGTCAACTGTCAGAGTGAATAGTGGTGGTGAGTACAACTCTTATGACTTCCAACATTGGTACACATGGAAGGGATTCAGTTGAGTTATACCATTACTCGTTCACCTTAATTAGTCGAAAACCTTTGTCATTTTCAATAAAATCAGAGCTCTGCTTAATAACCCCAAATTACGAAATGTAATGTGAGGAACAGTTATTGAAACCGCTGTCAATTTACAAAACAGACGTCCTGCTGTGACTGTTGCCTGACCTTTCCCGACTGCTACTTTACAGATTTGTACTATATGCAAGATACTTGGTCATCTCAAGAAATTGGATCCTAGAGCAATATTTTGGGTACTATTATCGAGTACAATAGGAATGGTTATACAGTTTGGGTTGCAGAAGGTCAAATAGTCTATTAAGCTACGTGAACGTCGGCAGACTTTTTTCCAGGGGGGGGGCAAATGTTAGAATTTTGCAATCAGATAACATTGATTCATTATTTTGTTGTCAAAAGTTATAGTATTTGTTGCGGATAAGCTTATAAATTTGCGCTAAATAGAAATTGTTCTTTACATAAAAATTAAAATAATAGTTTAATAGTCAGCACATTAAGTTCATTAATTTCCAAGGGGGGCCGCGGCCCTCCCTTGCCCCCCCTTCGCGACGCCCATGTTAAGCTATGTTAAATTCTTTGAATTTCCTTATGAAAAATTATTCTCGAACCAAACTCTTAAAATTGAAAACTACATACATAGATTTTGATGAAGAAACAGGAACCAAATGAAGAGTAACAAAATTAAAACGATGATGGAAATAATCACGAAGATACTTGTGATTACCACTGCTAAATGATTTTTTATTGCCACTGATTTTTAGGACCACTTTGTGCTGCTGAATGCGAATATAGCCCCAGTTTTGCTAAATTGACTCCGGTTTTAGGGCAATTTAAGATTTATGAGTGAGTGAGTGATTAGGGTTTAAGGGCCCGTCGACAGCTAGGTCATTAGAGTCCCTTAAGATTTATTGATGAATATAAACATACAGCAATATCACATCTGAGTAGTATATCCTGATCACAAATCGCATGATTACTGTCCTAAATAACACCGAAATAACACGTTAAGTGCTGTGGTGAAATATGTTGCATTACTTCATAACAGATAAAACAGTATGCCTACATTTAGTGAGACTATTGCAATTACTCATTCATGAAACGCTGTTGGTTCGATTTTCTTCTGTGTTCATCTTCAGGACAATCGCGTTGAATTCACCAATAGTAGTCGGCCATCATATGTGTGTCCCATTTGTCTTGGTATCGTTCTCCCATTACCTTACTATAGTGGTGGAACCTCTATCCTTGTTCCTCACTGTAATCGCCTACGTTATCTGGAAATCTTGATAAGTGGTTGCGAAGAAAATGCACTTTGATACTCATATTAGCACCCAAGTTTTTAAAGCCTATCATCATGTTCTGCACAATTTCTCTGTAAGTATCTGCCTTAAGATTACCTAAGACGTTTTGCACAAGTAGCTACGCTATCCCAAAGGTTCTGAATCATTCATAAAATTTGTCACGTTGGAATCATTCATGAGTTTGCGAATCTACAGCCCATCAAATATACCTGCTTTTAATTGTCCAATATTCAGTGCAGGAATAGAAAACTGCATATGTATTTGAAGCAACTCCCTTATTTATCTAGGGCTCTATCAAATTGCTTCATCAGCCCCAGCTTTATGTGCAATGGAGGGAGAATAATTTTCGCCCTCTTAACCAGTGGCTCCTGAATGATGTTGGTTGTACCTACACTAAGATTTTCCCTTAGGGGCCATGCCATATGGTTCCAAAGATCTTGTTTTGCTCGGCTATCCCACAAGCATATGTAGTAAGGGTACTTTGTGTACCCACATTGCTGCCCAAGCAAAATGTTTACCATCTTCATATCACAACAAATAGACCACTGATGTTCATGATAGTATAATTTCTGTAATATAATTGTGATATTTTCATATTCCTCTTTCAGTTTTGTTGAGTGCCCAATGGGAATAGAGGCAAAGATTTTACCGTTGTGAAGCAACACAAATTTCAGTCTTCTGGTTGAACTTTGTATAAAAAGCCGCCTGTCTGGTATTGCAATAACCCTATCTGGATTAGTAGTCCAGGAATATTACTGCAATATGTAAATTCTTCGTCTTGGCTGAAGTATTGCAGAAGGCCTGCTTCTCTTGTACGGTGTACTGCAATTTTTGCTTCTGGACTAAGACAGTTGGTTTCTTTTAGTCTAGATGCCAGAAGTTCAGCTCCAATCTTTGACAAATTAAAATCTCGTACCAGATAATTTAGTTTCTCTTGAGTGTACTGCTTAGGAGTTGAAATTTCTCCTTCATATTCACTTCCGCTGCTAACACCACTGTTGTACTCCAAATCGTGTATGTCTTCAGGTTCTGACGTTAGAGGTTCAGATAGTTTGGTAAACACTGGTATAGGAACTTCTTCACTGTGAGTCACAGGTCTCCTGGCTGATTCTAAATTTTGATACTCCTATTTACGTTTCTTAAATCGATCGAAGCCTCTGACATCTACAGCACAAAAGTAACAGTCAATGTGATGGTTTCTTGGCTCTCGCCAGACCGTTGGTACACCCAAAATTTAAATATTCCCTTTGTCCATTGTCGAAGACACTACACAATGTTTACAATCAGAGTGGGGAGGCCAGCGTTTATCTTGGTATCCAAGCTGTATTCCAAAATATGCAAGATATGCCTTCTTTACAAAGTCTGTGGTATTCCGTCTTTGTTTCTGTAGGCAGTATTCACCGGAAATATAATAGAACACGTTGGGGTTGTTTCTGCATCCTCTTCATAAAGAACTCATATTTTATTGAAATAGATAACATAAAAATTAATAAAGTTTAAAGAATTTGATAGAATTTACAACAGTGAAAATAAAGAATTTGATAGAATTTACAACAGTGAAAACGTGATAAAATAAACAGTTTATAAAGTTATATGGAAATGAAGATTAACGAGACTGGTGGAAAATCAGCAGCTATCGGAACATTGAACTAAAATTCAAAATCGTCAATATCTTCAGAACTATATAGCGTTTCACTCTTAGAAGACAGTATGAAGTTAAATGGGACATCTCTGTCTCTATCTAGCGCATACAAGTTGCCATTAGCCGCGTCCTTTTCTACCCTCGCTCTGTTGCCAGATTACTAATAGCATGGTATAAATATTCATTTGTTATAAATTTCAGGTTTGAACACATTATCCTATGCAGAATTTTTTTCTCTATCAGGTTATATCCTTTTCAGAGTCATTATACATTTCTATAGGTCCAAATTTCTTCAGAAAACGTTTTTTTCAATAGAAGTCCGATATTTGCTGTTTCTACACTCATCACGCACTAACTAACAAACTAACTGCTAGAATGCATCTATATTTTTTTCTTAGGTAGAGTAAACTATAGTGCTACTACCTGCCTACTTTGAATTCTCTATGTTTACCCAGTTAAGTGTTATAATTTTTTAAATTAAATGTTTTCTGAAAATTTTATATATGTGCACTGCAAAAGTTACGCAGTGTGAAACTTTTTTGTTATTGAGTTTACATCAGGGAACCAGCGAGAACAAATGTTGAGGAAGGTTGGAGAAAGTTTTTAAAATAAACCAAAAGGCAGTAACCTCTTTCTTTTATCCAATAAGGCAAACAAAAGGTATTCATCTATTCAGCGTCAGGCCTGACACAGAAGATAGTATAAGGAGCAGCACTGACATTAGTTCGAAAGAAGCCGTGTGTGTAACTGTGAGCTGTTATTGCGTTATTTATTTAATATTTTTGTAAATATTTGTAGTTATGGAGGGTAAAGCTAGGAAGGGACGATATGTTGGTAAATAAAGAAGTAAGGAACGCCAAATAATTATGAATGTGTTAGATTATTTTTGAAGCAAAATGCGTGTAGGGCAGTAAAAGTAACAGCTAAGGCTATCGGGTGTTCAGAAGCAGTAGTGTGTATGATTAAAAAGGAACTAATGAAAGGACCTCTAAGAACGCCATCGAAAAAGAAAGCAAAAAGGGCGGGACTACACAAAACGCTAGGTTAACGCAATATGATTGAATAGTGCAAGGTGGAGTGCGGCGAATTGTTCAATCTTTACTGTTTGCAAATATTCCACCCACGCTGAAGATAATTTTGTCACAGTTCAACAGTGATGAGACCCTACCAAATTTCTCAAGGGCCACTCTGATTTGGGGTTCGAATATGAAAGAAAGGGTAACAAGTGCATATTAATAGAAAGAGACGATATCGATATCATCAGATGGCGACATAAATATCTAAAAGACGTAAAATGTTTAGGGACCAGGGGAAATCAATTGTTTATACAGACGAGTCATTTGTAAATTTAGGTCATACAGTAACAAAGGCGTGGAGGGATACCAAAGTTAAAAGTGTCCGTCTCGTCAAGCAGCAATTGAAGGACTAAGTACAGGACTCAGGCCACCTCGAGTCGCTCGCGGAGAGAGATTCACAACTAGTACATGTTGCAACACTGCGCTCCATTTAACGTGTACTGTCTTTTAAGGGTGAGACGCGCTTTAGAACAAATTCGGGAAAAGTAATGTCATATTGGGATTCATATAATAACTGTATTCAAATATCTTTGGCAATTGAAAACAAAAATTGTAAGGCTGTGTTGTGAGCGTCCTACCAAGGGAAATATAAAACCAATTAATGTTCAAACATATCAAAGACCGCAAAAAATAGAAAATTATCAAAGAAATGTGAAGATGACGTGATAGGCGATGTGCTACTTTCTGAAGATTCATCGGTGACCTTTGAAGATTGGGTGAAGAGCCAGCAAAAAGAAAACTGGAAAAATGCTATACAAGAAGAGAAAGACTTTATAGATTAATAAAACTTGGGGCCTAGTGAGTGTGGATTGCGCCTGTGGCGAGGAAATAGTTACTAGTCATTGGATATTTAAACTTATAGATGGCGGAGCTGCGGACAATACTGGTGAGGAAAGGCTGTCGACAGAAGAACTACAGCCTTTGTTGACTACAACGGCATGTACAGACCTGTGATGCAGTAAAATTCCTTGAGGCTACTGCAGGCTATAGCTGCTTTTGAAAATTTCAAAATTACTACTTCTGAGATAAAATGTGCGTTTTGTATGCGATCTTAAGGAATATGCATTTGCTATAAGATTTCAGTTGTCCTAAAAAGGCTTAAAGACCCCCCCCCCCCAGTAATGGCTTAAACGGCTTGGAATTTTTTTAAAGAGTGAGAATAAAACAAGTGCAAACTGATGAATACGTGTTTAAATCTGTATGTGGCAAAAGACGGTTTGTTGGAATTCGTGCAGAGATGGGATTGAAATGAGAAAAGAGTAGCAACAAAAGAAGCAGTTAGACATAAATGAAGAATTTCAAGGTAAAGTGAATTACAAACCAGACGTGTATTTGGGCATGTAGATTAAGGAGACAAACGATGGAGAATGTATAAACGCTGAACATGTTGTAAGCAACTGCCATATGCAAATGGCAAAACCAACACTCACTACTTTGGCTCATCAAAGCTCTTCTCAATGTGATGCAAAGAACTCAGAGACAAATTTTCCTTATCAAGAATTAGTGGGAAGTCTTATGCATTTATCTTGAGAATTTCCACCTGGTGTATACTATGATTTCTATTAAGCAAACCGATACACCAAGAACCCATCAAGCCAGCTATAAATAACATTAAAATAACTTTTAGATATCTTTAAGGTTAATCAGAAACAGGCATTCTCTACAGAAATAAAGGAGATGATATTCTTAAACTATACTGTGACCCTGATCGCGCTGGTGACCGAAATCAAGTTAAGAGCACCACTGAATATGTATATTGTATGCAAGTGCTCCAATTGTTTGGTGCTCTCGTAGGTAATCAGTAGAGCTGGGATTTCCATGTAATTACATATTTTTCCTTGCTCTTTAGATGCTGAGAAAAGTGATATGTTTACAAAGCAGTATGTTAGGGTTAACATAACTGAATTTCATTTTACATATTTTTGGTAATATAACATAAAATTACATATTTTAGCATTTTCCTTTTTGCATGTACATGACAGCACTTCGAAAAAATTTTTATCTATTGTGAAGAGCTGGACTTAACAAAACACTCAAATACTGCAAGATTATGGATCAAAAGTTGTGTGGCCAGCTTGTTTGCAAAATGAGCAGGTATGGGTAACGTATTCAGATGCTGCAGCATATTATATGCTTAAAGCTGCAACTGCTTTGAAAGTATTTTATCCCAATATGCTCCATTTTACCTCCTTGGGTAATGGACTGCAACGTGTTGCCAAAGATATTAGAGCTAAGTTTCCGTAAGTGAATAGGATAATTTCAGCAACAAAAAAGGTTTTTCTAAAATCTCAAAAAGCAGCAATTACCAGAGATACCACAGCCTCCGGAACCAATGTTAACGAGTTGGGGAACATGGATAGAAGCAATTTATTTCTACAGTGAACATCTAGATGATATAAAGACTTGTAGATTCTTTTCATCCTCAAAGTACTGCATCTATTTGTGAATCCCAGGCTGCCTTCGGCGACTGCCTATATCAGAGACAACTTCAGCTGACTTTCAGAAAGCATCAAACGTTTAGAAACGTCAAAACTGCCTATGCGAGATTCTATTTCTGTCATAGAGGATGATATTGAAAAACTAAGTGCTGCGCATAGTGTTTTAAGTAAAATGCAAAACGTGTTATAGAGAAATCAATATTTCATATTGTATGCCAAATTCTAAATGGAGATGATGTTAACCACCCGATGATATTTCTCCAGGAACGATTCCCATCCTAAAAGTGCTCCAGTTACATCATGTGAGGTGGAAAGGTGTTTCTGTATCTATAAGAATATGCTCATTGACAAAAATCATTCAGTGACCATAGGAAACACCGAAAACACAATAATTTTTCCCTACGCTTAAAACAATGTATACATATGATTTGAGCGTTGTAACTAATAAACTGATAAACTAGAATTAAATATTATCACCGAGAATTTCACTGAGACTGAATACGTAGTTGCAGTCTAATGTTGTTAACAGGTGAAATACGTTTAGTCTGCCCTTGAAGTATGAATATCAGTGAAAATCAATGTGAATTTAAATGTGACTAATGCATGCAGCATCAGAACGATAAAAGTAAATCAACTTGCACTACCGGTCATAAGCTTTTGATCACCTTTCACGACTATGAATTTGTCGTTAAGACAGGGACTTCGTTTTGAATGTTCTATCATATCCCTGTTCGAATAATAAAACAAATATAAACATATAAGCACTAAGCGTCTCTGTTGTGTACTTAACGGCTCCTTCGCATTGTGGAGTGTTGATAGGCATCCACAACTATACTTTCGTGCCTTTACCCGAGACGTTTCCATTCGAATGGGCTCATTCCTTCAGCTGTCTGTGTAGCACTAAGTTCGCATTAGTTTACAGTACACTGTGTGCATCTAGCAGTGTGTTTGTGTGCCTGATCAGCTTCATAATATATTGCCCTCTTTTGGGAGGGAAGCAGGAGATTGGAGTTGGAAAACGTGCTGTAGTTGTAACTCTGCATCAGGAAGCGTATGTGTTAGGATAATGGCAACAATCTGCAGCGGTATTTATCTTGCAGTGGTTCGAGCAAACTGGTGCCAATAAAAGCGTTTCTCGATCTGGAAGGCGCCGACTAATATAATACAGGGAACAAAAAGTTCACATGTGTACAGCGTAAACGTCAGAGGACTTGTACGAGTACTACACCTTAAATTCGCGAGGAAGTAAATATCGTGCGAGCATCTCCAATTTCTGTCTCAACAGTACAACGCCGTCTTCACGAGCAAAAGAGTTGATATGCGTACGGAGTAGACGTCAGAGGACTCGTACTACACCTGAAATTCGCGAACAAGTAAATAGCGTGCGAGTAGCTCCAATTTCTGTCTCAACAGTGCAACGCCGTCTTCACGAGCAAGGTTTAAAGGGACGCACAGTGACCAAAAACGTTCATTTCGCAAACGGATGAAGGTGAAATTATCGCAATGGACATAGCAACATAAGAAGTGGAGTGTATAGTACTGGTCCAAGGTGTTATTCACGGACGAATTTCAGTTTGGTATTCCGAAGCTATCGTCAAATTTTTGTTCGTCAACTTCGTGGAGAACGTATGAAGAGATAGTGTGTAAAGCCAACGGTGAATTTTTTAATGTCCTCCAACGTAGTGTCATGTCGGACGGTTAATGAATGAAATGGGTGAAATGATGCTCAAATGAGCCCGAGGTTCATAGAGCTTTAAGTTACCCGAAATTCATCTTCTCAGGATAAGGGAACATCTCGGTAAAAGCCTTAGCCGGATAATTCACCCTAAGCAAGATTCGAACTCGTTACCTTTTGGACGTGAGGCAGACACGCTGCCACCATGCTATGGAGGCGGGCACCAACGATAAAGCATTGTGGAGGGTCGGTCATGGCATGGGAATGTTCTACAGGTGATAAAGTCGGTGATCTAGTGAGAATTAATGGAACATTAAAAAAAGGAAGTGTATCGCAGGATACTGATAAAACATACAATTCCATCCGGCGAGCGACATGTTGGTCGTGGGTTTGTTCTGCTGCAGAACAGTGATCCCAAACATGCGTCTAAATTGCGCAGAGCGTATGTCAATAAAAAATGGAAACGTGGGCTACTGAAGAATATGATTGGGCCAAGTCAGTCATTTGACTTAAATCCCATTAAACTCTTATAAGATGAACTTGACAGGAGGTCAGAAAACTGAGCTCATCTAATGTTGAAAATATATGAAATAATTTACACACGAGTTGGACTGAAATATGTGCAAAAAAACTACAAAATCCTATCTCCAGAATGGCAAGAGTTTTTGCATCTGTTCTGAGGGCAAAGAATGGATATTAGGAAGAGGCTAAAATCTAAACAATATTATATTTTACTCAATATATAGAGAGAAAAGGTTTATTTTGTTTGTGGATTTAATTTTTACGACGTGTTTGTACATTGAACTAAAGTATATAGTGCTTTTCATAGTGATCGAACGCTTTTGAACGGCAGTGCACAAGAAAATGCATCTGTATTAATGTTCATATGATCAAAGATAAATTAAAAAAGGAATGGTCCAAAATTTGTTACTGTTCAACCAACAATAATGTGGCTGGTATATTTACTAAACCTTTGCAGTCAGTGTGGTTGGCAGGTCTTCAAGACAGAATATGTGTGTGTGTGTGTATGTGTGTTTGTGTGTGTGTGTTGTTTGGTTATGCTGTTACGTTATAACCACACTGACCCACAATTGAATAAATTCTCGTGAGTGACAGTCATTGTGTATTCTTAAATATATTTTTATCCTTCAAAGCGTCCAAATTAAGCTATTGTCTTTAGTAAAGTTAATATTAATATGAATGTAAGACAATTTCTTTATAGTCATTCAGAGAGTATGGTAAATCAAAGCCTTAAGAAAGTGATCGTATTTTTAAAAGATTGAGTGTCGCTTTAGCCTACTGTAACTTTCTTATATCTACAATTAAATGTGTAAATATGAGGGCTTATATCGATTAACAAGAAGTAGATAGAGGAATAAGAACTCCTGTAACAAGAGTTTGTGAATGAGAAATAGAGGTAATCATGTGAATGCAACACATTAGATTTTTTTTTCTCCCCTCGTAGCAGGCTCCTTTAACAGAGTTGGTGTCAAAGTTGCTGAAGTGAATCGTAATGTATTATCATATTTGGAAACATTGAAAACTTTTACCCTTGATTTTCTAGCAGTTGCAGGAAAATGTAAAAATACATCCCATTATCCCCGTACGGCCTTTCTGGATCCCGGTGGAGTGAAAGGCTGTAAATTGTGCGTCCAATAGTAATACACCGTTCTGCGATTCTCGAAGCTGTACAACTGTTACTGGAATACACTGTTGCTACTTTGACTTGATTAACACGAAACGCTGTTTTGGGATTCAAGAATTAGTTTCAGTCGTCAAAGTGTCATTCGATGTCATCGTTTTGGTACAAACTAATGTTTGCCATTGCCTAGAACATTTGACATGAGTCAACGCAAAGGGATTTCTTTCAATATTTAGACTAAACTAATTACACATATAATTGATGAGGTGTAGAATTACGTGATTCATAGCATATCATTTTGCAGGAATCAAAATGCATTTTACTTCTCCTCTTGTTTTACTACTGGTATGGAGCGTTATCAGATGGGGGTGAAAATATGCCCTAGTAACTTAAGCCTGGAAGCAACAAATAGACTCAATTGTTCTATGATTTTTGGTATTTTCGTAATTATCCTGGCAGGTTTGAATAGTATGTTTGGCGCTTCTGAACTGATTTGTGATCTGTATTCACAAATGTTGGCCTTGATGGACCTATGATCAACTCAAAGTGAAAGTCAAATTTGTTATTTCTAAGTTCCAAAGAGCCTTTCGTGGTGCAGAACTCTTAGACGAAGTCCTACTGTGTATGAAGTGTTTGGCTGTGAAAGGGACACATTTAAGCTTTTCAGCTCCATCTATAGAAAAAATTAATACTTTTTTTTTTTTGTTAATTTATGCACCGTAATCGAACTTCTTTGCACAATTCTAAAGCAATATCTACTTCTGAGAGGACCTGTAGTAGCCTGGCCAATTCTCTCAAAAGCCTGGCTAAATAGCACAACTGGCCAACATTCTCTGAACCATTTGGTAATTTTGGTCATGGTAAAGGAATTAAAAAGGAGAAACGTTGCCTTTTCTGTTGTCGTTGACCTTAATAAAAAAAAAAAAAAAATGCATGAGGATGTCCAAGTCGGTTTAATGTTTCATTACGAGTGGCCGAGGTCGTTAAGATTTATTATGGGGAGGTTGGCGTTTCAAATCCCACCAGGACCATCCTACCTGACTTGAGTTTTTTTCTTGGTTCCCACATTCTTATCATTTGCAAATGCCGGAAAGACATTTTTCCCAAGCTTTCTTCTCCAGTTGTTTTATAACTTTACATTACTAGTTTTTAATGACAAACGTCCATGTCTATAGTAATTCTTTATTTTAAAAGCGTTTCTGGTTTTAGCAGCATATTACGTTTTAGCAGCAGTATACGTTACAGTTTTTTAAATAGTCAGTGCACATTGTTCATTTGATAAAATATTTTCTCCAATTCGGTTTTGTAAACGTATCATACAATTTTAAGTTTAGGTTTAAATTGCGTGGGATAATAGTATTTAATTTAAATTGAAAGATCTGTATCACTTATACCATTAGACCTAGCACTCTCCACAGGAAGGTGAAAATTTGCATACTTATAACGCACCTTTTAATGATTTGGGCGTTATTATAGGTATACAATGTAATTTTAGTTTCTGCAGTGAAATCATAATCTTTTAGGGTATAGGCACTGGCCTTTGCCATAGAGATGGATGCGATAAAAATGGGAAAGGAACATTTTTTTCACTCACTAAAAAGTTGGAAGAAAAAAAAAAAAAAAAAAAAAAAAAGAAGAAGGAAAAGATGAGGATCTCTTCAGGGTCTGGTTCGGGCCCCACAATTTCATAGACTAAAGTCGATGTAGAGCAATGACTCTGCATATAAATATCTGAATATTTCGTTGGATGCCTCAACATGGAAATTCCGTAATACAACTGCAATAAGTGTGTTGCATATATGTATTCCTCGGTCTAGTGTAATGGGTATTAAAATTGCCACAGCAAACCCGAAATCTAACCACGGGTCCACAACACGAAGGCTCGAAACTAAATTACGAAAGGTACCTGATACCCTCTGTTCTTATTTAGAAAAGACGCTTATGGTTATATTATAAAACAGACATCTTTGTTCACAATCGGGAAGTCTATATTATCCATAAAAAACAGGGCTTCCTAACCCCTCAACATATACCATAGAATGCGGGGACATTTCTCCACGGTTGGTATTACAAAATGTATCATGTGTACCAACATTATGTAGAATCTATGATCTAAGTTATAAATTACACAAGGTTAATAAAATTTTTATTTTTTTTAACGAAGCTGATGTTTCCCTAACGTTTCATTTGTAAATACTGGACGCGAAATCATATGAATTCGTCCCTAAGAAAGCAACAAGAGCATTATATAATGCACTGCAAGTTTCCGTAGATGTGTGCTCTGTTTATTTGGATTGACCTTCATTTGTTCTGGGTAGTTGCACAAAAATTATTCTGGATTACAGAGGGGAGAGGCGGGTTCTGCGTTTTCTGCTACTGCTTACTGTGTATCTGTCAGGTAAATGCCAAAGAAACCTTAAAACAGAACATGCTAACTTGGGAAAGCTTGAGTAGTACCTTGGAACCTCAAATAATCCTTCAATCACAGAAAAACAAATTGATAGCAAAGGTAAACGCCCCGTCACGCTATGTTTCACACATGATCTCGTTATCTAATTGAGGTTATTAGGAAAATACACAGAATTAATTTAATACACATAGAATGCACCTGCCTGGAAATAGAAAAACAATTCGTAGTATCAGTAGTAAGCTCGGTTAGTAATAGAAAAGTATTGGGGGAACGATTGCGGCGGAGTACTAACTATTTAACTGTTACACCACGCAATTGGGCGAACTGAAAGTCGGGTTCTCACTTTCGAACTACATGTGTGCAAGATTATAACATATATCAACACGTAGAAGAAATATTGTTTAACAGGATTGTAAAATACATCGAAAATGAACACACTGAAGATCACCTGTAATTTTAATATAGGTACTGAAATTGTGCCTTGTTGATCGCTTTTCATTAATGTTAATCGACGGTTGTGAAATTAATGTAGGAGTAAAAGATAGCGCTGAGGCATACTGGAGAAGTAGAACAATTGGACTTACAAAGTTTTGAAGGGGTCTATTTCTCTCATTAAATGCTTTGGGGCTTTAAGAATTGGTGCATGCCTAAAATTCTTGCTATAAGGATAAGGTGTCTTGCATTTTGGAGGTACGGAACACTGTTGTTACATGGATTTCACAAGGAATTGATAAACGTATTCATAGATATAACCACTAATCAAACTGCCAGTGTTAATCTAACCAGTGGTTTAAGTAGGAACATCCATGTGTTCCATAGGAACATATTTACTGTCTGGGAATTTATTATGTTTTTAGCATGTGTAAAGCATGAAACTTTAATCTGAACTTTCGTTAGATCAAGTCAAATTTGTAGTTTCCTAGCTAGGGTAACCAAATTATTTACATCACATGCACATATTCCACATTTTTGATAGTGTCTGAGATTTTGAAAAAAAGTCCAGAAATATCTGCATTGAAAGCTACGGTTTAAACTAAGAAATAATTTTTGCTTAGGGTTTACACCATTAAGGGTCCTGTGCTGCTTGCTGGATATTGGAAGTATTTATGTGTTGTAATTGTTATTTTGGTGTTCATCCTAAACTGGTACATAAAACTAAACACTATACCTTTAACTCCTCTTTGACGAATGTCTGTGACTTACGGTTCATGAACAAAGGCTATAAAGGACAGCTACACATTGTGCAGGTTATGTATACTAGTGACTAAGTTTCTGATACAAATGGTGAGATCATGTCTGAGGTGACTGGAGGATTCCCAACTAAAGAAACCTGCATGTGCTGAAAATACCAACACTGTATGAAGATTTTTTTTTTAATTAACGTCCGATACTGTATAATGATAATGATGATGATGATGATGATGATGATGATAGTAAAGCAAAGAAACATGTACATAATGAAAATACCATCATCATCCAATGAAAGTAGGGAAACACATGCGTGAAGAACACAAAGAAGTGGTAGTATTAGCAGAATTTTTTAATTGTCCTCCAACGTAGTGTCATATCAGGCGGTGAATGAATGAAATGGGTGAAATGATGCTCAAAGGAGCCCGAGGTCTATAGAGCTTTAAGTTACCCGACATTCGTCTTCTCAGGGTAATAGAAAACCTTGGAGAAAAAAACCAAGGATAACCAAGTGAGATTTGAACTCCTGACCTCTTGGACATGAGGCAGACACGCCACCAGCACACTACAGAGTTGGGCATGTGGTGGTAGTAGCAGCAATAATAGTAATAATAATGATGACCATGATAATAATAACGGTAATGATAATACTAATAATAACAATAATTCCCTCTGTATAATTACACCACAGGAATTTTGGTTGGCAATATGTTGATGTGACAGAGCAGCATAGTTGGCAACAGCTGCCCAGGCCACTCCCTTGTTTTTTTGTAAAAGCCTAGTGGTATTATACAGACTAACCCATTCTGCATCCCTATAATAACACCAGCTTAGAATCATTTCTAGTTAAGGAGAGGATAAAAGTGGGTTATTACTAAGTATGAAATAATGGAAGAAATTTGCATGTTCATACTTGGTTTTGCATTAAAGAACTTTTTTTCAGCAACTGTGATCTGATCACCCTAATTTTACTGTTTGTAGACAGTTTATTTTGAGCTTATAACTCAGAAAAACTTACACTCCTATCTTTCAGACAGTCTTTTCCCATAACCTTGCTGAATGGTTTGCATCTTGTATTTAATCACTACAGAATGAAGAGGAGCTGTGCTCCATACTGTTGCTATATCGTTTTATTAAATTAAAACTTCTCATGCAGGATATACAGGATGGAAGTGAAATTATCTGCCAGGCTTTAACAGCGAATTTCTAATGTTGTGAATAACAAGAAAGTCTAATACCAAAATGTTGAAAAGTTTATAGTTTTCTAGAAAAAAATATTTTTATCAAAAAATTTTATCATCACCTGGCTGAATTATTATTGATTGAAGGTTCTTGATTTATGGCTATATTCATAGAAAATTGAATAAACTACAACTTTTTCCTTTGGCGTATTTCAATAGATTCAAAGGTTTTTGTGTAAATTAAATTTAAAAAACCCACAATTTATTGCAACAAAAAGGCAACAAACTGTGGGTTCTTTTAAATTTAATTTACACAAAAACCTTTGAATCTATTGAAATACGCCAAAGGAAAAGTTGTAGTTTATTCAATTTCCTATGAATATAGCCATAAATCGAGAACCTTCAATCAATAATAATTCAGCCAGGTGATGATAAAATTTTTTGATAAAAATATTTTTTTCTAGAAAACTATAAACTTTTCAACATTTTGGTATTAGACTTTCTTGTTATACACAACATGAGAAATTTGCCTGTTGAAGTCTGGCGGATCATTTCACTTCCATCCTGTATGTAAAACTGCAGCATACCATGAGAGCAGTATGAAGTAGGGAATGACAGTTGCTGGTTATACGGAAATATATTAAGCTCATGTTAGAACATGTTAGCACATGTTAGAAAATACATTTTGTTACAGCATTTTGATTCCCATAAAAAGGAATATAATAATCTCTAGGGCATCTCCCCCATACAGAAGTTACCCTTATCACCTGAGTGGTGCAGCCAAGGTCACAGTGGAATGCAGGAGGGGGTGGTGGGAGTCAGTGTGCCGACTCCCAAAACTGTAAGGTGGCTACTTGACCTGTTAGGGATACTACCTTTCTATCAGGATACATGTTTCATTGGCATCAAGGGACTGAGTGCACCCTGGATCAGACCTCCCATTAGGGAAAATTCCCCTTGCTGGCACTGGGGATTGAATGTGGGTCCCCCACACCAGAGACAGGCATGTTATAGGGGTGATTCCCATAAAAAAGGAGAAAATTGTTAAAATTAGTCTGATTAAAAAGTTCCACAAGATATATTGTGCTGTTTTAGTTTTGTGTTAAACCCTTGTATAACAGAGCACAAAATTACTGGGGTCATTTATAAAGAAATACATTAACTATTTACATGAAGTGGAGATTTCTAAGGATAGGTGGAATCAAACTGAAAAGTTCAGTGCCATAGTCAATTGTAACCATGGAACTTCTTCTTGGGCCAGCATGTTGCCATGGAAGCTAAAATGGTTATCTGTGTCAGATTTCCTGCATATGGGAGTAGCCAATGGGAGTGTATTATAATTAGCCATATTGTGTCCTTGTGCGTGATAGAAATAGTAGCATTCAATGTAGCCTAAGAATAGCATTTCAATGTGCATGTTACCGAGAGCTATTAAGTGGAACTGTAGACTAAAACCTAAGTAAACTTTGGCTATTCAGCAAAACTAAATAAATGGCAGGTGCAATTAACTTACTTGATTATTCTAGAGGGATACCATGGGGCTGATCATCACTCCAGCAAAATCCTCACCATGGTCATGGTCACTGTCACTACCATCTGATATGACATGTTGGAGGAACTTGATATATATATAAAGGTCACTGTCACTTTTCGCACTGCTCTGTGTCACTGTCTTTTAAATATGTCACAATTTCATCCAAAATTTCTTCTCTACTTATTTCTTCAATAAAATCTATTTTCTGTGACTCTTCTGCATGTTTAACATAGGTGGTTCATTGTTCTCGTTGTAGTAGTGGGACTCCTGTAAGGTTCTTCATTGACAGGCCTTTCAATCTTCACAATAATTTTAAATGTATTGTTTCTGAGAGCAGATTGATGCTTTACTTCAGTGCACACAAGGTCAGTCAAATTGTACTAGCAATGATAGAGAGATAATATTATTTGATACCCCCTTCCATTAGCAAGTTGACCGAACTCATACACACAAAATGTAATGACATATAAATACTGAATGACTGAAACTAAAATTACACTCTCTGTTCGTACATGCTTGCACAATCTTTCTCCTTATGTCGACTTAAGTTTTAAGCTGGTAATAAATTAACATCTAAGCATTAATCTAGTAATTACTAAGTGGGACGGAGCTAGTTCTGACTGGACAATGCTTCATGACTGTGATTTGCTAAAGCCATTGAGCCTCTGAAGGTAATATGCAGAAGATTTGAGGCGAATAACAGATCAGTGGCAGATGAGCCAAAGATCTGTAGTTCAAATCCTGGCTTTGGCACCAAATTTTTCAGTCTTATTCTACCTTCAGAACTTCAGTCTACACATGGCTGATGTGAAAGAACAATTACCATTAAAACTAGGAATGAAAAATAAAATTTACCTGAATGTCAGTTAACTATGAAGAGGCACTCAAGAAAATTACAAGTTTTGGAGGTTTTGGAATTGGCACCATTCCAAAATAATGCATATTTTGTAGTAACATTTTTTTCATCAGGCATAGATTCAGTGTAACAAAGGAATATGAATTGGATATTTATCACATGATAATGCCATACTGTGTTTATTAATAGAGTTTGTTTTTTATTTGGTCTTATTGTGAACAGAGCTCAGAGACATTGAACACATTGTTCCTTATATCTTTCCACTATCTCTATGTAAGAAAAAACATGGGAATTTGCACCACCTTTTCAAGAGGAAACTTCACGGTATGTACTGCAATAGTATAAATCAGCATCACATACAGTCTGCCCTATGTAGTGAATATTTGCCTTTTGATGAGATATTAAAGAATTCCTCCATAGTATATGGGGAGTAAGTATATAAGAATTACTTAGTCTTTCTTGAAGATTATATGTTTACCAGGATTGCCTAATAGCTTTAGATAACATGGGATGTTACTGCAGAATAGTAACATCCTTTTTTTGCTGTTTGCTGGCCTATGCAAATCACCTTCATGCCTCGTACTGTGATCATGCTCAGTAAGGTTTGTTGTGAAGTTATCATAATTATCTGTAATATAATCCAACAGAGATCATCGCTGATGACCTAGAAGTTGAGCGCCCTTAAACTAAACAGAGATCATATGTAATTACCACAAAGAGTAGGAATTTTTTAGGTTCTAAATAATTGCCTAGGGGGATGATGGGGCTTAGTGCCACACATAATACATATATCCTTTTTTGTAATATAAATACTTGCTTACTGCAAGTTCAATTACCCCAGTAGCTAATTCATATCTCAGCAATAAGTGGAAATAGATAAAATATGCTTTTCTTAATGCATTTTGGTTAAGCAGACTCTTTGAGTTTCTTAGTAGAAAGCAGATAGAGCAAAGTTTTGGTAGCATGATTTTTATTTGTTTTCTTCGGCTGAAGTCATCTATTTGGAGTCCTAGAAATGTTGTATCAGATACTTTACTTATTATTGCTGTATGTGATTGTTAATCATGTACCTACTTGCGTAGGCTTTGTTTTAAACTAAATAAAACTTGTTTTATCATAGCTTAATGATAACTTATTTGCTTGAAACCAAATGTTGGACTGTTCAGATGCTTTACTGACAGAATCTCTTAATTGGTGATTTAACTTTTCAGACAAAAGTACACTAGTATCATCTGCAAAGAGTACATCTGTTGACTCTTTTAAGATTATATGGCAAGTTATTTATGAATATTAAAAACAGCTACGGTCCAAGTATAGAACCTTGTGGGACACCTTTGTTAATAATACCTGGTTCAGAGCATAGGCGTTGCAAAGGGGCACAAGGGGGGGGGGGGGTCGTGGCCCAAGGCTGTTAGGTACTATTTCAGAAGTTAGCATGTAAGTAGCATTTTCAGTTGACATTCGTTTTCTAAACCTGAACTGGGACAATGAGAGAATGTTAAACTCCATGAATTTTATAAGCCAGTTATATATAGCTTTCTCCATTACTTTAGAAAAGGTCACCAAGAGTGAGATGCACCTATAAGTGGAGGTCAGGCTTTTAACTTTTTTTTTTTTTCTTTTTGTATAAAGGCTTAACGATTTCATTTTTTCTGGAAATATCTGTGACAAAAGAGAATGACTGTATATATGACAGAGGCTTACTCAACTCTGGTAAGGCAATATTATAACAATTTGTGAGGTACATGCTAACTATGAGAGGTTCTGTTTTTTAACAAGGTAATATTATTTCCTGTCTCTGGGAGTTATGTAGTCCTTTTCAAATTTATTTTGGGATATACCTTTTTTTAGACTGTCAAGTGCATTTGTGTTTGGATCAGATCTGATTGTTTTGCTTTTTTCTACATTAAGGAAATATGTGTTGAAGGCATTAGCTATGGCACAGTATTTACGGACTTGTTCATTTTCAATAGTTATGTGAACATTACTACTGTTTGGATTACTTCTCCCTGTTTCAGTTTTTATTATATTCCACACTGTTTTAGTTCTATTATTGGATTCATCAATAGCTAGTGAGCTATGCCTTCTTTTTGCTTCATTAATTCCTCTTTTAAATAGTTTACGATATGTTCTGTAGTTTGCTTTAATGTTTGGCGCATTACTTGTCTGATATGTGTAGTAAGAACAAATTTCTTTTATTTGCACAGGACTTCCTTATACCTGAAGTAATAAAATATTTGACCTTTGCTACTTCTGATGAATTTATTGTTTTCTTAGGAAAAATAGCTTCAAATGATAATAGCACAATTTTGAGGAATTCATCAAATCTGTCATTTACTTGAGTCATGGCATAAACATTAGTCCATATTTCATTTTTAACACTAGTTTAAATTTATTTATATGGTCATTACTAATTTTGTTGTAATTTTACTTTTCCTATCGTCAATCTGCTTACTGTGGCAGGCAATAACAGTACCTGAGCATTGTGATCAGACATGCAATTAACAACAGGAGTTACTGTATATTTGAAATTTTTTCTGAGTCCAGAAAAATATTGTCTTTAGCTGTTGCGGTGTTCATATGAATTCTGGTTGGAAAGTGAACTAAATACTGCAAGTACATAGCAGAGAAGTGAGTCTAGTCTCAATTTTACTGCCAATAAGCCTCACAAACTATTATTTTAGTATTTTCATTGTAAATGTATGTGATGGTTCTTTCTGATCTGTTTATAAATCCTTGGAAGTTTTCTATCGGAGCTGTGTATACTGCTAAAATGATATACATATCTCTATCAAATTCTATTCTTACTGAACTGCAATCATATTCTTTTTTCCTCACAAAACAATGCAGCATTTATGCTGGTGAACTTAATTCGTGCTTTTGGTAAATATACTCACTCCTCCACAATTCAGTCTACTTCTACAAAAATCTGAACATAATGTATATGTACAGAGATTCACAGTTTTTAGCTCTGCTTCTGTCATGTGGTGCTCTGTTATGCAAATTACTGAAATTTTAATGTGATAACTTAAATCTTGAATATGTATACTTAACTCCTCTACTTTATTTTTTAGCCCTCTTATGTTTTGATGATGTAAACCAAATGAATCTTTTTATATTGAAAGGAAGGCATCATTTTTATATATAAAACAAATTTTACCTGTGTGGGTCTCCTTTGTACCTTCTTCCTAAAAAATGAGATCTGACAACCACAATGATAGGAACATGCCTTTCATGATATTACATTTCAAATCCTCTGCAAGGAGTCACACAAGCACCCTTCTGGCTAAGAAGTTGAGATGCAATCCATGCTGTATGAAATGGTCTCACTGCAGGCTGAAAATCAGCCAGCATGATGAAAAGCTGTACTCCTCTTTCATAGGTCTCCGTCTACTCTGGCTATCACATGATGAAGCATTGGCTTATTGTCTCTCTGAAATGGCTCAACAAATTTAACATTAATGTGTGTTTGCCTTGGCAATGTGGTTCAAATCTTCCTTTACAGAATACCCGTAATTACTATCAATGCTGTTACCACAACCCCCAATTTTCACAATGGGATTATACCTAAGGAGACTGACCGACAGACTCTCAAGATCTGATATCACATTCTCAAGTTTGGCACTTGGCTTGCATATACATTCAACCATAAGTACCCCTGAGCTCTTCCTGTAGCAAGGGTCCCATCCTCCTAGCATGGCTGTTGCCCAACACCAGCACTTTCTTCTTGTTAGCTGTCCCACTGTCCACTGTAACAGCAGGCTCTGCTGTTTTCTCCAACCCTGAAACAGACGTATCTTCCAAAACGGAAAATCTATTACTAGTCTCTAAACTACCTGCTGTGATCACTGGAGACTTCAAACATCATCTCCCTTGTCATGTGACTTTTGTGAACAAATTCTCATGTGTGTGGCAACAATCAGCATCCTTTAACTTTGCCTTTAGTGTCCGGATATCATCCTGCAACACATGAATCAAGTCTCTTAGTTGTTTAATTTCAGCATCTTTGTTACATAGTTTACAAAACCAGTTACCTCTGGAATCGTTCGCATCTTTACTACCATACAGGTAAAATGGTACCATGAATCGCATTCATCACATGAATTCCCTCCAGTACTCACAGCTGTTACCAAATCATTCTTCCATTGTGCAAAAACAATAGACTTCAACACAGTTAAAAAAATAAGGAACTACTGCATATCTATTTACTTACACATGAAGACCCAAAACAAACTGCAGTTGAAAAAAAAACTAAAAAGTGATAGCTGATTTGATATGGCTACTTTGGTGATGATCACATATTAAGTTAAAATTACTACTTCATTTTGAAGTAACTATTATCAGTTATGACTAGGGAACAGATTTTTAGGTAAATACATATTTTTTCTGGTTGAGGTTACAAGCGCAAAACTAAGCGTGGATATTGAATATGCTACGACTATCACAAATACAATGTTTTATATCACATAAGAATGCATAATTTTAAAATAAAAATATGTAATTAAATATTTTGTACAATTTAGTTATTATTACATATTTTACGTATTTTACCAATATACTATACCGGGTTTTGTTTCTCCTTTTATTGTGTGTGGCAAACAAGACGACTTTGTTTTTGAGAAGAGAAGCTGTGCAACCTTCTACACATCCTGTAACCTTAGATTAGATTACGTGTTGTCAACAGCTCGCTACAATATAAATATATGTATGCAACTCGCAGGAAAGAAGTTTTAGATGTCAGAGTTTTGCACTATGTACTTGAACTCAACATGATTATGCATTCGAGTTATTCTTGTTCTTTTAGTTCAGAAGTGCTGGGCAATGCTTAATATATGTGTTGAGTGATTCATGTATCAAATGCTGAAGGTAAAAGGTAGTGTAAGTTTTCGGTTGCAGCAGTACGTTAAAGAATTCTCAGATACATTCAGTACAGATGGAAAAATTCTATACTGCTGATCAACGCTCCCAAGTAACGCAACATTTTTCCGGCAACAAACATATCTTGGTGGCTTCATGTTCTTCTATGGAACAGGTGCTTTTAAGTGAAGTAGGACCCTCCAACTCATATCCTGGAACTTGCTAGTGTCTGAATTTTATTCAGATTTATGTCAAACTTTTGTTTCGGTGGATATTCCTCTGCATAAAGTGATCAATCCAGAGGTTAAAGCTTTTCTCGTGAAGTACATGAACTTTGATCCTCCAGATGAATCTACTTTAAGAAAACACTACCTTCCAAAGTGCCACGAAGAAGCTTTACAAAAAATCAGGGGTGTATGTGAAAATGAGAAAATATGGGTGTGTAGTAATGAAACTCAAGACTCAACAGGAAGAAAAGTGGGAAATGTAGTGGTTGGGGTTCTTAAAAACGACACGACAGTTTCTAATCATGCGTTTTTCTAGCTTGTAAGGAAATGTCGGCAGTAAATCACATTAATGTTGCTAGGATCTTCAATGAAAGTATGCACATACTATGGCCAAATGATGTTAAGTACGATAAAGTGCTTATTTTCCTGACTGACGCAGCATGTTAAATAAAGAAAGCCGCAGAAGCACTTCGTGTCAGCTATCCAAAAATATGACTTGCGTTATGCATGCATTACACAGGGTGTGCGAAACTGTTCGGCCACTGTATATCAACTTGGACATATTGATATCCAATGGAAAGAATGTGTTTGTTAAAGCCCCTAAGAGAGTTGATCTCTTTATAAACAAAAACCCCAATTTCCCATTACCACCAACAATTATTTGCTCAGGTACCTGGCTTTCAGAAGTGGTTTACTATGTGGAGCATTTTGATAGCTTTAAATCGGTTGTGAATGAAATGGACAAAGATGATGCTTAATCTACAGAAATTATTCAAAATCTGCTAAGTAACAGTTTTTTAAGAAATGACGTGGCATATATTGCTGCTAATTTGAGTTTTTTGTGTGGTTCCATTAAAAAGCTAAAAGCGGCAACTAATCTCTTGATGGAAAGTGTTAAAGAAATTGTTAATGTAAGATCAACTCACTCAAGGCTTAAAAATGCAAACTTTAAAAAAACAAGTTCAAATCGGTGTTTTTTTTAAAAAAATACGGTGTTTCAAATTATGAGACAAGTTGCCCAAGTTCTAGAAGGCCATCAAGTAGATATTGAATGAGTATTAGTGAAGTGCCTCTTATAAAATAAGCAGGAGTGACATCATATGACATAGAACGACCTTTCTCCCAATACCGGGCAATGCTCGGTAGAGGCCTGCATGGGCCAACATTCTTAGGTTCGGCCCGGCCCGTCTCAACCAAGCCCGAGCCCGAGAAGAGGTTACAGTGCCCGGGCCCGGCCCGGCCCGGCCCGATTATTTAATTTTATTATGATTATGACATTATTATTATCACTAATATTTGTAACCTTTCAGCAGAATAATCATATAGAATTCCTAGTAATGGAATGCTGTGATAATTGCGCTATCCTCGGAAAAATATATAATACATTATTTTGTATCTCTTAATTTTTAAGCCCGGGCCTGGCCCGAGCCCGACAAACATTTTCCAAATTAGGCCCGAGCCCGTCCAGACCTCTAATGCTCGGTGACAATCAACAGAGATTTCTAATGGACAATTTAGAGAAGGCATGTGTGGTGCACTGTAACTCCAAAGAATTTTCAACAATTGACATGTGATATCAATAGTCCATCACTAGTGAGTTATCAAAACATTTTTATTACAAGTTTTTCTATTATGTAAAATGAAAGAAAATATTTTTATATCTTCCTTTCATAGAATTTGAAAACAGTCTTGTTGTAATTAATTTAATTTGAAAGATCAGTCAATTAATAACACTGAACAACACTTACAACATAGTTTTCCGGGATGCGTTTCGAAGGTTAACTTTCCTCCATTATCAAACATTTAATTCAATTTTTGACAATGGAGGAAAGTTAACCTTCGAAACGCGTCCTGGAAAACTATGTTGTAAGTGTTGTTCAGTGTTATTAATGGACTCACCTTTTAATTTAAATTAAATATTTTTGTCTTTTAGTAAATATTTGAAACTTTTTAACAAATATTTTCTTGATTCTTTAATGCTTAAAAAATAAATAAATTCAACTTTTTTAGCACCTAAAAATCCATTCCCTACTTATGACTAATAAAAATGAACTGAATAGACTTGGTGTTCCCTTCCATGTCAATTGGATGCATTTTACATATTTAGCTTTTGGATTTCACATTCGCTAATAATTTTTGTCTTGTACTATAACTAGCACCCATGGCATGGTGT
Source organism: Tenodera sinensis (assembly GCA_030765045.1). Classification (NCBI taxonomy): domain Eukaryota; kingdom Metazoa; phylum Arthropoda; class Insecta; order Mantodea; family Mantidae; genus Tenodera; species Tenodera sinensis. Next base: position 123,968,641 of record CM060964.1, on the reverse strand, counting down.
CCAGCTTGATAGAAAACAGGTTGCAATAAATAACAGTAGTATACATTAGGTTGCATCAAGATGAAATAAAGTGATGCAGCAGTGTAATGTAAAATGCAAAGCATTGCACATATCAAGATTTGTTTACAAAGCAACCCCATATGGATGATAGAGTGCGAATATCAAAAGGAAGGACATTTACCAGGATGATATGCTATGGTTAGCTTTATTTCTTATTCTCATGTGTAAGCATTAATTTCAAACTGGAGCATTTGTTACATGTTATATAACATTTCCTGTGAATTCTCTCATTAGAGTGAAGTGTAAAATATAAATGCTTCACATACGTAAACCTTTTCTTCCATTTGAGAGAGGTGGTTATTGTCATAGAGCATTCATCTGAGAATAATTAAGTTGTTTACTTCATTTACAGATGGCCTTATTATCTTGCTCCTGTTGGGAAGAACCTCACTGCTCGTGTATCTCAGTGCTCCTACATTAAGAAATATTAGGCTAAAGTTCTTTTTTAAATAAATCTGTGAAGATGTCCAAAGATTGTTACAGAGTTGTTGTACTCCTTTCTAAGCAATTTAAAAGCCAGTAACCATTCTAAATACTTCTAAACATATACAGCTGGCATTTTGGATAACATACTTGTAACCACCAACAATAGTGAACATAAACAGTGCAGGCTGTATTAAGTAAATATGCTGCCCACCTGGTTTGGGCATATTGAGTTATGATCATAATTGTCACTGGCAGTCCTGAACTTTACCTGCATTGTGTGTGCATAAACATGCTAATGCTCTGCTAATTTTATTTGTTCATAAATCATAGAAATACACACGAGCCTCACTAAGTTCAAATGGTTAGGTTTTAAAATATTGTAACAAAATCTCAAGTTCAGGTACCTTTTATCTCTATTTCCTTTAATTACAAGGGTAAAACTGCCCTATATAAAAACAAGTACAACCAACACAATTCTCACTTTAGCATTGCTACTGCGGTTGCAATCATTTACCAAAACTAACTAAAATCTCATCAACTCTATCAATCTACAACCATGTTAGTATGCAATCACATACAGACTGTCACTCTTGCTGGTTTGCTTAGCTTCGACAATTCCTGGCACCTTTTCTCAAAACTTCCAGAACAAATGTGTTGCACTGTGTTTTCCAAAGCTGCCTCTATTGCATGTTGCATAGCAGATTTTTACTGTTCTATGCCAGCAGCCAATGCGACAATATATTTAATTGTTGATAATGTGACATAATAATAATAATAATAATAATAATAATAATAATAATAATAATAATAATAATAATAATAATAATAATAATAATAATAATAATAATAATAATAATCCTCACTGTAACTTTTCTATCTGACCTTATGACCTTACCTTGGTCACCTCTTGTTCTCTTCCAGCCCCGATGCTATTAGAGTACCCGAGGGCTGGGGAGTCTTTATTTTTCCAACCTTCTCATTTCTCTAATTTCTCTATAACCTCTTAAACCCTAACATTCTGACCTGTCATGGCATGTAGTATGTCCTATGATTGGTAACTAGAGGATATGGTTGGTGAATTTATTTTGATAATTCTCCTGTCTCCTGTTCAGGTCAGTGAGACCCGTAAACCAATGACAGGTATGGTCCTCCAGATATTCTGGGGGTTGTGAGAGACCAATGTGACCGCCAAAACCTAAAAATACGGTGCTCTTTAAAAAGTGGTTACTTTTACTGCTAATTCTCTCCAATTCTAGCGCCCCATCCATCAGTGAAAAATATTGGAGAGCAAGAGGATTAATGACTTCATTGTCAGAAACCCAGCATTAGCAAACAACAATAGTCTGCCATCATGTGAACACTCCACTTCCCTTTATATCTCATTTCCTAATTTTTATATCCTGGTGAAATCTTTCACCCTATTCCTCACTAAAATCTCCTAAATTATCAGGGAAATAATTTAGATGGGAATGAAGAAGATGTATTTTGACACTCGTGTTGCGACCAAATTGTTTGAAATTTTGTAGCATCACTTTCACTATATTAACATAATTTGGGTCCTTTTTATTTCCAAGGAAATTAAAAACAACATTTCTGAAAGCATTCCAGGCATCCTTCACTTCTCGACTCACGGTATTCTTAAACTGAGTGTGCATCAGTTTTCGAATTTGTGGGCCAACGAATACCTACACCAGCTTTAATTTTTTTCATTGAATAATGAAGAAAATGTAACGTAAAGGTATTTGAAGTACTCACTTTCCTTATCTAGAGTTTTCACAAACTGTTTCATTAAACCTAATTTCACATGGGAGGTAGCGACAATACTTTTGAGGGATCAATAAGAGGTTCACTTTTTATTTGTTTATTTTTTGTTGTTGTTGCCCAGTGTTAAATTAGTCCTGCGTGGCCACTGTTCCCTTTCCCAGTGTACTAACCTAGCTCTGCTATCCCTTTAAAATAAGAAACTAGGATATTTTGTGTAATCAGCCTGCTGACTAAGTAATAGTCCAATAATCTTGAAGTCTCCACAGGCTAGCCATTGATGGTTTTCGTACTGTAGTTTTTGTAACAAAAATTTAACATTTTCATGTGTCTCTTTTAAAAGAAAAGTTTGGGCTACAGGAATGAAAGGATGAATATTTCCATTATGAAGCAAAACACCTTTAAGACTTTTTGAGAAGAATCTATGAAGAACCTCCACTCTTTGGAATTATAACTTTTGTTATAACATTTGAAGACAGCAGGGGTGTCTTGGCAATACACCAGATTTTCTTCTTCAGCAAAAAAAGGGACAAATTCCTTCTCATTTTGCTTATACATGAAAAATATGTACCCTCAGCCAATACTTCCTTCTCTTTTATCCTAGAGGCTAAAAGTACTGCTGATCCTTTAGGCATGTTTAAATCCCTCACTAAATCATTAAGTTCACTCTAATTAAAAGATCTATCATCATCAGAAGTGTCTGGTTCATAAGTATTATCTACTGGAAATTCAGTTTCAGTGGTACTGGGTGCAGATGGCAATATATCTGATACTGTAGATAAACACATCCAAGAATAAACATTGCATGTCTTATCGCCATGACAGATTTTTGTACATCCCCTAGGGTGGATATAGTTTTTAGATTTTAATAAATATAAAAAATATTTAAATATAAAGATATAAAATATAAAGATAGTAATAGTTATATTATTTCACATTTTAAGTGATAAAGTTGAAATTATAAGCTGTTGAGCCTTTCTAACAAACTGTTCTAGCATGCGATAATATTACTACAGTATATGCATTATGAAAAATATTCAAAACATAAAATTTGAATTGCAAACAATTCTGACGTGGTACGTGAAAACGAATTTCAGTTTTGCAATCAGTGTGAAAATGTGATTCAGAAGTGCTCATTCATTTCAAAAAAGCAAAATCCATGCAGAACGGTGTAATCCATTTGAATTTAAGATTAATATTTTTAAAAAATTAAACTTTATGGTGAATATTTTTCTAGGCGCTTAAAATGATTTGTTACAGAGAACTTTTAAAGCAGAATATGGCAGATTAGTACCTACATACCTGCCTGAGGATAATCCATTTTGCACAAGTACCATTAGTATCGCAACAACACTTTCCTTCACCACACAAATGATAGTATTGTGCTACCCTAATAGTTAACATGCGCTTTACCTTTGATCATTAAAAGCCTTTCAGGTATAACACGCCGCATGCATTTTTTCTTCTCGGAAGTCGCAGAGTTTCACATTGCACCAATGAGCGTGTCACTTCAGTCAATGAAATAAAAAATCACAAATGACAGTTAACTCCACGCGGAGTGAAACACAGCGTTTGGACATCTCCCGTTTTCTCTCTCATTCTCTTAGTTTTCTCGTAAAATTATCTTCTTAGAAGTAAGCGTCCACTGGTGAAGTGCGAATGCTTACTTGGAGAGAACGTAACAACGTTACTTTACGTGACACTGACCTTCATATTCTTTCTAGGTTTTGACGAGTCGCTTGTTAAGCATTAGAGAAGCACAATAATAAACAATGACATGCATCAGAAGTCCTAATTTAAGACTCCCTACACACTCAGCTGTTTATGTGGAGAAATATGTAAATTGTGGCACAAAGTATCGTATCTATCTAGCTACCATACAGAGCGTTTCATTTATGCCAGAATTGACTCTCAACATTTGAATTTTGGCCGGCTATTGGATGCAAAAGTGTAGCGCAAGGATGAACAAGCCGCGGCGCGCAGGTAGTCAGTCCCTGCAATGGAGCCGGGAAGAGAGCGTTTTCGCCCAAAGAATTTCTACGATCTTAAAAGCTAGTTAAACCAGTGCCAAAGTGTTGAATTTGAATGTTTGCAACAGGCTTTTGGGGACATTGCTTCTTCCTGTGCCAGTTTTCCTGTGGTTTCAGGAATTTAAAGCGGGACCGAACATTTTTGAAAAATGAGAAGCGGACGTCTGGCAACGGCAGTGACTGAGGAAAACATCGCAGCGTTGGGAAAAGTGCTTCACGAAAATAATCGCATAACATTTAAAGAAATTGAGAGAGCATTGCAGATTGGTTCGCCAGCAGTTTTGAAAATCCTCCATGAATTATTTCCTGTGAGGAAGGTCACATCCCGATGACTGCCTCACAATTTGACGGGAAAACAAAAACACGTCCGTGTTGAATGGTGTGCCAAAATGCTGACAAGATCCGAAGGATGGTACTCCAGACGGGTTTCTGACATCGTCACAGATGAAGAAACCTGGATTAGTTTGGTCCGGAGACCAAGCGGCAATCAGCGGTGTGGACCTTTTCTGATGACAATCCATCAACAAAAGCGAAGTGTCACCAAAGTGTCCATAAGGAAATGGTGGTCTCGTTTTTCCTAAAGGATGCTCTTGTGTCAACCATTTTTCTGGCGGAACTAAACACGGTTACCGCTGATTGGCACACCACGGTTTGCTTGCCTAAAGTTTTTGCCAAGCTTCAACAACGGCGGCCACGAACGTAACTGCGAGGGACTCCATGACAACGCGTCCGCACACACGGCCGACATCACCATTCAACTCCTGGAGTCTACAGGGGTCACCTTATGATTCATCCACCTACGGTCAGGATCTGGCCCCGGTGACCTGTTTTCTGCTCTCGATGATAAATTGCATGCGTGGAACGATTTGCAATCCCTGAAGATGCTGTTACCACCTACGAGGGGAAACTTGCAGCCATCGAAGAAAACACAAGGGTGCTGCTGACCTTAGGCGAGTGAACGACATTTTACGAAACATGCTGCCTGTTTGAGAGCAGGTCAACATTTCCAGCATCTACAATATGGTAGGGATTTGACGGCACAATTTTCTCGGAGACTCCGTTCTCTGGTGCAGTGGAGAGAGCCTGCTGAACGGGATACCATACGTTTTAAAGACCCAATGTTTTGTAACAAGAGCCCCATATATTTTAAATTGATGAACCAATACATTACGAATATAGATGAAATTGTGTCTCGAAAGTAAAGGACTAACAAAATTAAAATAAGACATTGCGACGATTATGGATCAAAGAGAATAAGCAATTGAGAAAATAAAATTAATTTTGTCATTTAACATAATAGTTAGAGCAATAATAATAATAATAATAATAATAATAATAATAATAATAATAATAATAATAATAATAATAATAATAATAATAATAATAACAATAACAATAACAACAATAATAATACATTCTTTCTTAGGAACATAGCTGTTTTATTCCATTTACATATTTAAACCAGCAATTCGTGTGTGTGTGTATGTGTGTGTGTGTGTATATATATATATATATATATATATATATATATATATATATATATATATATATATATATCAGGTGGCCCACTGGAGCCGGCCCCACCGTCAGTAGATAACCCTTCGTACGTTAAAACATTTGCAGAACTCCACGGCGTAAGAGAAGGCTGAATAATAATAGTAGTAGTAAATAAAAAAAAAAAACATAATAATGCTAACAAACATACTAAAACACAATTATTATAATGATAATAGTGAGTACAATAATTAAACTAATACCAATGTGATAATTACAATAGCAGTAACAACAATAAGTATTAATAATAGCAATAATAATAATAAAGTACAACAATAACATTCATAAAAAACTAAGAAATGCCAATGAAACATTACGTGCCCTCGTGCTTGCACTTTACAATCTGCAATTCAAATGTTACGACTATAGCACCATATACAGCAGTGAGTTTATTCCCTGGAAAATGAAGATCCTGTAAGTAAAGTGAGACATTTTCGGTTGTTTGTATTGTTATTGTCTATTACTACAGGCTGCACAGGCTAGCTCAAGTTGCCTTTCACCGCACGTCTCGCCGAGAGGTAGAACACGCCACTGGCCTCTCTTGCGCCGTGGAGTTCTGCAAATGTTTTAAGGGACACTGGGAGTGACACATGAAAGTGCCACATTTCTTTATAGATTTTTCTGAAATGTTTACTGTGTTTGTATTTATATGAGAATAGGAGGTACAACAAGTTTGATTAAAATTGGATAATTCGTTATGGTATATAAATTATTTTATGAATTTAATAGGCACATTTTCAAAATAGAGCTCGCGTCTATTCACTTTTCAAAATTCATTTATATTGCCAGAACTGATACTCTAATACATGGGTAACAATTGTATGAAAATATATTACAAATACGGTTGCTGATTATGCTGTACATATTTTTTTAATAACAAAGAAAATTTAATCTTCAAAATTATTGATTTTTTTCATACAAAAAATGGTTTTGGAATTCATGTTAATGATAACATCAATATTGAATAATACTTTTGTTTAGTTGCTATTTATGAATACTTTTGGAAATTTTCATTGAATTTGAAGCAAAACTCAGGGACGACCTTCTTTTGGAAGGTGCAGAAATGTAGTTTTGAGAAAAACAGGCTTTTACATAGTAGCATCCTGTGTACGTTAAGGGAAGAGCGCTATTTGAAAGGGCCGTAATGACCACATGGAGTGGGGGGATATGAAAAATGTTAGCTGATCCAAATGCACAGGTGTTCCAGGAACATTTTAAGGTAAAAAAAAAATTTAGAATTTTTTGACAGTTTTGACGAAAATTTCACTCCCAGTGTCCCTTATCGGACGAAGGGTTATCTACTTACGGCGGGGCCGGCAGGGTGTCATTACATTCCTTCTAATATGTGCTTCATAGAAGCATTACAAACAAAGAAGTCTAATGGCATTTTGCTCTTTGATCAACCGATTTCGAAAAAATAAATGCTCTTTTATCCAACTTGGATGCGTAATTCCACATGAGTGTACGAAGATAACAGTTTACTTGTAAGATGCGTAGAATAACTTATTTCTGACATAGCTTCGGAAGCAATTATGCGATATCTCACAGGGTTTTGAAATAATTAATCACTTAAAAGACGTGAAGGGATACTCCAAGCAGCTTTTTCAAACGTGCAGTAAGTCGACAACGTTGCGTTGAGGTTGGTCAGGGAATTGAGCTGGTTTGTGGATGTAAACACGTCTGGCACTTTCGCTTTAATGTTTTGGGAGCTAACGCTTGTGATTGGCCTACACCCACGCAGTAAACACAGGACAAGTCAGGGTATTTGTGTTCTCAAGAAGCACCGTTACTGTGTTTGTTTATGTACTGAGCTAGGGAAAGTGACACCCACACCGGTATATACAGGATGGAAGTGAAATAATCCGCCAGACTTTAACAGCGAGTTTCTCGTATTGTGAACAACAAAAAACTCCATACCAAAAGGCGGACTAGTTTGTACTTTTCTAGGAAAAAATACTTTTTGAAAAAAAAAATTATCACCTGGCTGAATTATTATTGATTAAAGGTTCTTAATTTATGGCTATATTCATAGAAAATTTCATAAACGACAACCTTTTCCTTTGGGTATTTCAAACGAATCATCAGTTTTTGTGTAAATTAAGTTTTAAAAATCCACAATTTGTTGCTTTTTTAACTCTGTTAGAACTGGTAACATCGCATCAGCTATGTTTACTTTCTTCCGACATCTGTGTAGATCGCGCGAATGCTTACTCAACTGCATTCAATTGTTTTTTTGTTTAAGCATATTGCGGTGGATAGTAAATTTACATGATAAATTATGCTTTACTAAAGATTTAGCAATTATTGGTGCCACATGGTTAAATGCAACACAGAATAGCGGTATTAATAATGTAAGAGGTGTTTCACACGAGTAACATAACCTTTGAAATGCTGTAATAGTTGCAGCACCTAAGTCTGGCAGACGATATTAAAACTGTACCTGTGTTCTCTCCAAGTGCCGGTGTTGAAAACAAACTAGCTTTTATTTGAAAATGAATGTCCTGTTCGGTCCCTGCTATTCAGTAAATAAACTTCGCAAGTATAAGTTGTGTTTCATTCGTTAATAATGTTGTTCTCGCAACATTGTTTCACGATGAACAATGCATGTGGTTGCTATACGAGAAGGCTTATTAAGAACGCGCAGGCTATGTACGGATTTGCGGGTAACTTTCACCAGTTCATTTAACTACAGTGTATTGAAGTTCTTAATGTTAGCGACAAACACTTGGGTATCATCAACCAGGAGCAATATTGCTACCAACTGGGCGCATGCGCAGTAAGTAGATTTGGGCATACCTTGTATGCATTTCATTTGAAGTGAATTTGTCTTTCCGGCCGTTTATAGCGTATTTAGAAGTTAGTATTTATTTTTCCATCGTTTTTATGGTTTCCTAAAGGATGCAATACCGCAATTGATGTCGAAAGTTAGAAAAAATGTTTGCGGGGACGTAAAGTGAGGAACTAGAGGTCTGCACGGGCTCGGGCCTAATTTGAAAAAATGTTTGTCGGGCTCGGGCCGGGCCCGGGCTTGAAAATTAAGAGATACAAAATAATGTGTTAATATTTTTCCGAGAATAACACACTTATCACAGCATTCCTTTACTAGGAATTCTCTATGATTATTCTGCTGAAAGGTTTCAAATAATAGTAATAATAACAACAATAATAATGTCATCATAATAAATTTAAATAATCGGGCCGGGCCGGGTTCGGGCCCTGGCACTAGAACCTCTTCTCGGGCTCGGGCCGGGCTCGGGCTTGGCTGAGTTCGGGCCTGGCCGGGCCGAACCTAAGAATGTCGGCCCGTGCAGGCCTCTATGAGGAACAGACCAACCACACTTAATTAAAACATGCGTTCGTTAGCGTATCATGGCGTAAGACTCTCAAATAGAACAGGAAACAATTCTGGCATTAAAACATCCAAATAAAATCTTGTAATTACACGGAATTTTAGAATTCGAAGTCAGTTTGCATACAGTGCAGTAAACAATAACCTCATAGTTTCGCGGAATTTTCGGGGTGTCTGCGGTCTCTGCCCGGTAGCAAAACATCTGAATTCAATTCATGGCCAACGTTACTTAAAATGATTTTTATGGAACATTAGAATAGTTCATTGTCCTACCGGTAGAAACAAATTACGCGATCAACAAGTGGTACAACGTTGCCACATACTCTCAGCTTTAAATGCGGTTATCTAGTTAAAGGTGCATTTAATTTTTTAAAAAAATTAGACATTTTTGTTTATTTACATTCACTCTCACTTCCTTCAGTCTGGCGGATTATTTTACTTCCACTCTGTATATATCCGCTCAAGTTGGAAACGGCTCCAACGATTTCGATCAAATTTTGTATTCAGACAGGGTTTTGCTTATCACGTTTATTTATATAGGTGTCATTCCTGAAAAAATGCGATTTTACGCGTAACAGCCGCAATTACTCTAAACCTTATTTTGGCCACAATGTCTGTTAATGGGCCAATTTCAACAAACAAGCCAGGATATTAAAAGTGTCGTCACGGAAGCGACTCCAACAATTAGAATGAAAATTTATATTTAGTTAAAGTTTTGCTTTTCAAGTTTATCTAAATAAGTATCTTAAAAACACAGAGAGAGAGAGAGAGAGAGAGAGAGAGAGAGAGAGAGAGAGAGAGAGAGAGAGAGAGAGGAAAAGGAAAAGAAAAGCCGAGTGAAGCTTGGTCGCCCAGGTACTTCCATTTATATGTGCGCTTTTAGTAGCGTATGCCGGGATTACGATGAACTTAACGTGACTGAACGCGACGGGACGTAACGTGAAGTAAGAAACTGGAAGGTCTGTTAGGATGCAATTAACGTAATGGGTATGATACTGTTTGATTATTCTTTTACTCGTAAGACATGCCGAATTTTCGAAGCAGCTCTCTTTTCTAATGATTATATTTTCCCAAACGAAAAGAAAGACAATATGAAAATGTGGTGTAAGAAAAATTTTAAGACAGCGAATAAAGTATGGAGAATCTACTTTAGGAGCTCTCCCCACCCCTCACCAAAAAAAAAAAAAAAAAAAAAAAAAAAAAAAAAAAAAAAAAGTTTTGATGTAAATAGTTATGTACAGCTCAATATATTCCTGCGTGGTACCACCTGCTGATTGCTTCAAATTAGTCACGTGACCTCAAACGTTACTTCACGTCACGTTAAGTTGACCCTAAATAACTCCATTTAATACGGAGAGACCCAAAAACATCCGAACCTCTGCGCGGTGTTTTTCCACTGCGCATACAGAAACATAATGACGCAACTGCTGTACACAGGGTCATGCGGTTGACTTGTTTTTCGCTGCTCTGAAAGTGCAGTATTGGGCTGACATAACGTGTGATGGAGTTATTACCATTGTGCTTTATTATTTTGTCCTTACTTAGTCACAAAGTGTATTATGGCTCAGCATTTGTTTTCTAGTGCACACCGTATATCTACGATTCGTATGTGTTAACTCAGCTCGCCAGGTGAAAGTGCGATTTGCAGAAGGATTTCCAGACGATCTGCGATTTCTATTCCTGGGGTAACCTGAAACATAAAGTGTACAATACAAACCCATACATATATTATATAATATAAATCAGGTTGGCTCAATCCTGTGGCACGTACTTGCTTCCCTTACACATGTTATTTTCCTCCCACCAGTGACCAAGGCAACAAGAGACAGACCTAGTAGTCAGAGGCGTATGACACGGAGTGGTAGTACAATAGTGTGACAAAATAACAAAGTCCAGTCCGGCTACTTTATCACTTTATTGTCTTCTAAAATTTTACCACAAATGCACAGTTTTCTTCTCGTCGTTAGCACAGTCTACAGCCCTTCAGGCTATCACAACTTACAATTTTTACTTCCCATAACCTTGCTCAGACCTTTTTAGCTGCTGTCTTCACCTTTTCTGTCTCTCATACCCTAATTACGAGGTTACAATCATTCTCGATGGTCACCGGATCTTCTCACGACGTACCCGACATACCACACACTCACAACTGTCTCACACTCACTGACACACTCATGGTAACTCAACTCTAAAAATCACTGCTGTTGTTCTCTGGCTTCCTTTTATATTGGGAATAACGTCATATGGACCCTTCCTTTAAACATGCCGGCAGTGACGTAACCGGATCCTTCTCGAAGGCACTGGAGAAAACCCCTTTTGTGTAGCCACCTCGATTGTTGATAGCCACGTGTTCGCTCGCGCGAGTGGTATGAAAAAGCTTAACCTTGTCCCTTTGTTTGTTGGCCGACCCGGCATGTGGTGTGAAGCAGCTAAGCCCCGTCCGCCCATTGTTGTGCGCCGAGCCCAATGTCACAATATCAAAAGCGTATACAGTTACTGTTGTGGGAAGGGCAACTGGTAGTTGCAGATTTATACCTCTTCCCTTTCTTACGTTCCGTGTTCACGACAAACGTTATTCTCATGGGGAAATACATCTAACTCTTGAAGCAACTGCATGGCACATTCTGTTCACAATTTGAAGACCTAACAACATTTGAAACCAAAATCCAATTATTTTGCTCTCCTTTGAAGTTTCCATATAGTGAGTCTCCACACCAGCTGCAAATGGGTTCTGTGTACTTGCACTGCAGAATTCCACTACCGTAAAATGTCTGAGAAAGAAGGGTGGGAATTATTTAAGGCTTTGTCCTGTAGTGAGTATACTAGATTACGTTTGTTTGCATCTAGTTTAATGGCAGTCTTTGGCTCCGCTTATATCTGGAAACAAGCATTTTAAAAAATGCACTATATTAAAAGTGAGTATCGCAACAGTCACCTTGCTTATCTTTTGAGACTGTGCACTTCATCTTTTACACCAAATATTGAAGACTGGTGACACGTAAATTTAGCCAATGAAGTCTGCCTCAGAAACATCAGGTGGGTTAATCAGGAATAAAATATGAATGTGTACGCCTCTGACTTCCTGTACGTAAGAATTGACGCCGCAGTGCCGCCACTGGAATTCAGCAACCAGAATAAATGCGTCATCCTGTCCCAACCTGCGTGTACTTGAGCACCGCTGGGGATCATAAGAAATACCACCCCTTCCACTCAGTTGATCTTCACACGTTCGCTTAACACCACGAATGAAGACAAACTACACACAGTGGCGGTCCGTGCGTTGTAGTCTGGTAATGAGCATGGCAAACTCCTAACAGCGATACCACTTAAAGAAGAATTTGGTTGTATTGTTGGATGTAATACAGTAGAAGGATCGTAATCGTAGAATTGACATTTTTAATCCTTACTACGCGGTGTCACAAAGTACAACTTGACATGGGGAAAACTTTGATCTGTAGCCACTGATGGTGCCCCATCAATGTCAGAAAAATACAATGGTTTTGTGAGTTTATTTTTTAAACGAGAAAAGTATTAGTACAGATGGTTTTGAAGCTGTTTGCTGGATTATACACCGCGAGGCGCTATGTGCTCATTCCGCAAATATGAAAAACATAATGAACATAAAAGGCTGCAAATTACATTAAGTTTAAATCTTCACGTCATGAACAATTCATGAGGTTCTTGGCAGATACGGGCTCTGAATAATTCGATCTACTACTGCAAGATAAGATGACTGAGCAAAGCTGATTTAATGTATTGCATAATCCAAAAACCAAAAAGTTTTATCATTTTCAGAAAAAAAAAAAAAAAAAGAAAAAAAAACCTCAGTCCCAGGGAAATCAACACACACCACTGCTTGGTTGAACAACAAAGGCAGAACACTCCACGTACACCCCTTCGTTCTGTGTACGCGCCCTCTGAGAAAATTGGGAAAATTCCACCTGAAGCTGTAGGGACGACATGTACGAAACCAAATGTAGGACCATGGAAAAGTGATTGAGCGCATTAGGAGAGCAGAATATTTCTAAATCCCACGTTGTGTTGCGGCACCATTTACACAATTCGATATTTCCAACATTCAGCTGAGTTTATTAGTAGTCTCTTCCATATATTATCGTCTGTCGGACACAAACAGCCTGTATCTTGAATTACCACTTTCATTTGTATTTGTGAGTATGTATACAAATGCGAATGGTGATTCAAGACACAGTCTGTTTGTGTGTCCGATAGACGATAGCATATTGAACAGAGGCTACCAGTAAACTCAGCTGCATGTTAAAATGCCCACTTGTGTAAACTGCGGTGCAACACGACGTGGGACTTGCTCTCTAATGCGCTCAATCATTTTTTTATGGCTGTACGTACAGACAGGACGGAGAGAGTGCTTAAGCACCTCAACAACACCCTCTTCTACGGACAAAACTGGAGCTTCCAGAATGATTCAGCCCTAGCACATAACACGGACAAACCAGGAGTGCCTGGAGGCCATGTTCCCAACTTCGTTTCACGCTGGGATTGGCCGTCTGCAAGTCCGGACCTAAATCCCTTGGACCATAAATTGTGGTCCATGCCTCAAGAGATGGGTTGCAAGAAGAGACATCCAAATGTTGGAAGTTTAAAGCGTTCTCTGAGGAAGGCAGCAGCAAATTTTCTGATGGAAATGTTACATAAGTCAATAGATGAGTGGGCATTTGGACTCGGCGAAAGGTAGGTGTGGGCAAAGGCTCCCTTCCCTCCTATGCATAATGTTGGGCATCACTGGTTTGAACGTATACCTTGACTAGAGGGCGGATTAGAGTGACTTTGTCCGCGATTTTAAGTTCCTGATGCAGGGAGCATACTTTCTTGGCACATGTCCCCTGGGTGCAGACTGTGGGTAACGAATACACCGAACTATACCGTGAAAGTGAAAAATGCTTTACGTTCCAAGGAGTCATATGCAATTCAAATGGCAAAATATCTTAATTTCAGTAGTTACTTTGAGTAGTTTAAATTTCATAAAGAATAACTTCTGTTGCGTATCCAATGTCATAGCCTGCTTACAAACATCTGAGCTATTCATGTCGTGGAAGAAGTATGTAAAAGTTAAAGGAATCAAAGTCGGAGAAGTTAGGAAAAATGGAATGATAAACTCCAGAGTATGTCAGGGAAGAAACTGAGTTTTCAATCATGTGTGCTGTGCGAGATATCTTGCTGCAAAAAGTAACCGGGCCCTCTAGATCAAAGGTATAAGAAATATACCAAATAGTGATATAGTGTATTATTCCCATGCACCTATTACCTCTTGCGATGTTGAAAGGAGTTCCTCACGATATAGTTTTTGTTTAAATGAGAGCCGGAGAATATTCACGTTCAACAAACTCCGCAAGTATATTACTGTCCACTGCAATGAAGAGACTAAGTAGTATTAGGTTTACGTTGATATATGTAAAAGGTAGTGTTCTATAACGAAATAAAAAGATTAACAGTCGTCATTTCCAGGTATAATATAGGCATTCTTTTGATACAATCTGTACGAGCGCTACAGGCATGAGCCCGTTGTTTTCAACTGGACTCGCTCAGTCTCCTTCAACATAAGCAGTCTAGTACAAGGTACAGCAACCTCACGAAAAATCGGTCAGATTGATCCGCCCCTTACTTATGGCCTTGGTTTGAGCCCGCCATGGGACAATACAGGATATCATAACAAAGTGCGATATATAGATGTGATCAATTTTAAATAGCAAGTCACATTTCACTAATATTAGTCACAAAGTCACAGTAAATCACCCCCCCCCCCACACACACACACAAAACTCTCATACCAGCGATGCCAATTTGTGACCCACGGTGTGATTTTTCTACTTTACCTCTCCAACACGGTGTGTTGCCGGTGATAGGACTCTAAGGCGACACTGTGCTAAGAGAATAAAAGCTCCTCGGACGGTAGGCAAACCGAACAAATCAGAGGGATGGTTAAACCTGGTGTCCCCTACAATAGCACCAGTAACTTACACCCACATACTCGGACGCACCCATACTCATACTAGCATACACACACGCATACACATTCGCATATAATAGTGTCCATCCATTAATGACCACGTTCCAAGAAGTTGTAAACCTGTCCTTGACCCATCCGCTGCTATTGACATAAACACAATAGAGGAGGCCTCTCAGTATACTCCTAGCGAAAGTATCTGCTGTTGCCAGGTCGCTTACATATGTGCTTACAGTGTTGTTAAACATTCTGGTTGTTGAAATGCACCTCAAAGTGACCGAAGAAAAAGACGTGGCAACGCCGCTCACGCGACCAATTGGCAATATAAAAGGCAGTGGGAAGGGGAAGGCCTTTCAAGCATGAGCAATACTCCCATACAGTCACACACACCCGCAGATGATATTCTGGGATACCTTCTGAGTATTTTGGTATAAGGAACCCACGGTCTCCGGCGGCTCGTTACGGAATAATAGCATTTCGTTTGTTTCCCTGACCCATTGCCCTGAAAGTACTGCACAACAGTGCAAATGTCGACAGTATGCTGTGTGTGTCTTGGTTGTAAACTAATTGTTTGAATTCACTCACGGTACCTGCTGTTGATACAGTAATACCCTGTTTAACTCTTCAACTTTGCATTCGGTACTGCTCGTTCTATCTATCGTTTTGTTTTTCTGGCAGTCTTAAACAGTGATGCAAGCAGTATGGGAAGAGTTGAAGAGTTACTGCTGAAGAGTTGGCCGATATGCACTTTTTGTATGAGTTCACTGAATGCAGTGAAATAGCGACACAACGATGCTAAGCTGAGATTCCCGCACCGACGACAACCAGATCACAGTACTTTTGCATCCGTAAATAGCCGCTTAAGAGAAACTGAATCCTTTCGTGTTATAATGGACGTTACTGGCAGTGCGAGGTATGCTAGAACATCTGATCTGGAGGAGAGTATTGCACGCGATTGGTAGAAACCATGCTGCCAGCAGTCGACGCGTTGCACGAGTTCTGAACACTAGCCAACCAAGCGTTTCGAGAGTCGTGCATGAATAACAGTTACATCCGTATCATCCACAAAAGGTGCAGTCATTGCAGCCAGCGGACTTCCCATTTCAAGTAGCGTCAGCAAACTCGTTCCTACAGCAATGTGCAGAAAACCACAACGTTCTTGTTTGACGTTGTTTGCAGACAAGGCCAAGTTTACAAGAGAGGGCATGTTCAAGATTAGGAATAGCCGTGTATGAGATTACGAAAATCCACGCGCACTGGCGCATCGAACTGTCAGCAGCAGGTTACTGTGAATGTAGGGGCTGGTATTGTCAACGATTTTGCGAATGTACTTCCAGATGCACTGAACAGAAGACGTCCACACGTCATTCTCTCGCTGAGCACATGGTATGGGAATGTCAGCTCACACAGACAACCAGAACCACAGCCCTCTCCTACTTACAGAGTCAGAGCATCTACCAAATCATAAGGCACAATAAACTGTGGCCATGAGTCAACAAGACGGCAGACGACTGCTCTACCAGAGCCAGTCTTGTGTATGAAGGGGAGGAAAAGGAAAGCCATATTGTGAATTGTATACTGTAAGTAATTGTACTTACATTGTATTCTAAGTAGGCATTCTCTCCAAAACAGGACCCAAATGACCTAGCTGTCGACGGGCCCTTAAACACCACTCACTCTCCAAAATATTAATTAAAATGTAAACTAAATCAATTGTATGTACAAGTACAATAAAGACGGGAATACAGTCTGATTTATAGAATAGGTACCAGATTTCCCGAATTTCTAACTAAAAATGCACTGAACAGAGTAGTGTATAAAACGTCCCTTCAACATGCCCTACAGTTCGTAGAAAATCTGCCGCTTTGAATCCGTCAGCTTATGTGGTTTCGATATAGCGGGCTGCCGGCACACTTTGCAATCAATGTTAGGAACCACATTGGTGAACAATTTGGACGACATTGGATTGGTTGCAATGGTCCGGTTCTGTGGCCAGCTCGGTCAGGAGACATGGCACCAATGTGCTTCTTCTGGGGGTATGTGAGGAGCCTAGTTTACGGGACTCTGGTCAGTGTTCACAAGGGCCTGGTTAGGATTACTGTAGTCGGGGAAGTAGAACGCCAACTCCTGGAATGCTTGAGCGTAAAAGACAAGGGTCCCTTTACACTCTGCCTTGGTCACGGTGGTCGACATTTTTAACAGTACTGTAAGGGAGAAGTTATGAATTTGCTACATATTCTACTGCACACTGACATATCAAATTTAACACACTGATAAGTGTTGCGTGTGCGGTATGTTGCATTACTGTTGTGTATTGTACGTTTTGGATTCAACTGTTTTTGTGTAAATTAAATTTAAAAACCCCACAATTTATTGCAACAAAAAGGCAACAAATTGTGGGTTCTTTTAAGTTTAATCTACACAAAAACCGTTGAATCTGTTGAAATACGCCAAAGGAAAAAGTTGGTTATTCAGTTTTCTATAAATATAGCCATAAATCAAGAACCTTCAATGAATAATTTTTCAGCTAGGTGATGGTATTTTTTTGATAAAAATATTTTGTTCTAAAAAACTATAAACTTTTCAACATTTTGGTATTAGACTTTCTTGTTATTCACAACATGAGAAATTCGCTGTTAAAGTCTGGCGGATCATTTCACTTCCACCTGTATACTATCGCTCTTACAGTCTTGGGCACATCGAGCGTCAACTGCATTTGACCATAACATCCATCCCCGAGTGGGCGCTTCGTACCGACTTTCAGTTCTTCCCTACGAAAACAGAGTATGTCCACTTTCATCGACTTCGCGGTGTAGACCCTCCTGCTGATCTCCATTTGCGTGGCACACCCCTGCCGTTTGTTCTGCACCTCAAGTTTTTGGGCCTTCACCTCGACTGTAAGCTCACGTAGAGGCACCTTATTCGCCAGCTTCGTGCTTCCTGCGATCGTTCGCTTCGAGTGCTCCGGGTTTTATCTGGAGTATTTTGGGGCGGCGATCGGACTGTCATGTTGAGGTTGTATCGTCGGTCTGGGTGGCTCAGTTGGTTAGACGCTGGCCTACTGATCCCAAGGTGCGGTCCGAACTGGACTGAGGCTGTTTTATATACGGTGCAGCGTCCGCCTCTAAACTCCGTTTTTTAGGTACAGTCGATCGTACTTGTATTCGTCTAGCTACAGGAGCTTTCCGCAGTAGTGTTGAATATCTGTTGACTCCGACGAACCTTCATTGTCTATCTGGCGTTCGTTTTTATTGCGTTCTTACGTGGCCAGGTTTGCAGCTCACCCCGGTCACCCTTTTAAATCTGTATTGCGGCCGGAACTCGCTCAACGTTATCCGCGAAATAGCGCTATATCCCTTCCAAACGGTATTCGGTTTCGCGTACTGCTCGCAGCTCATGACTTCCGGATGCCTGCTGTGGAGTGGTATTCTGTTCCACGCTATCCTCCTTGGCAAATCCTACGTGCCCGGTTTGATCTTGCGCTTGCGGGCTGTGCTAAGGTGGTTACCCCTCAATCGGTGTTTCATCATCTTTTCAGCGAACTTCTGGGCCGTTACCGGACTTACACTCCGGTATTTACCGATGGTTTCCAGTTGGGGGATGTAGTTACGTGTGTAACGGTGAGGCACACAAGTGCCGCCTCCCGGACTGCAGCTCTGTTTTACTTGCTATACTTTATTTTGTACTTTTTATCTCTCAGATCCTGGAAATTTTATAATTTGCTCAGATTCTCTGAGCGCTATCCAGGCCCTAGAGCAGTTTCTCTGCACTTCAGCTTTAATTGTAAAAATTCAGACACTCGTTTCCCAATTACTCTCTCGCGGATACCAGTTTGTTTTTACATGGACCCCAGGCCATGTGGATATTACCGGCAACGAGGAGGTAGATGCGGCGGCCAAGTCTGCATGCCGTTTGCCGGAGTATTCCACACAAACACCGTCTTCTAGAGATGTGCAGCGGTACTTCTACTATATATACTTAGGTCGTGAGGTGAGGCATGAACAAATCTTGCACATAGTGAAAATTACTTTCCTTCTCTCCCTCTCTGCAACGGTTGAAAGGCGGGCGAGCTTCCGCGAATGAATATTACCATAACAGCGAGCAGCTGAAACAATTGCAGGTTACATAAAAGCAATTGCTGGCACCTAGCCATAGTTTTAGCCAAATTACTTTGTTCGTTATAATGCTAATTTTTATACATACATATATAATGTCATTAGCAATATGCACTAAAGCTACGCTAGCGAACTTCACTCATTCGTGTACGAAAACGTTATGACCTGCGCATACATGATTACGTAACTTCAACCACCATCCACCTTTCAGGTGAAGAGTTGCCGCTGCGCAACTAGCGGAATTGCTCTTGTTTTGCCTCAGGCCCTATACTTGCATACATACACATTCATACACGATGAAGTAATCACAGGGCGTGTATTATTAGGCTCACTGTAATTGAGTATGCCGTAGATAAAGAATTTAAAAAATATGTGTTGACACATCCGTACTCATATACGCGCATACAAACATATATGCACATTATGTACACATACGCACACAAATGTACATACATACGCATATATTTACGCATTGTGCACACACACACACACACACACACACACACACACACACACACACACGCACAACTATTATAATAACATCAGATTCCATCTAGCCTTCATTTTCCAAACAACAGTAATATTCCACCCCGCGAGAACCAGTGGTAAATACTCGTAGTATTCCCAAGAAACTATTTTTTTAGTATTCTGAACCTTGACTCTTGAAATATCAGACACGTTCTCTTGAACTTCAAGCTTATGCTTAATGTATTATTCATATGTTTTATATATCTCTTCCTTCCACTTGCAGTTGTGCCTGACTTCCCCTCCCCAAATATTCCAATGTAAGCCCAACACCTGCAAGCCTTCATGATAATTAGAATCAAAGAATGCACACATCGAGTCATTTAGTTATTTAATCCCCATTCCATAAACATAAAGGAAAATTAGCCCGCCTCGGAAGGGTGATGGTTAGCGTGTCTGCCTCACGTTCAAGAGGTCGCGATTTCGAACCTCACTTAGGGTAAGTTATCCGGGTAGGGTTTTTTCCGAGGTTTTCCCTTATCCTGAGAAGACGAATATCGGGTAATTTAAAGCTCCATGGACTTCGGGCTCATTTGAGCATCATTTCACCCATTACATTACGTTGGAGGACGTTAATTTAATTTTAAAAAAAAGGAATTAATATTCAAAACCGGTTTCCAGATTGTATCACGCACGCAATCAGAATTTAATACCTTAATTATATTTGAAAATTGGGGGGAAAAGACAGCTACTTGTTTTAAGCAATCAAATCACGCATTTTTTTTTTCAAGTGGAGGAAAAATCCATTTACGGAGCCCCATGCGCTGGGAGGGACAGAGGGGGACTGTGGACTTCACCCGAAGACACTACTCCACTAAAAAGCCTCCACCGGTGAATTCAGGAGTGGAAATCCGACAGTACCGCTAATGCACCTGTGGATTGAGGGTGTGGGTTTGTTGGCCGGCCACAAGGGCCTAAGCCAGGAGAGAGATCGCCAGAACGTGAACATTGCCGAGGCCCTGGACACGCCCTTGGGAATTAAGTGAGGAAGTATTAGGTTAGAGGTGTCTCCGGACGGAGACGTCCTGTAGTGGTTCTGAAATAAAGAGCATTTAAGGTGAAAATTCTGGTTTAATCAGGCCCCGTGAGGTCTGACGTCACTCTATGTAGTAGTTGTGTTGTACATTCCTGCAAGTAGGAACAGAGTCAATGGTTATTAATGTGCTAGATATTTTGTAGAAATTTTATTTGAATCATGCAGTTGAAGCGATTATGCATTCCTGAAATTAGGAACAAAGTCAGTGGTTATTTATCTGTCAAGAGGATTTGTTGGTTTATGCAGGCCACGTGAGGTCTGACGTCACTTCATGCATTTGATGTGTTGATGCGTTCCTGAAATTAGGAACAAAGTCAGTGGTTACTTATCTAAGAGAAATTTTTGTTTTTGTCGCTTGTGCTTTCCTGTAATAAGGAGCAGGGTCATTGAATTAATTTACTATTTACAAGTAGAGGCGGGAGATGCCATTAGAGTAAGTCCGTGGTGATTGCTGTTGGTCAGTGTCGGGTTTCGCCTAAGCCGCCTGCCCAGTCAGAGCTCAGCTGCACTTAGACCGCACCCTCTCAGTGAGATCCGCCTTGACTACAATGAGCAAGGACTTTCAAGTGCCACTGGCAGAAGGAAAGGAATGGACATGCCATGGCTGTGTACTTCTGGATGTTTTATCTTACTAACACGTCTAAGTATTCTTGGATATTTATTTCTGGTTCCTTCAGGCCAATTGTTCTATCGAACAGCGAGAGAGGTCTTTTGTGCGTCTCAATTTCGAGGTTATACACACCTAGTTCTCGAATGAGGTGGTTGTGATTTTTATTTTCTTATCGTATAAGTTTGCACTTTGCGCTTTGATGCACTGTTCGATGGAGTGTAGCTTAAGCTCGTTGTGTATAAGATAAGCCGGTGCTACTTGTTGGAGCTTAGCTATTACTCTAACTATTCTGTTTTGTAGTGTTTGCAGCTTATTAATATGTGTTTTGGCGGCATAGCCCCAAACGGGGGCCGCGTATGTTAAGATGGGCCTTATTAGAGATTTGTAAAGCGTAAGGCCCATATTTAATTGTAATTGGCTGTTTTTATTTATCATAGGGTAGTTTATTTAATTGGCCGTTTGCCTTTGCCCTAATGGTGTCTATATGCTTTTTCCAGGTCAGACCTCAGTAACAGCTAAGTAGGTGACTTGGTCTTTCCATTCAATTTGCTCGCCTCTGTATACCAGAGGCGGTTGTGAATGCCTGGGGAGCCTGTGCTGTATTCGTTTAGTGAATATGATTGATTGGCACTTAGTGGTGTTTACTTTGATTCTCCACTTTGCAAACCACGGCTCCAGCTCATTTAGAGCGTTCTGCAAGCGCAGGTGGATGATCCATGGTTGCGTGGATTGCGTTACTAAGGCTGTATCGTCCGCATATATGTATTTATCAGTACGCGTGAATTCTGGCATATCGTTGATATATAGATTAAAAAGCGTCGGCCCTATTAAACTTCCTTGTGGGACTCCTGCCCTAATGGGCCTTAGAGTGGAGGAGCAGTCCTCCACTACCTCCCGGAAGTGCCTTGTGCTTATATAATCTTTGATTAGCGCGATCATTGAGTCGGAGAAATTGTAAGTTTTTAGCTTATGGAGTAGGTCCGCATGCCAAACTTTATCAAAAGCGCGCTCAATATCCAGGAAAATGGCGCCAGTTGATTTATTGGTGTTATAACCTTTGGTAATTTGCTCTGTTAGTCGAAATAGTTGATCACGCATCACAGAAAACATCTACTTCTTTTAACCATCACGGACCACAGAAAACATCACCAATACGCATGCGCGAAAATGTGTTTAAAAGCCAGTGTTTGCGTAGAGCAGCTCGATTGGCCTACACTGAAATACATCAAGTACACACACGAAACATTTATAGAGGGTGTAAAATAAACTCTTCATCAAAGACCGGAACATCACGATAATCTTTTATCTACGTCCTGCAATGCAAGGTAGGTATATCTTTATTTTCAAGTATATTTCTTGAATCAAACATACTTTATTATTTAATTCATAAACTTTGACTTGCATCTTATAAAATTGGCATGGATAACGGCTTGAAAATTGTATGTTAAAGGTGTATTTTGGTATTCGTGTTTTGCTCTGTGCGTAAAATTTTTAAACAAGCATTCTTGCTATATAGATGCAGCAAGTATGTATATTTTTCCTATTGAAAGCGCCATAATGGGGCCCTTTCTGTAGTAATAATAATGATGATCATGATGATGATAATAATAATTATAACAACAATAATAATGACAATAATAAATAATAACAATACCAATGAATAACAGAGGGGCTCATTGCATTTACATCGTGAATTATCGTGCGCTCCTTTAAACACGTACTGTATAGGTTCTTTTGTTAACATGTGTTTCCTTAGTGCTTGATATACTGAAACAAATTTTAACTGAAGCAGTGCCATCGTACACAAAGCTAAGAGGCTATATTCGTCTGTTTCCGTTGAAATAATCTAAGCTGAAATTTTAGGCCAAACAATTCAAGAGGCTTACATTTTAATTGTAGTGAAAATAGGTTAAACATACAGGACAACTTTTTCTCCAAATCATTGAAGACATTTTTTGAGAAAGTCGAAATAACGAAACCTTTTACATGCAAGAGCAGTTTGGCGTGTGGGAATTTGCTTGAAAAGCTTCGCATCACATCACATCACATCGTATCACTAGAACGAATGAATTTAAAATACCAAGCAGCATACTTTATGCTTTTCGCTTTTGAGTTAAACTATTCAGAGACACGCACATGTACATGCAACACACTCTCACATACGCACATACCAGGTGAGTCAGCTGCCCCTTATTCTCGAGTTTTATGCAATATGGATTTTATACTCCAACGTGAAAACATCGACCCCATTACTAGGTTCTACCCGCGTATTTAACGTAGATGTTAAACACTCGATGAAATTAGTGCTAATATAGATGTTATCACATCGCCTTTTAATACGAGTATATTCGTAATTAGACAGCTGATGCTCGCACTTCTGCAAATGTTCACTGGAACCAGCGAATATTACATCTTAAACGGATGGTTTAGCTGGCGCGTTACTAGGTAGCTCGGTTGGAACGGGCGCAAGACTCCGAAGTAATCTGTCTGCTGTGAAGGTGATTCGAATCCCTTGCATGTACTAATTTTTTTACCGTGCAATCCTCACAGTTTACTAATTATTATTCTGAAAACGGTTATCACATTCACCTTTATTGCTTTATTTATGTTTTACTAGGTAGCTCGGTTGGAACGGGCGCAAGACTCCGAAGTAATCTGTCTGCTGTGAAGGTGATTCGAATCCCTTGCATGTACTAATTTTTTTACCGTGCAATCCTCACAGTTTACTAATTATTATTCTGAAAACGGTTATCACATTCACCTTTATTACTTTATTTATGTTTTATGGCATTGTTTGATGTTTCTTTATTGGTGAACTACAATTAGGTAGTTGTTTAAACATGCCTATAGGTAGGTGCAATTGAAATAAGGATCATTTATACACAGGGTTGAACAGATCTACAAGCCACTGTAATACGCTGACGAAGGGTTTCTGGATGGTCCAGATCCTCTGCATAAATGCGTTCTTTTAAATAACCCCAGAGGAAGAAGTCAAGGGGTGTTAGATCAGGTGATCTGACAGGCCAGGGGACTGGTCCTTGTCTTCCTATCCAATGACCAGGATGTGCAGCATTCAAATGATTGCAGACCGATCCTCGACTGATACGGAAGAGCACCATCGTGTTGAAACCACATCGTCATTCGCTCCTGCAGTGGTACATTCCCTAATAATAAGGGGTGAGCTACAGAGGAATTCCAGGTAGCGTGCGCCTGTTAGATGCCCCTCGAAGAATAATGGTTCAACAAGGTGGTCTCCCAAGATTCCACAACAGACATTTACACCCCACTGCTCTTGGAATGCTGCCTCCCTTACCCAATGTGGATTATCAACACTCCAGTAGCGCATATTGTGACGATTTCCAGTTCCATTGTTGTGGAATCTTGATTCGTCAGAAAACAATATCCTGGATGCGAATCCCACATCACTTGCTACTCGCTCCAGCAACCATTCACAAAAGATCACTCGAGCTTCGAAATCTCTCCCGTGAAATGCTTGGTGTAGGTGCAAACCATAAGAATGGAACTTAGTGTTCAATATTCACACTACAGAAGACTGACTGATGTTCACCTCCTGAGCAACTGCCCGTGTACTAGAATGCGGATTGTTCTGGGTGGCGTTCAAAACTGCTTCTGCATTAACACCCGATGTTGCTGGCGCGTGTCTATGAGGAGGCATTCTTGCAAGTGATGCTGTTACACGCAGACGCCTTTCAACATTCCGGAAGCTGTTTGCTGTTGGTTGTTGTCTATTCGGATATCTCTCCCGAGATATTTTCTCCAGTGCATTTGTTCTTACTTCTGCGTAGATCAAAAGCATATCTACGTACTCGTCTGTCGAATACATAATAAAAGACTGGCACAAATAATCGTGCGACAGCATACGTGTGGAGATCGCAGGGGTCGGTATTCACAACACAACACATGCCAGTCCAATGGCTCAGAAGTTCAATTACAGAATGCAGACAACCAAAAACGATTTAAATTATAATGTCCTAAACGCTCAGGGACTTTATAATTAGATTGTTGTGAATTCGGTTTCCAAGTTTTGATGAACATAAAAAAATATTCACAATACTGAGACTCGAACCTATGTCATTGGGCCTTAGCGCAGAGGACCCGTCACAGTCCTATTCAGCTATTTCGTGACTTAACTGAAACCACGTACCGCGTTCAATGGTAGGACTTGCATGCCTGGCGCTATGCCATTGCCACCTCGCGAGTTTTCGGGCTTGATTTAGCCTTTTAAGAGTTTTAATCATTTGCTGGGCGTTTTAATATTATGCCTTAAATGGCAAAAGCTGCTGTGCATATTAATTGAGATGCACGAGGCGTAGTTCACGCAAAAATGTAAATAAACTTGTTTAATAATATGTCCGTTTTGACTGTACGGGTCCATGATGGATGAGGCGTGTCTAAATTTTTCCTGATTTTTGGCAGCCAACCCCTGCTCTAAGTACAAGAATCCACCATTTTCTTTTTAGCTGACGTTATTGTACCCATATGATAGGTCCAAATTTTCCGAGGCGTTTACTGAATTACGTTGCTATGTATCTCTAATAAGTTTGTAAAATCGGCTGGAAACCGGAATTCGCTCTCAGTAAACGAGTCGTATGTTTTTGAGGTGTACTTTAGCGAGGAGTATGTTCTGTCCCTTAAACCGCTGTTGCTCTCAATTTTGCGCATTCCTCTCTTTAAGAACGTGAAGCAACACATTTTAGTAATCGCAAAACTGGACTAAGGCTCATATGCCGTTTGATGGGTGGCCTACCTTCCAAAAAAATAAGGCGCGGCTGACTCACCTGGTACATACTCCCAAACACACAGTGACATATATACCCACATACGAGAGCTTTTTTTGTCTAAAAATGTTTTTATTTAGAGTTCAAGTGGTGTATTTCATCTCAAATTACGACAGGACGTTTTTAGATGGTAGGTAACTTTTCCTCTACTTACTGTAGTTACAGCCATGAAAAAAATAATTGAGTGCATTAGCAGAGAATATTTCCTACTCCCACGTCGTGTTGCAACGCAGTTTACACAAATCCGCATTTCCAACATTCCGCTGAGTTTATTGATAGTCCCTGTTCCGTGTGTTATCGTCTGTAGGACGCACAAATAGGCGGTGTCTTGAATCACCACTCGCATTTATGTATGCTCTCCTAACGGGCACAATCATTTTTCCATGACTGTACATAGTAGAGAAGCATATTCGTGACACATTATTTTAGAGGTACAACCATTCTGGTAACCTTCGCGGTGTGACGGTACCGTGTCTGACACATAGGCAAGAGGTTGTGAGTTCAAATCTCAGGGCGAGTTACCATAGATAAAGCTTTTTTGGGCTGTTCTCTTTCCTTGAGAAGGCAAATGTAAGGCATCTCTCATCTCCATAGACTAGCATGGAGTATCAGTTCAAGCACTTTGTTCATTCACCGTCCGATAAGGTCTGTTAAATTGCAACACAAAAATCAGTTAGCTTATACCGGGTGAGTCTTCTCAGCCTGCGAATTGAGAAGTTCTGCAGTCCCTGCGTTTTAATGGCTGTGCCGTAAGGTGTGATTCCCAAGCGGCGTGGCGTGGCGTGGCGTGGCGTGGCGTGGCGTGGCGTGGCGTGGCGGCGCGAGGTCCGGAGCATGCACAGGAGAGTTTTCATATTCACGCCGCTACCTTGCGCGACGTTTTGACACGACTGGTCGGAGTACCAGTATAGACTCTAAGCGCTGGCGCATGAACGGGAAAAAATATCTAGTACAGAAAACAGCGTATTTTTCTATACATTTTGTGTTTCTTAATCGACTTAGGAGGCGAAATCCTGGTCTTTATAACCTCAAATGTGACAGTTACAAACATCACATCAGGGAGAACTTTTGGGCAGAAATTGATGGTAAAAGCATACATACGGCGTATGTAAGAAAATTTCCAAATTTTCAGATGTTCTCATAGTATAGCATTTTAGCAAAATAAGCATGGTGTTTATTAGTGATTCACTTATTCTTAGTCACCTGCATGGGGATGTTTCGTTCAGTACTGAGGGCTCGGTCTGGGCGAACACACTCACGGCATGACTCACATTCCTACACAGGATGCGGTGCTAAAAATTGTGACTTGAGTGATTATATATAACAGGTTTAGCATTATAGTTGTGAACATGATCTCATCTAAAAATTGCTAAATCACATCTTGTCTGTTTCACTTTTGTAATTACTATATTAACGTTCATTGCATAAAAAGTCACCTTTGTTTATTAATTGCCCGTTTGCCTTACCTGTCTGAAAAGGGGGCTTTTAATATTACGTAAAATGCTATTTTATTACATATTTTACCTGTGAAATGCGGAATAAAGTGAGCATGCTTTTGAATATTTCAACACTTTAAAGACATCATGTGGAAAGCAAGCTAGCTTTGTTAAACAGCAAGTTTTTTTTTATCTGATGTCATAAAACACAGTCTTGAATTTATATAAACAGGTGGTATTTGACCTTGAGGCAGTCGTAAGCCCTCTTGACAAATTATTCAAAGTGTGCTCTGATTTTAGGGCTGTAGTATGTTTTAATATTTAAAAAAATCACACTGTAAGATCCAACTTCATTTCTGAAGCCTGCCATATGAACATCTAAAGTGCCTTTACACGGAGACGTACATTGTGATCTGCTGCTTATGAGGAGATCTGACAATTTTTGCTGCACGGTTTACATGCTGACGCTTTAAGTTTTATAATAAGAGGAAATAATATAAAACCAAATAGCCATTCAGAGCACTGAAAATGCAGTTTTACAGTACGAAAGTATTGTTTTTGTCCCAATCCTCTCACAGCTCTATCAAGGTGATAAGTAACAAGAAAACGAAGTACAACGTAAGTAAATAAATGAGTAATAAAATAATTAAAATAAAGCGTGACCTATATCTCGTCTAATGGCAGTAAATATTTTGTAGATCGGACTGCAAAGTGTCCTTGACCGAGAGGGAAATGTCAGTCTGGTTGTGACAACTATCCTGAGAGTACATGAAAAGCTAGAAACAGAATATGTACTATAGCTCTGATGCTGAGGAAGAAGTCCCTCGTGTAATTTGCTCTTCACAGCAAGAAGTCTCATCTCTGCCGGTATAATGGGTTGTGTGAGTAGAATTCTAGTAAACACCTGAGTGGAATATCACGACTCAGTTTAATCAAGTATCTGGTGATCACCCTGTTCAGCTGAAGTCACTTGTTTTAATCAAGGCTTCGCGGGTGATCAGCTGTGTCAAGTTTATGAAGGTCGAGCTTTCGGCCATTCTATACTCCATGGCTTTCATTCAGATCCCGATGAATGCCATGGAGTATAGAATGGCCGAAAGCTCGACCTTCATAAACCTGACACGGGTGATCACCTGCGAAGACTTGATTAATAACGCTCGCCGTGAAAGCTTCAAATCTTACATCACTTGTTTTGTTTATGTGGGGCATTTAAAAGTGCAGTCATGGAGTGCATGGATATCTGTCTTAAAGGTCTGCATGAGCTCGGGCATAGACCCGGGGGCCGGGTTCGGGCCTAATTTGAAAAGTCCGGCGCGGGCTTGGAAATTGAGAGATACAAAATAATGTATTATATTTTTAGTCACCGATGCCGAAATTTCGAGAATAGCACAATTATCGCAGTATTTCTTTGCTAGGAGTTCTATAGGATTATTGTGCTGAAACGATTCAAATAATAATAAATAATAATAATAATAATAATAATAATAATAATAATAATAATAATAATAATAATAATAATAATAATAATAATAATAATAATAATGATGATGATGATGATGATGATGATGATGATGATGATGATGATGATGGTGATGGTGATGATAAATAAAAAAAATTACACAATGGGGCCTGGGTACTATAACTTCATCTCGGGCCGGGCTAGGGCTTGGGCTTGGTTGAGGCCTGGCCGGGCCTCCAATCTGTATTCCGGGAACTGTTTATAAATTTCTTCCTGTTGATAGGTAAGACCATTTGTCCACACTTAATAGATATCTCTGTTGTTAATCAACCTTTGCTACATATTAAGGAATGGAATCCAACGAAATCCTGAGCTTCAGCCGGCGTTCGTGGATTTATTAAATGCATATCCTATATACTGTCAAAAGCAGAATTATGCCAGACGCCAGGAACGAGAAATTGCGTGAAATAAAAAATATATTAACCTCACAGGTTAACCTGATATAACGCTCAGTGAGCACTAAATTGCGAAAAAGTTAGAACACATGAAAAGCAGACTGAAGGCCAATATTGATTCTAAAAGAACAGGGAAAAAAAAAAAAATACAATTGTATTGATTGGAAGAAAGGTTTATGTATCAAACAAGACTGCAAATATCGGGGTAGGAGAAACTCAACAAGCTGAGGAAATTTAATTTGACGGCTTTAAAAGTTATTTTCATTGCAAGAAAAGATTGCCCCCCCCCCCCCCCCCGTCTTTCACTTTGGCCCTTTCTGACATACAAATATATTTCCAATAACTAGAAACATTTAGTAATACAAATTACGCTACCTCAGATTCATTTGTGATAAGTTAAATTGAATGCGAGTGTCTTGTGAACTAAGTCTCTGTTTACCATAACAATCAATTTCAGCAATTCAAATCGAAATTTGCTACAGTATTATTTTAACTGTGGAGAAGATTGTGAATCAGCCCGACAATTCTTGTTCGTTGCTTAATGCACCATCTCGTTTCCTCATATTCTCCCAAAAATGGTTCGTCAAAAATATTATATCGATATGCATTTATAGTCACCTACATATATGCTTTCCCTAAGTAAATTACATACTTTTTCCTGTTGCATGCATATTTAAAATAGCATTGATAATCCAGTTTTTACTAATATTTAATTAATAATTTATTCCTCACGAAAGAAATGAAGAAAAGAAACATTACACCCCGCCACACACACACACACACACACACACACACACACACACACACACACACACACACACACACACACACACACACACACACACACACACACACACACACACAGTGGCGTAGTTTAGGTTTTGAGGGCCTCTGCAAATAACTGTTGGGGGCCCTACTTACTAATAAGGATTAAAAATGGAGAGATTAAAATATTGCACACCGGGTAGAAGAGAAGTCATTACATTAATTTAAACCAGTGATAGATCTTGATATTTGGAACACATTTTGTATCTTACGTTTTTGTCCCTGACCATTTCCTATAGAGATATTTTAGTTTTCTCGAAAACAAGCTGGTATCACTGTAGATTGTGTGGGTGTCACTTTCCCTAGCTCAGTACATAAACAAACACAGTAACGGTGCTTCTTGAGAACACAAATAAATACCCTGCCTTGTCCTGTGTTTACTGCGCGAGTATAGGCCAATCACAAGCGTTGGCTCCCAAAACATTAAAGCGAAAGTGCCAGACGTGTTTACATCCACAAACCAGCTCAATTCGCTGACCAACCTCAACGCAACGTAGTCGACTTACTGCACGTGTGAAAAAGCTGCTTGGAGTATTCCTTCACATCTTTTAAGTGATTAATTATTTCAAAACCCTGTGTGATGTCGCATAATTACTACCGAAGCTATGTCAGAAATGTTACTTTACGCATCTTACAAGTAACAAACTGTTATCTTCGTACACTCCTGTGGAATTGCGCATTCAAGTTGGATCAAAAACCATTTATTTTTTCTAAATTGACTGATCAAAGAACAAAATGCCATTCGACTTTTTTGTACGTAATGCTTCTAGGAAGCACATATTAGGAGAAATATGACTGCCCTTCCACCTGTATTTACTCACATAGAATAAGTGTTAAAATAACACTCCCTGATTACCAACATTAATGGTTATTTTTCCCAAATAAACAATGTACGCTCGCTAAACGCATAATGCACACAGGTGGAATAGAATTGTTACCTGCCAATATTATAGGTAACTCGGGTACTAACTCAAGCAAACTTCTATTTGTGGTACCTCAGGTAATGTTCAGGAGCAATCACACTGCACAACTGGTTACAACACATATTGACTAATGTTTATGCCTTATGATTAAATTCTAAAATAATCCAATTTATTGACCAATCGGCTAGATTTTCGCATAGGTACTAGCCATACTTACTTTGCAGTTATTTCGGCTTTTGTAACAACCGTGTTGAGTAAAATATCGTGCTGTAATGAATTTTCCTATATGATTGCGGATGCTTTTGAGAACATACACTAGGAGGTAAGCTTGTTTCACACTTTTAAGCAAGAAAGTATAGGAAATGCTTACATGGTACACTTTTGTTGTCAGTATGACATCAGTGAACTGAATATGTTCTAGCGCTTCTTCCTAGCGATTTTGCATGTTTGAATTGAATATAAAATGTCAGTTCAGTCTTAAGACAGTATGAGGAGCAGGTAGACAGTGGGTTGCTCGTGTCACAGGTCACTTACGCATGCTGGCACACTGTGATAGCAAAATGCACTGTTGCATTTACACCCCTTTCATTCTTCTGCTGCATTGTTTACATTTTTATCCTTTATTTATTTGTTTATTTATGCATTTTTTGGCATTACTTCAACAGCTTATTCTCACCCTGGGACGATAAATACATTTAATATAAAAATGGAGTACATGATAATATTTACTTGGACTACATTATTTTTATTCCTTTATCAATTATATAAATGTATAAACACAGCTGGTACTACATACGACCCCCCCCCCCCCCCCCCACAGAATAACGAAAGAAGGAAATACAAGCAGAAAAACGAAACATTATTTACATTGACATAGATATGTACTTTGCATTTACTCAATCTTAGTATCTTATAATTTCTTCTTCACCATCATCATCATTATCATTGTTTAGATTTTTATACACGCGCCGGCCACGCGATGCCCTTCCACTGTCTCAAAAGACTCCGAACAAAGTATAAGAAAATTCTTCTTCTTCTTCTGCTGCTGCTTCTTCTTCTTCTTCTTCTTCTTCTTCTTCTTCTTCTTCTTCTTCTTCTTCTTCTTCATCATCATCATCATCATCATCCAAAGACGACTAAGAAGCCATTAATTCACCAACGGTTTTGTTTTCATCGCATTTCTTCTTTCTTGGGGTTGTATAGGAATATCTAGTTTAATGGTTCGTATTACTGTACATCTGGGAGCGCCAGTTGCAGCCACGGTATGTGCAATTGGCAGGTCACACTTGTCGTCCCTTACTTTAAAGTAATTGAACGCATTTTGAATAATGTGTGCCGTCTGCTTATGTACTGGTTTTCCAGGTCCTATAGGCGAGGAATTTGCTTTATAAGTAGCAGGTGCATTACCTTTTTCTTCTTCTTCTTCTTCTTCTTCTTCTTCTTCTTCTTCTTCTTCTTCATCATCATCATCATCCAAAGACGACTAAGAAGCCATTAATTCACCAACGGTTTTGTTTTCATCGCATTTCTTCTTTCTTGGGGTTGTATAGGAATATCTAGTTTAATGGTTCGTATTACTGTACATCTGGGAGCGCCAGTTGCAGCCACGGTATGTGCAATTGGCAGGTCACACTTGTCGTCCCTTACTTTAAAGTAATTGAACGCATTTTGAATAATGTGTGCCGTCTGCTTATGTACTGGTTTTCCAGGTCCTATAGGCGAGGAATTTGCTTTATAAGTAGCAGGTGCATTACCTTTTTCCCACGGCCACCACGTATTTATACAGGTGTAAGAGTTTTGTGCAATCTTCGATGTGCGCCACTACTCGTGCCTGAAAACCTTGCAACTCTGCCTAGGTTGTTTTTATTTTTATACACGCGCCGGCCACGCGATGTCCTTTTTTCTCTTCCTTCCAGTGTCTCAAAAGACTCTGAACAAAGCATAAGAAAATTATTGAACCCAGTCTGAGGGCCCCTAAAGATTGAGGGCCTTCCCCCGCCGTGGGGTCTGCGGTGCCGTTATTTACGTCACTATGTACATACATACGTATATTGCATTACATTTACAATTACATATTTATTTATAAGATACTGAAACCTTCCGTTGTTGTAAACAGTGAATTACTGTGCTTTTCAAATGGGAAGGTGTTTGTCCTTGAGCACCTCCAGGTCGGCAACCAATCGGAGTTCTGCTGTGTTGTCATATTGCTTTGCCCTTAAGTGGGTCAAGAGAATAGTAGGATAGTGTGCGAGACAGGAAAATATGAAAAGAGTGGGAGTAATGAGCTTGCAACGCTGTGCACGTAAACGTATCTCATTGGCTGCAGATCAAAACTCTTCCCATTTGAAAAGCACTGTAAGTTTCATCTTTACAATATTTCAGTATTTTCAACAGTTGGCAACAATAAAGTAAGATTGTGCTCTTCTTGTTCCTTAACAAATAGTTCATTATTGACATTGTGCGAGAAATGTCACCTTTTCCATACGTTCTACGGATGCACTTACACGGACGGCGATATCCTAATCGTCGCGCTTCCTAGGGAATCTTGCCGTCGTCAGCAGTAGCATTTGTGGCCAGAATCGCACTCAAACGCTCGAACGCCACGCCGCACCTGTAAACACTGTCCACTGCATAGCGTCGTAACTCGTGTGCAGTTCGGCCGCCGCCTGTCAGGAAACCTAATCGTTTTTGAAAACACGGTCCCTTCCTCTTGAGACCTTTGAAGCAGAGTTGCAACATCTTAACATGAACCGTTGTGGCTAATGAAAAAGAAAAGAACTAGAATTCAGAATTCTGGCAATTTAGACTCCACTAATTGTGACTGTCACTCTCTTAGAATCAGGGTAGCTATTAGTATTCAAAGACATGGATAGAGGTTTGCCTTTTCTGAATGAAATGAATGAATGAATGAATGAATGAATGAATGACAAATGTTTATTTGGGCATGTTTACAACATGCCCGGGCTGTTTAGGGAAATCCCTCTTCAGCCTAGTGTGGTATTTGTTTCGTTTTTGGGTTGGGATTTCCCTCGGCTTTGATGCGTATTTGTGTTAATTGTGTTTTTGTTGACATTGTGTAGTGTAGTGTGTTGTAATTTGTGTATCTGTGTCAGTTCCCGTGTTCCACATCCATGGCTCCGTTCATGTGCTTCTGCCCAAAGAAGATCCTAGGTTTTGTTGTTAGTTTTTATTTTATTTTGATGTTGCTGCATGGCTCATTGGTATTTTTTGTATGTATAGTGTATTTTTGTATGTTAGGGGTTTTTAGTGTGTGTTTGTTTTTATTGTGTGTCTAAATGTTTTGAAAGTGTTGTAGATGGTCTTGTAATTTCTGTTCTTCTTGTTCTTGATATTTATCGTATACATGTATGAGTGTGATAAGGGGAGGGTTGTTGTCTGTTGGTGTTTCTTGTATGGTCTTCATCTTTTGTGCAGTATTTATGAGTGTTCTTCTGTAGCTTCTTGTGTGTACGTTGTGTATGTATTTTATGAATTGTTTTGCTATGTGTGTGTCTATGGGTGTTGTGTTTGTGTATTGATGTACGGTGTTGGATTTAAATGATGGAGAAAGTTTGTGAGCAGTCCGTAGGCATTTCCTTTGAAATGCTTTTATTTTGTTCATCATAGTTGTAGTGATTAGGGGCATTGTGGCTACGGCTGCATATGTGAGTTGTGGTCGGACTAGTGTGATGTAGAGTTTGTGTATATTTGTGGTGTGAGTCCTCTTTTGTTGAGTCTGGCCAGAAAGTTTAGTGTTGAGTGTATGGGACGTGCTTTATTGAGTAGTTGTGTATAGTGTGGTTTTATTCTGAGTTTATTGTGTATGTGTACTCCCAAGTATTTTACTGTTTTTTTTACATGTGATTGTTTGTTGAAAGTAAGTGTGGCTGTTCTGTATGTGTGTTTTCTTATTTTTCTAATTACAATGACTTGTGTTTTTTGTATGTTTATGGTAATTCTCCATTTTCGTGTCCATTGTAGAAATGTGTTTAACTGTTTTTCTAGTTTGCCTCTGGCTCCTAGTAATGTGGCGTCTGTGCTCCAATATGCAGTATCATCTGCATATTGGGCTAGGTGTATGTTCTTGAGTATGGGTTGTGGTGTGTCAGCTGTGTATAATATGTACAGGAGGCCCGAGATAGCACTCCCTTGTGGTGTTCCTGCGTTCATGTGTACGGTATTAGAAAGTTGTTGGTTGATCCGTATTTGCCTTTTCTGAAGCGTGGGGATGAATTTATGGCAGTCATTAGTTGTGGGCAGCGCACATTTCTTTTGAGCAGCAACCGCGCACGCGTTGAGTAAACAAGACTATCAAATTCGGTTTTGCACCGCCGTGCGTGAAGTGACTTGCTCTCATAGCGCAACAGTGTGCGCGTTGGTTTTCAGTAGTGAAGGTCCCGTGTTCAAATTGTGCTACTTGAAGGCACTTTTTATCTGTAGTAAATTTACCTTCCATTTAGTTAGTTTAACTGTGAATTTCATGAACACACAAATTCTTAGTTGTTAGAATATACTTTAATGGACGTCATAAATAAATGCATAACAACATTGTAATTATAACTTACAAACACACGGCATCATACATAATAATTAACTATTTTAAGCTATTCTTTCATATACAAGAAAGACAATAGATTGTTCTTAGTGTTTACAAATTGCAGTACGTACATACAAACAAGATGTTTGCAGACCCGTATTATGATCATTGTGAACCTCTCTGGTTCTCAAAGTTGTGCGTTGTACAGTAACTATGACATCATCACGGACTGTCACACAGATGAACTTTTACAGTAGACCCGTTTCCTCTATATGGTTGTAATAGGCGTTGGTACTGTTTTCTATTGGAAAACACTTTTCACAGTGAGTATGAACGGCTGGAACTTTGTATTTACAAGCAAATTCACTTTCTACTGCATTCGGAAGGAACCCATGATCTGCTAGAACGTTCTCGAAACCTAAACAGAAATGAATAAAATATTAATGTGTTCACAAGCGTGATTGGAACTTCCAAACTTCACCATGACTTTCCATTGCGCTGCAGGAGCACATTAGCAACGGGCACCACCGTAGGCCTAATCAGCGGCCTGGTGAATGCGGTGTAAGCATCTGCAGTTCGCATCGACTGTAAATTGCAGGGTTGCCTCGTTACCAGTCCACAGGATGAGAAGACTCAATCGGTATATTCATACTTTTATGTGCTTAAATCCAGGTATCGGTAACCTTTATTTGTTATGGTGTTATTATCTGCTATAATAAGCTAACAGCGGTTGAAGTTTGCACTACAAGAAGCATCTTGAACATTCCCATGCATTGGCAAAAAATGCATGACGAGAACAGTGGCATTTTAGTGTTGAAGATTCGACCTTTTACATTAAAAACTATCATAAATGGTCACGTGACAATCGTGGCAAATCTGGCTGAAAACAACTTAAGCATATTAATCTACATGAACCAAAACGTGTTATTGTGTTTAAAAAATGCTGATAATCGATATCTTCAAGAATGTTCGACAATGTTAAGCTTAGCCCCCTGATTTGATAACATTCATTATGAGTATAATGAGAATAAAACAACAGGTGTTAAGACATTTCGATTCCTATGCATTATATTTAAGCTTCGGATATGTAAAAATTGCATTACTTTTATGCATTCTTAATTCATTAATCGTAAAGTATGTTGCTTCATGAGTGTATACAAGACTTCAGTCATCTAAACCAGGCATGGGGAAGAGGGGTGACAGTAGTGCAGTCGAGTATTTACTGACACACTTTGAAGGACTGACCGGTTCTCTGAGGCAGACAGACAACAGTGGGAGGCGTGGCCTGGTAGCTAACTGCTGTGAAGCAGTGAAAGGGATTAAAACTACGATGTAGGGGAAGTGATGCAATGTGTCGGTTCTCCCTATCTATGACCTAAACAATCATTTACTTTCTATTATTTCAGCACAACGTTACAGGGATGAACATCTATTTCAAGATACCTTTAATATCTCTAAATATGATCTGTAGATGACGTCATGCCACGATACCAAAATTTACACCAAGTTTCAGAACAAGTGAATTAAATAAAAAAGGTACCAGAAACCGTGAGTGTCCACTTTTTGTGCTGATAAATTAAGAATTGAGGTTGGTCTTCTTGTTAACAACAAGAACAACGGCAACAAACCGATACACTAGCCTCTACAAGGGGCTGTGGCTCGCTAAATTGCCGTCGTCATTGCTGCACGTTACCCTCGAAGCGGGTCTATTAGGCACACACGGAACCTTAAATTCTGTTTCGTTGTCATGGCCACCGAGTATAAACATGCAGCTACATATTTGGCTGACAGAAATAGCTGCACCTTTTGTGCCCCTCTTCGAGTACCAGCCGGATGGCAGGTAGCTTTCCTTTACCTTCACAGATATGCACGGTGGAAGGTACTGCTTCGACCACACGGTAACCACGGATTGTGCATGGTGAGTGTAACAAATATGTCCAGTACAATTATTGTCAATAAAGAACCGTTTCGCCGAAAAAAAAAAACAATAATAAAAATTTGTGTCGACATTTGTAGCCATCTATCTTCTTGACGAATGGATATAAATGGTTTATTATTTCACTAATGTCGCGCAAACACTGTGTAAACAACGCTATACTGTCTTTTTATCTTAATTCGAATGAATTTAGCCATAATTTAATGTTAAAGTTTCTCGCAAAGTTTAATTTCCACGCGAAATATGGCAACGTTGTGGGCCACGCGAAACGTACTGGTCGCGTGTTCACACAAGTTGCCTGTGGGGTGAGGGGAGGTATCGCTTGGCGTTTGGTGTGAAGGTTGACGGAAAGAGAAGGAAGGGTTAAAGTACAATTGTCTGCAATAAGAATTTGCCTTGCGATCATGAACCCGTTCACATCAAGGGAGTACCTAGACATGGTGCTACTAATTTAAGGGGGAAATTCCCTTAAGAATAAAAAAATAAATAAAGAGATACAAAAATAAACATACAAAGTAAAATTAAAAACACAACATTAAGATCACGTAAATAAAGGCAGATGTTCCCATTCTCCTCATCTCTTATCTAACGAAATAAGTCACTCTTTATCTCCTAACTCTTTCTGTTTCCCCCTTTCAAAAAAAAAAAAAAAAAAAAGTTGTGAACTGAAATGGGACTCAGTTTTAAGAACTTTGAGTAATAAAAAAGTCTAAATAAATACACGCAAATGACACAAGTGACATAAATTTCAGTAATTCTTGTTGTAAGGTGCTTATAAATATATTTAGGCAGGATTATGGAGTTTTTTTCAAAATGTTGACTGATGCTTGTGACAGTGCTTGTAAAGTCAGCATTTTCTCATGGAGTGCATCAACTGCATTCAATTCCGTATTAGATACAAATTTGGTTTGGTCATATAGTTGTATCCTTCTCGCACCTGGCACCTCCCAGTAGGTGAGGTGAGATGGGATTGTCTGGTTGAGTGCCGAGCGGGAGCAAATAGGTGAGGTTTCCTGGATATTCCGGTCGAAATCACACAACAATTGGTATTAAAGGATTTATTTACATATAGTACGGAACAGCTTAAAGGAATATGGGTAGAGGATACACCATCAGATGTGGACTGGTTGACAGTGGCGGGTCAAAAGACATCCCTTCCTTGGTGACTAAGGTTTATATATCGTTCCACAATATTCTCTGGGTAAGCACACTATCCCTAATAACCATAACAAACTGTTATGTGACAGGTGTCTGGGAATGCTACACCCTTCCTCGTTATGTCTCCCTTGGGGTTGAAGGTCAACTTCCAGACAGTCCCCCCAGGGGGACCTACTACGGTAGGTCCGGGTTTGGCGCACCCGGGGCCCCGAGCCGCTCATCCCCATTATCATCCCCTCGCCGCCATCAGGTCTAGCCACGTCATCATCCACTTAGATGTAATCTCTTCCTCTTCTAGGTCTTATGGTTTTACGTAGGTTAAGTTTTAGAGTTATAACTCCTGTCTCACCAACAGGGATCTATCCTGTCTCCGTGGCTCCTGTCCCACGGTTTCGGCGCAGCTTCCAACTTGTGTGCTCTCTGGAGGCTCAGGCGTGAAGGTTGAGTGGACCCTCCTCACTACCCCTTTTGTGCGACACTAGGTGCGGAGCCGTTCCATTGTCAATTACACCCCCGTAGCTCCTTAGGGGCCGGGTCCCCATGGGTATCTCGGCGGCCGTGCTGCCGCTGGGGTGTACAGGGGGACCCGACGTGTTACCGCTGTCTGGGGTCCGATGTAATCAACCACAAGTCCCCTGAATCCACGCTGACTCCGTTGAGGCCGCGTGGGCTAGAGTGGGGAGCCACAAGCGGTTATTCCTGTGGTAGGGGCATAAAGTCGGACCTGCCTTTGGTGGAAATGTTGCATACCGGTAAGTAGTGATAGGCGGAGGGTAACTTTTTCTGACGTACTCCTTGAGATCGGGTCTGAAGCGGGTGCTTCGGGCCGGCACAGACCGGAAGATTTAGGTGTCTTTTTCCTTTATCCCCCGGATGGCAGGCTGACGCCGACGGTCCGGAAGGGGGACCCTTTCATAATGTCTCCTCTGCGCCCCCCCCCTTCAACTCCACGATTTTTGGTTATGAGTATGGTAAGCGAGAAGAAGACCCTGGCTACTCTGAGTCCGTTTTATATTAAAAAGGAAGTAGATCGCTTATGTGGCCCTGTAAAAAATGTCACTCGATGTAGGGACGGCAACTTGCTGATAGAGGTGGCTCAAGACTCCCAAACCGCAAAACTACTTAAAGCCACTCTCCTAGGTTCTTATCCCGTAAAGGTGGAGAAGCATAAGACTTTGAATAGTTGTCGCGGCGTAGTTTCAACATCAAGTCTGGACAACCTCTCTAACGAGGACATAGTTAACTGCCTCTCTGACCAAGGTGTTATTGCTGCATACCGTTTAATTGGTAAGAAGGATAACCAGCCCTCCCCCTTACGTACGGTTTTCCTTACTTTTGAACGTACGACTCTGCCGCAATTCATTTTCTGCGGGTATGAAGTGCAACCGTACGACCGTATGTGCCGAACCCTATGCGTTGTTTCCGCTGCCAGAAGTTCGGGCATACGCAGGAGCGATGTACCGGTACACCAGTTTGTCCTCGCTGTGGTCGAAATGGTCACGACGGCTCCCTGTGCGATCAGGACTCCACCTGTGTCAACTGTGGAGGTGCACACCCGTCGAACTCGCGCGATTGCCCCCGCTTTTTAGAGGAGAAGGCAATCCAGGAGCTTCGGGTTAAGGAACACCTGACCTTTGTAGACGCACGAAAGCGGTATCAGGAACTTCATCCAACCACCACCTTGAAGTTTTCTGCAGCTGTCCGCCAGGCTGTTCCGAAACAGGACGCCGTCGTACAGACGTGCCCCAGTTCGTCCTCTCTGGTTTCCGTGGGAGTACAAACTGGCTCACCTGACGAGCATAGTTCTACTCCACCTACAGTTCGACCACAGACTACCTCTTCTGCCGTCCAGACGCCAGTTCCGCCGCAGTCGACTAGCTCTGAGACTGCTTCGTTGCCTGTTGAACGCCATCGTTCCAGGCATAAACTCCGGGCCAGTAGTTGCACGTCCTCTGTGAAGTCCCGCTCCCGCTCTGCGAGACGCAGGGGTTCTTCAGACTCCCGCACATCGGAGGAGTCACCAGAGGATGGTGGACCTCACAATATCGGTCCAAAGAGTGCGAAGGTGAAAAAGAAAATAAAGACCAACTACTAATTCGATTTTAGCATGGAAATAATCCAGTGGAATATTAATGGGTTCCGGGCCAGGGCTCCAGACATACAACATTTAGTTTCTCAGCGATCGCCTTCCATCGTCTGCTTACAAGAAACCCATTTGCAGCCTAATTATGGTTTACATCTACGTAATTTTTCCGCATTTAGACATGACTCTGCAGCTGGTCGGCGAGCGAGCGGTGGTGTGGCTACGCTGGTGGCACATACCATCTCTGCTGCCAGCATACCGCTTAACACGCCGCTGCAAGCTGTAGCGGTGCGTGTGCACCTGCGGGGCCTGTGCTTCTCTATTTGCAATGTCTATCTGCCACCGGTCAATGTCGTACAAGAACACGACCTTTGGGCTCTTCTGGTTCAGATTCCGCCACCGCTCCTGTTCCTCGGCGATCTGAATGCCAAAAACACTTTATGGGGCTCCGACATTGACGATGCTCGTGGGTGCCTTATAGCAGACGTTTGTGATATATCTGGCTTCCTTCTGCTGAACACTGGAGTCCCCACATTCTTATCCTCCACTCACGGCACACATTCAGCACAGACGTTAGCTTTTGTAGCCCGGCATTAGTTCCACTGCTTGATTGGTCGGTGCTTTCTGACCTATTTGGCAGCGATCATTACCCCATTAATATACACCTCTACCATAGCCATACTGTGCCAACACGACATCCTCACTGGATTATTTCCAGAGCTGATTGGGGGAAATTTCACTCGCTTATTCATCTCACCGACGATGGTTTTACCACCATTGACGACATGGTGGAATATTTTACATGTTCTGTGTTGCTCGCAGCAGATTCCAGCATTCCTCGTGGATCATCTACACCACGACACTTTCCTGTGCCTTGGTGGTCTGAGGAATGCCGTTTGGCTATCAAAGCGCGTAAACGTGCTCTGCGTCTTTTTAGTTTACATCCTACCGAAGACAATTTTATAGCTTTTAAACGTTCTCGTGCCAGAGCACGTTTTGTTCTTCGGAGTGCAAAGCGCAGATCCTGGGAAAGCTACGTCTCTTCGCTTTCACGTCGCACTTCGGCACAAAGGGTGTGGACTGCTGTTCGGCGTATGTACGGCAAGTGTCGCCGGACCATTATTCCCGCTCTTGCCGTACAAGGCTCCACCTACACCTCCGAGCAGGACATCGCCGACACCCTTGTCGATGCTTTCGCTGCTGACAGCCAAACCCGAAATTACAGTAACGCCTTTTTAGGAATCAAGGAATCTGCGGAGCGGATAATCCTCAATTTTAACAGTGACTGCAGTGAACCGTACAACGCGCCTTTCACCGAAGAGGAGCTGGAACGTGCTTTGTCTCTCGCAAAGGACTCCTCTCCTGGCCCTGATGACATCCACCGACAAATGCTGCTTCACCTTCCACCTGCGGCTCTCTCCTTCCTGCTGAGCATTTACAACCGCATATGGCTTCAGCAGGTTTTCCCGTCTTCCTGGCGCGAGGGTATTGTCATCCCCATCCCTCGGCCCGGAAAGGACCGGACACTTCCCTCTAGCTACCGCCCTATTTGCCTGACGAGTGTCGTTTGTAAGACCTTCGAACGTATGGTTAACACTCGCTTAGTGTGGTGGCTGGAGAAGAATAACCTGCTGAGCAATGCTCAGTGCGGTTTTCGTCGTCATCGCTCCAGTGTCGACAATCTGGCACGCATGGAAGCATATATACAAAATGCCTTTCTCTTGAAGCAGCATGTCGTGGGCGTCTTCTTCGATCTGCAGAAGATCTACGATACTACCTGGCGCTATGGTATCCTACGTACTTTACACGGCTACGGTTTACGCGGTCATTTAGCCATCCTCGTTTTAAACTTTTTAAAACTACGCCGGTTTCGTGTTCGCATTGGGAATACACTATCCCACGACAGGATCCAGGAGAATGGTGTACGCCAGGGATCGATTCTTAGTGTAACGCTTTTCGCCGTGGCGATTGACGGTATCGCCAGTGTTGTTCGTAGGGGAATCCCGATATCGCTGTATGTTGACGACTTTGCTATCTACTACCGCTCTTTTAATCTTGAACACATCGAACGCCAACTGCAGCTGACCATATCCTCTATCGCCGAATGGGCTCATCGCACCGGCTTTCAG
Organism: Tenodera sinensis; assembly: GCA_030765045.1. NCBI lineage: Eukaryota > Metazoa > Arthropoda > Insecta > Mantodea > Mantidae > Tenodera > Tenodera sinensis. The sequence goes on along the minus strand of CM060964.1, from coordinate 123,925,455 downwards.
TTCTCCCCTATGAAAACACAGTGTCTACACTTTCATCGACTTCGTGGTGTGCATCCTCCTCCTAACCTTTATTTGCGTGACACGCGTATTCCTTTTGTTCCGCACCTGAAGTTCTTGGGCCTACACCTCGACAGCAAACTCACATGGGTGTACCATATTCGCCATCTTCGTGCTTCCTGCAATCGTTCGCTTCGGATGCTCCGGGTGTTATCTGGGGCATCTTGGGACGGCGATCGAACCGTCATGTTGAGGTTGTATGGCTCACTGGTCCGGTCCAAATTAGATTACGGCTGTTTTATTTATGGCGCGGCATCTGCCTCTAAACTTCGCCTTTTAGATACGATTCATCATACTGGTATCCGCCTTGCTACTGGAGCTTTCCGTACTAGTCGAATTGCGTGTCTGTATGCTGAATCTGGCGAACCTCCATTGTCTGTGCGACGCTCGGTATTGCTTTCTTCATACGTGGCTTGGTTAGCAGCTCACCCTGGTCACCCGTCATTTTACTCTGTATTGCGTCCAGACCTAGCCCACCGTTATATGCGAAATAGCTCAATATCCCGCCCCAGCGGTATTCGGTTTCGTGAACTGCTCGCCACACATTCTTTGCGAATGCCTGCTGTAGAGCGGTATTGCCATGGTCGCTTTCCTCCTTGGCAACTCCACCGTGCCCAATTCGACCTCGAGCTTGCAGCCCATGCTAAAGTAACTACCTCTCACTCGGTGTTTCGTCAACTCTTCACCGAGCTCCTGGGACGTTATCCGAGTTACTTTCCGGTTTTTACCGATGGTTCCCAGGTGGGTGGTGCTACAGGCTGTAGTTTTGTTTATAACAATCAGGCTCACAAGTACCGCCTTCCGGACGCCAGTTCTGTTTTTACCGCCGAGCTGTTCGCCATATTTATTTTTTACTCTTTATCTCCAGCTCAGGTCCTGGAAATTTTATGGTTTGCTGTGACTCTCTGAGTGCTCTCCAGGCCTTACAGCAATTTCTCGGCACTTCAGCACTCATAATTAAAATACAGACACTCATTTCACAGTTACTGACTCACGGATACCAGTTTGTTTTTATATGGACCCCAGGCCATGTGGGTATTCCTGGTAACGAGGAGGCGGATGCGGCTGCAAAGTCTGCATGTCGTCTGCCGGGATTATCCACACGAACTCTGCCTTTTAGTGATGCGCAACGATATTTCCGGCGTCATATTATTTCGTTCTGGCAGAAGTCTTGGGAAGAGATATCTGGTACCCAATTACGGACAATCAAAGACACAGTAACACCCTGGCCGACATCCGTTAGGGATGTGCGGCGGTCGGAGGTCATTCTCACCCGGTTGAGAATCGGTCACACTCGCGCCACACACGGTCATCTTTTGCGTAGCGACCCGGCCCCTGTGTGTCAGACGTGCGGTGTACAACTGTCCGTCCCGCACGTTTTACTTGATTGTCCACGATATACTAGAGAGCGCCAGTCCCTTGGCCTGGGTTTTACTATGCGGTCAATTCTGGGCGACGACCCGGTATCGGTAGATAAGGTTCTGCGCTTCGTCACCCAAATTGGGTTTGGGAAACAAGTTTAACTTGTGTTTTATTTCTGGTGTTTTATTCTACGGTTTTTAGACAATGAATCCCGGTTTTATTGTTGCACCGTTTGTTTTTACTTTTTAACTGTTTTATTTTAATATTTGTCCTTAAGATTTTTAACGTTTTAACTGTTTTAGATTTTCACGTTTTAACTTCTTACAAGTTTACTGCTTTTTAGTTTTCGCTTTTTAACCGTATTAATTTGTTTTAGACCGTAATAATTGACCTGGGGCCAAAATGACCCAGCTGTCGACGGGCCCTTAAACTCCACACTCCACTCCACTCCAGACAGTCGCATATACCAGTGTCAGATTGCAACTGTTTCTTTCCAAGTTCTGTAGAATACGTCTGCTTAAAACCTATTTGTCACATATTATATTTCCATTACCAATATATGAATTCATACTATTATCCTACCCTACTATAACAATTATATTTCCATTACCAATATATGAATTCATACTATTATCCTACCCTACTATAACAATATATCTGGAGAAACTGCATTTTAGGTATACGTTCTTTTAAGGATAGTATTAGTCATGTTTACTTGTAGAGAACAAGAATACAATTCATTTTGCTTGTCTTTTTATTTAGGCGCCTTGGTGACCACACTGTCGTTTATGACAAATCGTTAGTTTTATTTCAGCCCGAGAATCTACAAAAGAGCGCAATTGTTTTTGGCAAATGAAGGGGAAGACTATTATGTATTTCTGTATTGAAAGCAATTATAATTGTTTTAGCTCGTAACGGATGATGATGGTGATAATAATGATGATGATATAATAGTAATACTACTACTACTACTACTACTACTACTACTACTACTACTACTACTACTACTACTACTACTACTACTACTACTACTACTACTACTACTACTACTACTACTACTACTGGTGGTGGTGGTGGTGGTGGTGGCGGTGGCGGTGGCGGTGGCGGCGGCGGTGGATAATGGGGAGGATGAGGATCATGATCATCACCACCACCACCACCACCACCACCACCACCACCACCACCACCACCACCACCACCACCACCACCACCACCACCACCGCCGCCGCCGCCGCCGCCGCCGCCACCACCACCATCACCACCACCACCACCAAGAATAATAACGAATAATGTCCACTATTAGGAAACTTTGTATCCTTTGTCAGCATTGTTTTAACCCTAAAATACATAGTTTTGATTGGTTCATTCCTCTGCTGTGGTAACTATGGAAAACTAAATCTTCATTATTACTTGAACGAATGCGTCATTTCATTTACACTCACACCTTTCAGGCATGACATCGGTTCTTGCCGATTAGCCCGAGATTGTGACCGCTTCACTGGCACTTAAACGCACTGAACGAGTGTTTTGTTTATATCTGATGGTACACGCCAGTCGGGTTCAACACAAGCCGCTGGGATGTGCGAGGACTGATCATATGCACTAGGAGAGTGTTTTGTTGATGTCCAGTGCACAGTGCTTGCACACGCCAGTCGGGTGTTTTGTTTACAACTGATGCAGTGTTGGGCGCGAGGCACACGCCACTCAGGTTTTTGTTTACATCTGAGGCAGTACTGGCCTGGAAGCACACGCTGTTCGGATTCAACACAGGTCGCCGGCGTGTGCAAAGACAGCACCTCGTTGACATTTACACTACCGAAAAACGTAAATTTTTACAAAACTATTAAACCTACCGAAATGAAACTTAGCATTTTGTTTCTTACACCTGCATCTATTAGTCGAATTATTCTGGCCGAAGCAGTACCTTCCACGCTGTATTCCCGGCTGGTTGTTTGGATATTTGAGCGTAGGTGCAACAAGTTAAACAGCTATATTTTATTTAATACAACTAAAAGTGGTGAAGTGGAGCTTCACTAGCTTCACCTGAATAGCCGCTACTCATTTACTCCTATTTCTTTTTTATAGTATGAATTATACGTTGTTCTGCCGCCTGTAGATAAATATTCAGGTCTTTTGATAAAGCACATCGAATGAAATACGATCAGAGACGTCCTTCGAAAGCTCTTTCATAACAAGTTGTAAGACATCATCTGTAGTTGTCGAACTCTGATTTCTCCTAGGTAGGTTTTGACTTTCTTGCGGCTTTTGTTTTACCACTCTATGTGATGTGAATGTGTTTATAGCGATTCCAGACATATTTAATTTCTTTTTCGTGTATTTTATTGTAGAACGTATCCCTCACTGAAAGCAGTCTGTCACTCGAAGTATTCCACAATGTATCATAGTCGCAGGGAAATACGGTCTGTCATGTCATCACACACAGTTTACGTTCTCCAAAGTATTTACGTGCCTCAGGTTACGTTCTAGGTCTTTTACCACCCTATCGAGCCTTTTAGACACGATTCATCATACTGGTATCCGTCTTGCTAATGGAGCTTTCCGCACTCGTCGAATCGCGCGTCTGTATGCTGAATCTGGCGGACCTCCACTGTCTGTCCGACGCTCGGTATTGCTTTCTTCGTACGTAGCACGGTTGGCAGCTCACCCTGGTCACCCGTCACTTCAGTCTGTATTGCATCCAGACTTAGCCCACCGTTATATGCGAAATAGCTCAATATCCCGCCCCAGCGGTATTCGGTTTCGCGAACTGCTCGCCGCACATTCTCGGCGAATGCCTGCTGTAGAGCGGCATTGCCACGGTCGCTTTCCGCCTTGGCAAGTACACCGTGCCCAATTCGACCTCGAGCTTGCAGCCCACGCTAAAGTAGCTACCCCTCACTCGGTGTTTCAACTCTCCACCGAGGTCCTGGGACGTTACCGGACTAACCTTCCGATTTTTACCACCTGTGCTACAGGATGTAGTTTTGTGTATAACGATGAGGCTCACAAGTACCGCCTTCCGGACGCCAGTTCTGTTTTTACCGCCAAGCTGTTCGCCATCTTTTATTTCTTACTCTTTATCTCCTGCTCAGGTCGTGGAAATTTTATGATTTGCTGCGACTCTGAGCTCTCTCCAGGCCCTACAGCAATTTCTCGACACTTCAGTACTCATAGTTAAAATACAGACACTCATTTCACAGTTACTGACTCCCGGATACCAGTTTGTTTTTATATGGACCCCAGGCCATGTGAGTATTCCTGGTAACGAGGAAGCGGATGCGGCTGCAAAATCTGCATGTCATCTGCCGGGGATATCCACACGCACTCTGTCTTTTAGTGATGTGGAACGATATTTCCGGCGCCATATTTTTTCGTTCTGGCAGAAGTCGTTGGAAGAGATATCTGGCACTTAATGACAATCAAAGACACAGTAATACCCTGGCTGGCATCCGTCAGGGATTCGCGGTAGTCGGAGGTCGTTCTCACCCGCGCCACACACGGTCATCTTTTGCTTGGCGACCCGGCCCCTGTGTGTCAGACGTGCGGCGTACAACTGTCCGTCCAGCATGTTTTGATTGATTGTCCACGATACACTAGAGAGCACCAATCCCTTGGCCTGGGTTTTAGTATGCGGTCAATTCTGGGCGACGGCCCGGTGCTGCGGTTCGGCACCCAAATTGGGTTTGCGAAACAAGTTTAACTTGTGTTTTATTTTTGGTGTTTTATTTTATGGTTTTAGACAATGAGTCCCAGTTTTATTCTTGTAGCGTTTGTTTTTAGTTTTAACTGTTTTATTTCAGGTTTTTAACGTTTTAACTGTTTTAGACTTTTACCTCCTAACGTTTTACATGTTTACTGCTTTTTTAGTTTTGGCCTTTTAACCCCATTAATTTGTGTTTTAAACTTTAAAATTTGACTTGGGGCCCAAATGACCCAGTTGTCGACGGGCCCTTAAACTCCACACTCCACTCCACCACCTTAATGAAGGTTGTACTCTGGCAACGGTATACTTGATAGCCTTATTCAATGGTACAATCCGAGGGATTCAATACTTTTAGTATATTAAAAAGGCGTTATCATTTTATTAACATTATCACTACTACGAATACTTATGTATCTCGTATTAAGATACTTTAAGTACTGTGGAGTGATGCATTTCACAAGCTGCCATTATAATAATTTCTTCTACAGTTATTATTATTATTATGATCATCATTATTTATAATCTCTCGATTACTGTAAATGCTGAGCATTAATGCATAGTTTAATCTTCACTTTAGTCAGTTATTGCTTTTGTTCCTTTCTCACAGTCTAGAACAGGGTTGACGAACGTTACTGCGCAGGTGTGAAGAGAGGAGAATCCCCCTCCATAGCCACAGTAGCACGCTTTAGCTAGAACCAGCTTCCGCTTTGTTTGCCCCTTTTCTGCTTTCGTGGTCACAAAGAGGGGAAGTAGGGGAATGTGTTCACACCTGCTGAGTAACGTTCGTCGGCTCGGCTTTGGTCGGATCCTGGTACTTCTTGTTGGTACATGTTTTTTGGTAAACCCGTGGTATTGCTAGTCTTGTGACAGATCTCTGGAGTTTGCTTGCTTTGGTCCAGCAGTCTTCCAGCATAGCTGATGTGAAATATAAATGGAGATCTATTTCCTTCTTCTTTCTGTCCCTGATGCTTACCATTTCCCGATACGGTCCTGTGGGTGGCAGCTCGTACTTGAATCTGACATCCTCTATGAAGATGATCTCGCTAAAGAGTTCATATACAAACCGGGATAGTGCCGCTATTCCTATCCTTGTATCAGTTTCATTAACATTGTTTTTACCTTTTCTATTCTCGTCAGGTCCCATATCCAGGGGCACTCTTTTTTCGCATTAACGATAAAAGCGACAGGCATTATATTAAAGCGATTTCCCATTATCTTTGCAAATTGTGTGATCAATAAATCAGTATAATTATTTTAGCGAAGTTTAGCGATAAGTCCAGATTGAAGCGAAATTACCATATTTTGCGAAAAACACGACATTCCAGCAGTTCTGAATATAAAAATTAGTTCTCGCTTTAAGTTCATTACAGCGAATTGTTAAGTTACAAAAAAGAGTAAAGTAAATCTCGTGGTTACAAAAATACTGAAGTAATGGTATAATCAGTCGATGCGGAGAGGTATTTCTCGAAATACACTCCTTAGGAGGGAGCAGTGTTCGGCGGGCCTGCGGCTCAAAGAAGACTCAAGGTTAGTTACCTCACACCGCTACGCAACATGCGACAGTAGGTGGTTTAGGACAAGCGCCGTTGCATACATTTTCTGGAAGCTTTCGACGCACAGGGAGTGTTTATGAAAAGCTTCGAGAGTCTTCTATTTTCAGATAGGTCGCAGGTACTTCTCGACTATATAAGCGAGTCGGCACGGACGGAGACGTTAGTAGTCAAGTGTCAGAGTGAGTTGTGTACAGTTGAGCCGTGAAGTTTGTGTCAAGTTTGCTATACAACGGAGCAACTGTATGTTGTAAGGTCACGCATTGTGAATTGTGATTCAATATTAGAAGAAATAAAATGACAAAAAGTAACTGGACTTGTCATCAGAATATAATATTTAGATTCAATGTATTCGAGAGAGAGAGAGAGAGAGAGAGAGAGAGACAGACAGACAGACAGACAGACAGACAGACAGACAGACAGACAGACAGACAGACAGACAGACAGACAGACAGACAGACAGACAGACAGACAGACAGACAGACAGACAGACAGACAGACAGACAGACAGAGAGAGAGACTAATTCAGAATCACATTAATGCAGTAAATTCGTATTAAAAACAAATTAATTGTGTTGTTAAGGTAGGCTAAACTGGAAGGCTTATTAATATGTTTCGAGAAATGAGAGAAAAGAGAGGGATGTGTGTAGCTTGTTATCTGCTTCTTGGCAACATTGCATTGGTGAAGTTGATGGCTGTCATGTGTCTTCTTTTAAAAACCAAAGGATAACAAGCTGCCTTTCAGTTTGGTTGTATGCATGGCAGCCAAGCGGGGAAATGTGTCTCGCAATTTCAAGAAACTTCGTTCAAATCCTGTGTTTCTTATTTTAATTTTTTAAATATATGATAATCTCGTATGCTTCCCATGTATAAGATATCTGCCAATTTTAAGACACCCATGCATAGGGGCACACAAATTACTTTTCCTTTTTAAAAGAAATGTCATATTGGTAAAAATTCTAAAATGAAAACTAAACCAAATATTGCATTATTTAGTATTGGATGTGCATATCCTTTCTCATTCTTCAGTTACGAATGGAGTTGGCGTGATCGTGCGCGTGCAACTAATAGCCTTGGAGTTCTGCATGTGTTCGGTTTGTGGATCAAATACAGAATGCTTGGGAGGAAGTGTCCTCTCGGAAAATTCCATGCCCCGTAGAATAAGGGCAGTAATAGAAGCAGAGGGTTTACACACCGATATTAAGTTAATCTCTGTTTGTGTTTGCTTTTTCATTTAGGAGTATAATATTTACTGTTTTCATGTTTAGCTTTAAGAAATTAGAGAGTTTGAGTTTTTAGGTGTGAGCAGAAATGTCTTGAAAACAAATGAGCCTAACGATGGAAAATTATAGTGTAATATGCGTAATAAACTATACGTTCTACTGAAGATATATTCTTTGGATACGAACCTCCGTAGGCCTCATTGCTACATATCTGTTTATAACCGCCCGGCTGTCAGGTGATATTCAATAGCTAGGATTAGAGTTGCGCTCTACCAAAATTATAGTTCTGTAGTTTTGGTACAGTACATAAATGGCGTAGTAAATGGTAGAATTACCGGTAATGTTGGTAGTGAAAGAAACAGTACAAAATACAGCGAATTAAGAAATTTAATGAGAAAATTCAAACATAAAGATCACCAAAAACTGTGGTCATTTGAGAGGTAAAACGGAACTTAAAAATTCAATGCAACAGCTGGGATTTGAACCACAGACCCTCCGCTTAACAGGCTGTGTTAGGTTGTCACAGTAGCTCAATGGTTAGAGCACCCGCCTGGTAAGCGGAGGGTCTGTGGTTCAAATCCCAGCTGTGGCATTGAATTTTAAAGTTCCAGTTCTAGCTCTCAAACATTGCCCACACCCGGCTTGTGTGTTTAAAAACACCAACAGTAAGTTTATTGGCATAAATAATTAATTGCTAACTGTGGTCATTACTCTGGTCACCGTGTTTAAAATAAAAATTGTACTTTGCGGTTCAAAATAACATTACTCGCGATCATTATCAGTCTTCGGTCTGAACTGTAGTATACTTAGATTAGCTTCAACATTTTTTCGAAGGCACCAATATTCCGTAGATTAAGCGGCCCTTTATTTACCCTCGCTCAGTTTCGAGAAGGTTCAAAGTTCAGCGCTTCCGGTTTCCAGACGAATCTATTATAAAATATGATCAAAATACGTGAACAGCGCGATCAATATGAGGTATCGCCCGATAGGTATGCAACACACCTAACGTACAGGTAATGCATGCAGGTTCTTAACTAACCAAGTCTTACAAGGAAAACTACCGTAGACTACACTTACTTATGATAGTCTACGGTAGTTTTATAACTCTAGCTATAGGATTCAATACAACGAAGCTAAAGTTACACGTCCTGACACATTGGCCGCGGAAATGCTTCGAGAGACGGCTCTCTTTCTCTCGTTTTTTTTTTTTTTTTTTTTTTTTTTTTTTTTTTTTGTCTTAGTGTGTACGTACCGTAGTTTTACGCCGAAATTGAAATGAACCTTCATTTAATGTCTGTGTTTTGAGTGTACGGTGTCCATTTTGTATTTAGGCGCTTCTCTATTTTATCGTAGCCTATCCCGTCTCTAATTACACTCTACCATTTTGTTTTAATTTTTTGATACTGAGCACACATTATTGGTCATTTTATCGGGGGGTTTAATCAGCTCACTGGCTATGTACATTGTAACGTAAAAGTTTATAAAATCTGCTAGAAAGCCAGAATCTCTTGGTCAGTAAATGATCATATGTTTTTGAACTGCATTTAAGTGCAGAGTACTTTATATCATTTAAACCTCTATTCCGCTCAGTGTTGAACTTCGTCTATCTAAAAACCTTAGTAAGTTCGTAAGCTAATAAAACAGATTATTTGCAATGCGGCTTGAAAGGTGGCCTATCGTCCAAAATCAGTAGGTATAGAAAGTCAGTATAAAGGTAATAGTTACTCAAAGAATTCAGTTTAGGAAAATAATGGCAAGAAAAACATTTGAACAAATATTTAAACATATTTTTTGCCGAACTACATGCTTTCATTTAGCTTTCTGTTTATTTCTCCTAGTACGATAATGTACGCAGTTAATGTAATCCAACGTCACGTGGTAGGCACGGAATGACTGTGTCGCTTAGTGATCTATTCTGTGGTTTCTTGATCTTTGGGATCACGTCTTGGCGCTTCTCCCTTTGGCTTTGCATGTTTTGGCACTTGTTTCCAGTACTGGTGTTGCAACACGCAGAAAAGAAGTAAATGGTGTAACTTGTCATTTCCTTCAAACCGATACAACTGCCATGTATTTTATTAAGCTACATGTATACAATGGGTAATCAGGCTGAAGTACCACTTCTCATATTCTGTATATGCTTACATTTTGATCAGCCCGATATAGTCCTTACATATTCTGATTATTAAATGACATAGGATGTTTCGTGGGGTTTATTTTCTTCTCCTTCTGTGGATAGCGCGTAACTGCATGGAGTCCCCCACCACCATACAGTTGGAATCTGTTGTAAACAATCCCTTGCTATTCCATTTGTCGACGACTATACTTGGTCTTTTAATCTCTGACATCAAATGTGCCACTTGGAGATTTCTTCATACTCTTTATTAATTATGAGTGGGGACATTAGGAAGTGCGGGATTCTCTTATTTGTCATTTTCCTCTTATTATTACCTCGTCGCGAAGAGATTATTTTAGCCAGATTGCGTATCGGATACTGCCGCTTTGTTCAGCCACTTATTCTTTTCTGTCCCTGCACCTACATATTTGTGCTAATGAGAGTGAGCGGTTGACGGTGCAGCATGTTTTAATCCAGTGTCAGTTTTAGTCCAGTTACGTGTCTGTTTGCATTTGCCAGGTGCACCACAACGCAAGTGCTGGCCAACACTGTATTGTAGAGTAGTGGTATTCAATATATTTTCTCCGCCTACCCCAAAGATAATTTTCTATTTCAATCTGCACCTCTATGCCTAGACCTAGAATTATCCTAAATTCAAAGTATGTATACATAACCATGTTAAAATAAGTTATAAAATTTATAACTTAATAAACACTACAAGAAGGAGAATTGTGCTATAAATGTGTAAAATAAATACAGGAACTATGTTACAGATAGGACACACACACACACACACACACACACACACACACACACACACACACACACACACACACACACACACACACACACACACACACACAATGCAATTCAATCACAGTGATCTCAAGTAATGATGATATCGAGGAGGGCACGAAGGGAAAACAAGGAATTGTGCATATTTCTGAACAACAGACTGCAGCAGGTTGAAAAAGTTAAGTACTTCGGCATATGCATAGACAACGGATTTAATTTCAACGAGCATATAAAATACACTACAGACAAATGCAGGAAAGTTATTCACTCCCTCTCAAGATCAAGGAAATTAAACTGGGGTTACAAAGTAAGGCTCTAGAAACAATCTACAAAGGAGCGATTCTTCCCCTTCTCTCCTACGGAGTACCTACCGGTATGGAAAACTGCAATAAGTAAGCAACGTAACCAGCGTCTCCTAAAACGTGTACAGAGGTTGATAAACATTAAGATTGGCAGAGCGTACCGAACGACATCTCACGAAGCCTTGTGCATCATAACAGGACATACACCTATAATTATAATGCTGGAAGAAATAGCTGCACTGTATGCCATAACAAAAGTTCCATCGATGCTAGAATAAAGATATGAAAGCAGAAAACTGGAATCATCCTGGATCTTTTATAAAAATCACAGGGGTCAAAATGGATAAGGACTGCGACTTCGAAGTCTACACTGATGACAGCAAGAGCGAAGTGGGTATAGGTTCGGGGCTAGCAATATTCTCAGATCACAGCTACTTACATAAACTTAATTAGAAGCTGGATCCCAATTGCTCCAACAATCAGGTCACTATCAAGGCACTACATAAATTAAAAGTAAATGGAGGTCCACCAGAAATACAATATGTAATAAAAATTATATAAAAAAATTAAAAATGCAGCAATCTACACAGCCAGATCACTCTATATTCCGTCAAAACCAGCAATAACCACAAGAACAGGTTAGAAACGAAGTACAGTTCCTAGAAAAAGAAAACTGCTACCTTGACTTTGCGTGGATTCAAGCGCATACGGGCCACCCTGGGAACGAACTTGCGGTCCAGCTGCCCAAGACAATAATCTCCAAATTTGCTACAGCAACATTCCGAAAAGCCAAGTCAGAAGGCAACTGAGTGAAGTCAGTACCAATAAATGGGAGAAAACCACATATGGACAACTGACAAAATCATTTTTCCCCACGGTGAAAGAAAGACTCGCAACTAAGATAAACCTGACTACCCACATAACAAGCATCTTAACTGCACATGGAAAGCTGCTGACATATTACCATCGATTTAAGATCGCAGACAGCCCAAGATGCCCTTGTGATACTGGACAACAAACGGTAGACCACATTCTGTACGATTGTGAAAGAGAAACATTTGCATAAAGTGTAACTTTTAGAGGTGGAAAGTGGCCCGTTCGAAAGCAAAAAATGGTTAAAATCTTTAGAAAAGACTTTCATAAATTTGTGGATTCTATAAAATTTGAATTATTGTAGAACTAACCACAGGTATCAATAGTATATATTATAAGCATTATACACCACAAAATAACACTGAAATTTAAACTCTAATTTAAATGAATATTGTAAACTATGTATCGATCTAATCAAGCAGGTAGTATTACTATTTAATGGAACATGCGCAAATAAAGGATTAAAAAACACGTACGCACACGCACGAGAGATTATTTGAATTTGTTTATGTTTATGACCTGTAAAGAGCTAATTTTCTGGACACCAGCTCCTCTATTCGGACTGAATCTTTGTTAGTCCGAATATCAATGGTGATCCCCTGGATTCAAGCGATTTCTTTGTTTCGTTTTTTTTTTATTGTTCCATTTATATCCCGCCTTTAACTGCACACGTCATATCGGTAGCCTTACATATGTTGTTACCCGTTTAACAGTGGATTTTTTCGGTCTTTGGTTTTTTATACTTTGAATTCACACTTTCATTCATACTTCCAGACTCAGGGAAGGATGAGGAATAATCTTGGCTGGGAATCGAATCCGGGACCCCTAGCACAGCAGGCAGGTGCTCTACCAATTGCGCCACGGGGCCAGTCTATTTCGGTTTGTTTACTGCCAATGCAGAGAAACCTTGCTCACCTCACACAAATAAGCAAAGGGAAATGGGTAACGGCAGTGTCACAAACTGTGCATAGCAAGAAAAATCACAAATTGACATGTTTCTGATTTTTATTTTCAGAGATCTATCAAACATTTCCAAAATACTTCCTTTTAATTTTACAGTAAGATCAGAGGAACTGATCGCGGTGGTGCAAAACGATTTGTAATCCATTCTTGTATAATATCGTCTTTCTCAATGTCGGGGAAGTAGTTTAAAAACTGTAACCTAAAGTTTTGTAGGTGGAATTTGATTATTTTCAGAAGTCCATCAGTATTACTGACTTTATTTTGTTCACCATGTTGCAACACAGTTGGAAAAATTGCAATATTCCCTTTATTAACGCCATCAATCTAAAATGAAATTTGCTTATAAAACAACCTTTGTAAATAGTTCTGTCGAAACCTTGAAGTTCAAGATAGAGCTCTTTAAGTTTGTTGAATATATCCGTCAAATAAGCTAATTGGCAAATCCTTCTTCATCTTCAAAATGCTTCACCATCGGATTTCAATTTGTAAGGAAACATTTTACCTTATTTTTCAGTTTAAAAAGACAGTCAGTAGGTGTCCTCGTGATAACCAGCGCTCCTGGGTGTGCAAAAACAATTGAGTATGTGTAGCTCCCATCTCGTCACACATTTTTGCTTTCTCTACTGGTAAGTAGGGGAAGTATTGTATTCCACCCAAAAATTCGATGTCGAGATTTCACCGGAAATATATGTTTTGAGATCTGAATCCAAAAAAAAAAAGCATTTTTAGAAAAAGGTCCGTGTGTGTGTGTGTGTGTGTGTGTGTGTGTGTGTGTGTGTGTGTGTGTGTGTGTGTGTGTGTGTGTGTGTCTGTCTGTGGACAGCATAACTCAAAAAGGAAAAGTCGGTTAAAAACCAAAGTTGGTATTTAAGTTTAATGTCTTTCAAGGATGCCACACGAAGATCATGAAGAAAATAGCTCCACCCTAAACTACCCTTTACATGGAACATTTTTCGAAAATTTTGATTTTCTTGAAAATGGCTCTAACAATTTTGATTAAAATGCCATATGTTTGAGATAGTTTTATGACAAATGAAGTGTATATTTTGAATTTTCTGGCTATAGCCTATGTAGTCCTGTTTAGTCTGGATGAGTTTTGAATAACTCGTAAACCGTAAGAGATAGACAAAATCTTACTGTACAGGAAATGTAGATCTTGCTAAAATACACAATTTATGTCTCAATCAATTTTTTTATAGAGTGAACCATTTCGGAGATATTCCTAGTTTTGTGTGCCAGTTTCGGAAAACTTAGAACTTTGGTGCAATGTAACATCGTTGTTCATTTTTTATATGTTAAGCATGCAAAGAGAACGGGATCTCAAAGCTTTAAAATATTTGACTATCGCACAAAGCCTACTGTATTCTTACATTCCCCTTGCACCTACAAGGAAGTAAGCAATAAGATAATTTGTACAAATGTTTATCTTTAACTAACACGAAGACGATTTAGAAATAAGAGTTTGTAAGAATGGTTAGTACAAGAGTAGAGAAAGTCATGTGATTGCAACATAGATTTTTTTCTTTTTCATTCCCCCCCCCCCCACACTTTCTTCCTTTTCTTCCCCCCCCCCCTTGCTTTCTTTTCTCCCACCCCCCCCCCCCCTCCTTTTAAAGTGCATGTGAGTTCATTAAATTGATTACTTTTATAGTAATGTTAATGTATCGTGTAAATCAGGTTATTTTTCGTTACCAAATTTTCTCTGTGTATAATGCAATATTGCCAAATTATTTAATACTTGTAGCTCAGCATCATCAGAAACAGCCACCGATTTATCGATTTGAATTTATTCATTCTAATATTTTCTACTATTTGGTAAACAATAGCTTGTGCCATATCATGAATTCTACGCCCTACATTTGTTTCAGAATTTGGAATTGTTTTGATTAGTAACATTTTATCTGCTATAAACAAAGAACTTGGATAAATAAGAGATACAACTGCGGTATATGGCGATTTATTTTTTGCAACTAGCAACGCTAACTCATGCGATTTCTCCAGTGCCACCTTCGTTGTTGTTGTAAAATTGTACGTTACCTTTGAACTTTTATCTACGTTTTCTGCTTCGAGCCTGGAAAATTCGACTGACTTGTCTTTATAATCGCGGTGATTGGTTACCAGGTGTCTGTAAAGTGTTTTATAGATTTATTAGGTGGAGCTAGGTTGCAAATAATGCAGAGGGGAAGAGATGAATCACACATATTTAATACAAATCCACATTTAGCGTAAGATTCACTGTAATATATGTATTTTACATCTGTGAGTTTTTTCGACTTGCTCATAATGGTTCAACTTCAACACTATTTTCACCGATGTCCCGTGATAGAACTCGCGTTGTCGCACTTTTCCACTGGCGATGTTTAAAAATTAACACCACCATCACTTGTTTCATTGATTTAACTTTTTCCTCTTATAAAGAAATCTTACAACAAAAGTTAAAACATGTAGTCCACTAAAACAATAATACAAAGAAATTAAACGGTGGTAATCTAAAAATCACTCCACAAATATAAAGAATGAAATGCGGGACTTTGAGTAAAGGAAACGCACCTACACATAAAGGTCACGGAAATCTACTGAGTACTGAAAGATTATAAAGCATTCGGTAACATACATCCGCAGACACTGTTATTGTTGTTGGCATTTGAAACAAACAACACACATTAGCGAGCCCAGCAGTAAGATATCATTGTGGGTAGACCGATAGAGTAAGCAAAATGGATTCTTGGACAGAGGGTAATTCATATCTCGGCTGAAATATTTTTCGTTATTTGAGATCATTCAGGAAACATACTGACTGTAAGTACGTTTTAAATGTTACGTACCCCAGGGTGAATTTGTCTGCTGTAGAGCGTGCGCTGTTTTATTGGCAGCTGCGATATGAGACACTGTTGTATATTGTTCCATTTTAACGTAAAAATTGTATTGTGACACCGGTCGCTGCGCACAACAAAGGACGGTCGGGGCCAGGCTTCCCCACCCCACTGGCGGTGCGTGCATCAAAGAGGCTCACCGTCAGGCTGCCTCGCGCGACTGTTGTGAACACGTGATGGAGTGGCAGAACCACAAGGGTTTTCTAGATTATTCGAGAAATGACTGACAGCCGGCGTGTTTGTAGAAGTTAGAGAAAGGACCATGTTACGTCACCATCGCTATCTAAGGAGACGAAGCCACGAGCAGAGTGAGTAAGTTACAGACAGGAGTGAGTCAGTTCTTAGCGTGTGCGGGCGGGCGGGCAGGCGTCCATGCGTGAAGACAGCGGAACAGTTATGGGTGTTGAGTGATTGTATCATCAGAGTTAGTGTTTGAGAGACAGAGAAACTGAAGAAAGACAGTGAAAGGAGTGAGTCAAGGTTACGAGAGGAAAACTGTTATGAGTTGTAATATCATGAAAGACTAATGATTATGTTAACATAGTAAAAGAGAAGTAAGTAATTGGACTGAACTGTAGTCATTTTTGTCACAGTATTATGGTCACAGTATGATTTGGTGATATCACTTATACTGCTTTGTTTCTTCAAGGAGACACTTTTCTGTTTTATTTTCCCACACTGTGCCTGTTGCTCTGAATCTAATGCTTCACAGATACAGCAAGAAATCTCGACCGGTGAAATAACTGTCAAAGTAAACAGTATAACCCAGAGGGTTTTCAATACACTTGAGCATATTTGGCTGTGCCCTAGATCCAAAATTAAGGTTGTTATTTTTATTTGCCACAGTAGAAATCAAAATTGAATCATTAACCATTAGAAGCAAGCAATGCCCACAGTTTATAGCCAACACAAGTTGGTTTGCCTCAGATGTACTGCTTTAGTGTATGAAGAAGTAATATTTCAGTCTTTTCATCAACACTCAGGTTTTCAGAAAACACACCAAACTGCTGATAGGTCTTGTTCATCTTTGTAATTAGTGATGTAACTTTGAACCCCTTATCATGTTCGTTGTCCTGAGCTGATTGTTATCATTGAAGTGAATTAGCGATTTTATCCACTGATATATATTTTGTGACATAGCTTTCTTGATGATTTCCAGCCCTAAGTCATCATATTCAGAGCAGTGATGTGTTTCTAGTGGAAGTCTGTTATTCTCTATCAATGAAAAAGTCACGTATGATTTTAGAAGAACTTGCATATCACACTGGCTCTCTCATAATATAATTAACTGCATTATTTTAATTCAAAATATGTTCTCCTACTTCAAATAGTGTTAGCTCCTTCAATCAGATTTTCATTTGTTCAGTGTAGCATTAGCTAAGAAGTCATTTTTAAGAACAATGCTGAAATGTCTTTATTTCACTTTGAATGAATTTAGTCACAATTTAATGTTAATGTGTCGTTGCCAAATCTCTCTTAGAAATTAAACTTTGCATGTCATTTTAATATTAAATTGTGACTAAATTCATTCAAATTAAGGTAGAAATACATTACAGCTCTGTTCACCAATGTTTGCGCAACAGATGGTGAAATAATAAACCATTTATACCCATTCGTATAATGAAGCTAGATGGCTCCAAATATGTTGTATGAATTTTTTTTTTTTTTCAGTGAAATGGTTCTTTATGGACAATAATTGTACTGGACACATTTGTTACACTCATTTAGAATGCCTGGTTAATGTATGGTCGAAGCAGTACCTTCCAACTTGTGTATGCCTAAAACTTCAATTCCCAAAGTTGTCTTAATGCGTTATTATTTACTATTATTTTCTACACGTCCAATCAAAAATGAACACCATAAACAATAATAACTAATACAATATTTGAACTGAGGAACGCATGAGCACAAGGGATGCCTTAACATTGAACCAGTTGTACTGTTTTCAGTAGCTTATAAGGTGACCAGTGTGTTCACAGGCACAGACCATTCTACAGTTCCTGCATTTTGTTGTGAACATAGATGTTATGAAGGTGCATGAAGCCCTCCAATTGGTACAGGGACTCTGTGGATGACCTTTTATTTGTCCCCACCTGTACCATGTTGTAAGCATGTATGACATCATCCATTATCATTTATCACTTCAATATTGTATAGCAATTATCTGCTGTTTTTGATGAATCTCATAACATGGATCTATTGTTATGGATGAATTTAATTTAATTTAGTGTAATTTAATTTCTTTTTCCTTAATGTTGTCAAAACAGGAAAATTAAACTAAATAACCAGATACTTGCAGTCAGGTTATTCAAGGCATGTATGTGTAAGTGGTAAATTAAATAAAATACATCTAGAAATTGTTCACAGTGGGCTACTAATGCTTCAGTGCATCCCTTGAGTGTATGTTATGTGCTATTGTGGTTATCTGTCTGCCTCAGAAAATTAACATTACATACAGGAATGACATACAGTAAGACTAATATTAGAAAATATTAGTGCAAATAGAATTCCTTTGAAGTCAGATCTGATGATTGAGCAAGATATTTAATAAATCTCCTCTGACAACTGTGTATTTACAGAAAGGGATCATTAAAGTAATGATAGACTATCCCATTATGCACTAATTGTCATGTTCATTAATCAGATGGCCACAGATAAATAGCTGTCATGTAATGGTACATGAGAAACTAGATATAATTATTTACTGGGTGCAGAGGGATGAAACAGGGATGAATATGAACAAGAAATGCAGTAATGCAAACATGAGTTTTATTTGATTAGTGCTGAAAAATTTGTCCTGTCATACTTTATAAGGCTTCTGTTAGGTTCACGTGTGATTGCTGATGATCCCATTAGATACAAAATCTAGCCTATCAGTGAACTAGCAAAATGTTAAGTGATCCATGAATACAGCACATCACTGTTGAATACATCTGGTAGGGTATGCCTTGAAGCTGAAAGTCCATTGAATTAAGTTTTGACTTGCATTGAACATGTTCAAGGTATATCAGGCCTTCTTGCACTGTACTTTAAATAGTCAAGTGAACAACTGCTACCCATAACAACATTTATGAAATGCTGACAATTTTTTGTCCATGCTTCTGATACTCATTACCTGACACTTTGAGTCCCAGGCGTTTTTTCTTTATTTCTTTTAGTTTAAGAGCCAAGAAACCGAAGGTTTTTGAACCTATTTGGAATGAGCTTTTTAAGTACATATACGAAAATTGTAAAAATATCTTAAATTCTGAAAGGATATCTCAAAGAATAAGAAAATATACCTGACATCAACATTAATATTTTATTTTAAATTTGTGAAATGCATCAAAATGTGATTGTAAAAAACTTCATAAAGCAGTTAACATCATCTTTTCACAGCTATCTGACCAAAGTCTGCAAACTATGGTAGAAGAGATGAATTAGCTCAGAATGAGCAGTCTAATACACTATCTGACTTGCCTCTTTTGTCAATGATCTTCTCTTTGCTGGAGGTGTAGGAGATACTGGTCCAGAAGTCCTGGGTTAAACAGAATCTACGTAGGAGCTATAATATCTCATGGCTAAACTAAATCTGCATTGTTGTCAAGTCCACTGTACCTGTTGCTTTTGGCATCTATAAATGAAAAAACAAACTTTTATAGTTACTGTAGCTTCTGAGTAATGAAAAGTGGATTACTCAGGTCTTAAGGGTTTACTCATTGTAATAATAACTGTAACTTACCAGCATTATCTGGAACATATTCATGGTCTGAAAGCTCAAAAAGCTCTTCTCAGAATCAGAATTCTGTAATATTTCATTACTAGCATCTACAATTTCAGATTCAGTTTGAAGAAATCAAGGGAGCTGCACATAAATGTATATACTTACCAACTGTAACACAGCCATTCATCATCCTCAAGGAAAATACTGAGAAGAGCTATTACTGTTGATTCATATAGTTTTTCAAAATACTTACCAAAATGGTGACAGATGGCAGCAAATATTGGACAGCTCAAAGAAAAAACATACCTGGCCATTGTTGCATAGCGCAAGTTCGTGTTATAGCCATAAAACTGCATTGAAATTGCAAGAAATATGTTTTTGAACTATGAAAAGTTCCAAGTCAGCATAAACATTTTGAGTAGTTTTTTGCAGCTCAAGGCCAAGTGTGTCTTGGGTTGCATTGTGTTAAACTTGAAGGCTCCTTCCTTTTCCTTTTTCGTTTACTTATATCTAAATACCTCCTCTCACATGAACCTGTTACAAGCTTAGTTGCATAGCGTATATTGTCACGCCCTGCCCCTGGAAGGGTGTGTGACAGGACGCAACATGGGAGTTTAGCTAGGGTTAGGGGTAGAGGGAGCAACTCATGGCACCAACACAAGTTACAAAAAAATAGGTTTTTAATAAAATAAGATAGATTACAGAAAGCAAGCAATAGAGGTTACCTGAAAGCAGCTGTAAGTTATGAGTCCAGGTTATGTGGGTGGTGCCTTGTGGAATCCATAGCACCCCTGGCCTACCCTGCTGACCCTCCGAACATCCCACCGGCGTGGATTCCTTCTGCACCTGATACTGGTCTCTCGGCTCGATGAGATTTCGGGGTTTTTAAATGCACTCGTATGAACTACGCTTACTAGGCAGCTTAGTCAATACTTGGTCAGCAATATGTCAGCAATGACTGCGGGTGAAAGTCCGAGGTACGTGCATGACTTAGACGTGCAAGCGATCTTGCCGGAAACGACTTTTAGAATATCCTGGCTCATACGTTACAATATCAAGTAAAATAGTTCAAATTCCTTAATAAATGAATAGAGGTCAGTGTCCTGAAGGTACAACATTCTACTCAAAGTATTTAACTTTTCTGTAGAATTTGTTGTAATATTTATCCATTTAAATTTGAAATGTTACAGGAGGTATAAGTCATGTCAAGAGATCGTGCGTCACGCCGATTTTACCGAATGGAAAGCCAAAACGAACTCATTGCCTACATGGATAAGGGGGAACAGGCAGCTTGTGAAAACCGATGGACATTTGAGGCAGCTTGGGAAGTTGCAAATAAAGGTAATTTCTTCAGTTATGACTGGTCATGTATTGTTTGCAAGTAAACTGAGTATTCAATCTAATTTATTTGTATTTGTTATTTTATTTAAATTTGAAGATGTTTTGATTTTTAAAACACTTCTTTTTTTAAATTTTACTATATTTAATTTGTTTTTTAACAGTTAATTGTGAGTTTTACTGAACCTCTTGCAGATTTTATGGTTATACTGCAAATATGTTATGAAGTAAATATTTTTACTTTCCTTACTAAATACTTACAGTAAGTAAAGTAAGTGTTGTACTCAACTAGAAATGTATGCAGAAGATTTCACCAGAAATACTGTTTTGAGATTCCTTAAGTAGGGGGGTTGGGGGAAGGCTGGAACCGACCCAAATGTGCAAGATGGCCGCCATGCGTAATCTAAGGATTACTAGGTGAGGTGGTACTGGAAGCAGGCATTATAGGTGTTCTAGTGATAATGGGATCAATTTCTAAGACAAATAGCAGGGACACACACGTGTTTATGTACGTTTGTAATAGATGAGTATTTTGTTCGCTATATCTAAGGTATGCATCCTAACGCAAGAGCTTTCTAATTTGATCCAATATATTACCCTCAACATAATGATACCTCGCCCCCCTCATCGCTGCGCTAACCTAACCTAGCCCAGCCCAGCCCAGCCCAGCTCCTACTCTTTTTACTCGGTCTTTCATAATTTAACATAACCTAAGCCTCATACTACTACTCGGGTAACCTAACCTAGCATTACTTAACCTAAGGAGAGCATAAACCTTCCTATTTATTAAGATATTTTAACCTTACCTAAGCCCCATACTTCTACTCGTCTAACCCTAATCTAACCTGGCCTAGCCTAACCTAAGGTAGATCTCTTATTATTATTTATTCTATTCTACTAACATGATACGTTTCTAGGCATTCATTCTGTCCTCTTATCATCTATCCTATTCCCTCCTCTGCATATCTATCCTATCCTATCATACGCTGCCCTGATATAACCTCAGGCATTTATGTATATGTTGCTTGTAGAGGATTTCCAGCGAATTTAGGATTTAGAAGGTATTCAGAATCCCAGGCTTGCATACTTATAGGAATTTCATAAACATTTTGATACTGTTTTGAGTCCTCTAATAGATCTTTTAAAGCACTTTTAGTATATTCAGGCTGCTTTTACAATATATTCAAGAACTTTTCAGACAATTTTGAAGATAATGCAGGTTATTTGATCGATTTTTCAGAGGTTTCACGGTATTTTGACATTGTTTTAGACCGTTAACAGATATTTTAGTTGCTTTAGGCTGTGCAGGACGCTTTTACAAATGATTTTACACAACGGTCAGGCAATTTTGAGTGATTTAGATGACATATTATATATTTTCAGGGTGTTTTGAGGTCCGTTTAGATTCGCTGGTAGATATTTCAGTCAGTTTCCAGATATTCTGAAGACTTTTACGTCCAGTTTAAAAATTTTTCAGAGTATTTTAGACGAATTTGATGTTATTTAAGGCAATCTGAGAGTTATTCTAGACGCCTCATGACGCCTCTCTCTATTATTGTTTGCTTTAAGCACTTTGAAGGGTAATGGAAGATAATTTTCACGATATCAGGGATACTGAACCGGCTATTTCAAGGTTGTTAGACGTATCTCTACCAGTTTAAATATCGTTTCAGCCATTTCAGAGACATTTCAAGCACTATAGGGGTATTTTAGACTTTGTCACCAACATTTTGGATGGTTTTCAGAATACTCTGAAACACTTTTATAGGCATTAGACGCTTTTAATGGTATTTTTCGAGCACTAATTAAGACATTTCAGCTCCTTCACAGGTATTTTTGAGGATTTTCAGGGCATCTTAGACACGTGAGAAGCATTTTTTCCGCCAGTTTGAAGATGTTTTAAGACACTCAAGTAGGCATTTTTAACGCTGCTAGAGGTATTTTAATTAATTTAAGGACATTTCACTAAGTTTTCTTTAGTAATCACTCTGTTTTATAGTAGTTGAAGAGCAGTCTAACCTATCCAGTCATTCATTGCATTTCTCGCATTATTATTTTGATTACATTTCACGAATAACCTAACTCGCCAACAATCATCATCATTACCAACTGCTCTATCTTATAGTCTGACCAAGCTAACCTAACCTAACCTAATGAGGAAATAGGGATGTTAAGACAAGCAATGAAAAAAAAACACATAATCACAGTCACATAATTTTATTCAACTTATAAAGGTACATACACTAGCATTAACATTTAGAAAACAAGTATTCACTGTTGAAAGACGACAGTGCCCTCCTCCGTTCTTATTATTCACATTATCATTCTTCTCTCTTGGTTAGATGTGCCATTAGCGCACCAAGTTCATAGTTCAACAAACTTCATTTTTTTTCTACAAACAAGCTTTAAGCACCCATGTCTTAGACACCATTCTCAACACTGTAATGTCCATACGCATATGTAGATATTCTGTCATTAGCAATTACTCTCTTGTCATCGTGAGGTGATAAGACTATTTTATTAGATTCAACTGTAGAAACCTTATGATGTTGGGATAGGATTAAGTTCATAGGAGTTCTAACAATTTTCAAAGTTTTAAGGCACTCCATATAGCTATCGAAGCTAATGTACTGCTTAATGGCACTACGCTTCACGCCCTTAATTTTTTTTATCTCAGAACCGTTAATATCGATAGCATACATTTTAGGTCTGAGGCCAACGAAACGGCGAATGATTTTTCCAGAGGCTTCATCTTTAAACTTTCCCAGCACTTTTCTGTTTTGTGTAGAATGACATACATGGCTTGCAGGGTAATCAGAAGTTTCCAGATGTTCAAGCATGTGTAATTTGTCCTGGTGTATATCTGTCGTAGTCACTCGATGAATGAAGGAATCTGTATCCGTATACAACAGTTTAAGATTCTCAGCTCCATAATATGGAAGTAATACATCATATTGATACGAATACATTAGAGTCTTGGAAATGTCTAGTACACTCATACCAATGTATATAGGCTTGTTGAACACTTTTACGAGAAGCCATATGAACAGCTGCAAGATTATGTCCGTTGATATATATGTGTTGTTGAAAAGTTTGTATAAATCCTTTTCAAAATCATTTCTTGCTTGCTGTCGTAGTTGATTATTAAATTCGACGTAAGGCTTTAACCAACTAGATTGACGGAATTGTAGTACTCGGTGAATCTTCGATAGCCGTAGACCATGACCAAGAGCCTGTTTCAAGGCCATGTAATGTACCACATACTTCTTTCGGGATCCAAGATGGGCAAGTAGTTTCTTTGAAGATGTTTCCCCAGCCTTCTTACTCTCAGGCAGAAAGGGTAAATCATTATGAAGTTCATGCAGCTCAGCAGGATATTCCACGTCAACCTCCAAGATATAACCAAAGAAATCATCTTCCTTCAATGAATCCAGGTCTAGATGATCAGGAGAAATTCACTTAAAACCTCCATAAGGAAGGGCCTTACACATTGCCCAACCGTATTGGTTATTGGCGTCTTCGTATGTAATAAACTGAGAGGGTTTCCGAGAGTCATACTGCTCCATGTAGATGTTGTTCGCCTCAGCATAAACCTCCTCTTATACCAGATTCAACCATAAGTGGCTGATCATAGTCAAGAAGCAATTCCAACTCGATTCCAGCATAGCATCCCATGTAAGCCCCGGAGAGGTAAAATAATGCGCAGGATCCACTTTATGAGTTTTCAGCGTTTGGTCTCTAAATGTCTCGAAGACATCCGCAAGGAGAAGAACATCCGAAATTAAGTACAAATCGCTGTACTCGCCCAAATTTCTTACATTAAACTGATTCCATACATTTGTAGCATGATCATAGTCCTCACTGCTGATTTCTTC
The DNA here is from genome assembly GCA_030765045.1 of Tenodera sinensis. Taxonomy (NCBI): domain Eukaryota; kingdom Metazoa; phylum Arthropoda; class Insecta; order Mantodea; family Mantidae; genus Tenodera; species Tenodera sinensis. The sequence continues at coordinate 123,900,725 of CM060964.1, read as the reverse complement.
GCTGTTTAACCGGTTGTAGAATGCTTTACTTGGAGGCAGATGAGTATCATTCAAAATGTCCCACGATGTGAGATAATCATAGGGAAATACCCCCTTACGAGTCATCAAGCCAATATTCTCTGCTCCGAAGTATTTCGCTGTTTCAGGATACGTAGTTAGGTTTTTCACTAACTTATCCAAGCTTGTACTCAGGAAACGGTAGGTATCCACAAACCTGAGTTTAATATCCCCAACATACTTGGAGAATGATATATAACTTTCCTCTGAATTTGGTATAACCTCTACTCGATCGTTAGTACATCCCAATTCCGTAACAATGAAATGAGAGTCATACCCACTCAGGTTATGCATGAAGACAGGTATATGATTAGGTGTTTTGCAGGCCAGGTTACATTTATTGTGTAAAGATCCTCTGTACACGCCGGATACATGATCGTGATCGCGAACCTTCCAATTATCTTCTGTAAATTCATGTCTGCACAGGTAGCATATTGTAGAAGCATCGAATGATTCTTGTTCTTCAGCTGTAAGATTAAGAGGTTTAGCAGATTTATATAAGTCACCAATTTTCTTTGCCAGATCCATCAAGCATTCCATAAACTTCTCAGCAGCATCAGGTCCTCGGTAAACATACGGTTCAGCAGGAAGAGTGGTTTCTACTTGTTCAACACTGGACGATGGTTTCACATAAACGCAAAAGCTCATAGGAGAATGACTTTGATAGGGAGTTGTGTAGGAAGTTTCAGGACTAGAGGAGCAGCTGTGGAGAGGAGTAAGGATGCATTCAAAATCAGCGTATATAACATAAGGAAGTTTCAGCATCCTCTCAATATTCTTGAATTTAACGATAGTCATCCTTTGTAGTCATAACGCATCTAGCATTACCATGTTGTCTACATATTTCGCTGTGCTCTTCTAATTTTTTCATCCCACTTCGTCCATATCGATCATCAAAATGACTGAAACATCTTTTACATAAATATATTTGCCCATGATGTTTAGTTTTCTGGCCGCGAATAAGCTTCTCAAAATCCTTTATGTATACATAGTGATGCTTGCCAGCTGAATCACTCAACAGAAGAAGATCGCGATGATCAGATAATTCTTCATCGACTACCTTTATAGGAAACACTTCATGTTTTTCATCCAGTCCAAACACATTTATGGACGTATTGTTGAGCTTTTCAAATTTAGCGACATCATTACCTTCCCCCTCCCTCACCATGTTGTGCATGGTTTCATTTGCAGAATTATACAATATGAGCTGATGAAACAGACAAAAGCTATGGGTTTGCCTACAGGACTTCCAGTCAAGGTCAGGGGCCAAGAACGATGGGTCCAGCTATGCTTTAAAATTACACTCCTTAATTCCTTTGTCAAAAACTGAAGCTTTAGTGAAACAATTTCCTTTTGAACAAGGAGGTAGATGAGTAGAAATTTAAAGTTGTGTGTTGTGTGGAAACAGTTTAAAATGAATATTTTAAAAACAATTTGAAGATACTAATAATGTACATATAATAGTGTCAGCTAGTAGTGTTCTCCTTACTATACTGTTGTAACGTTCATGGAACCTCAAGCAGTTGACAGTCGCCGGAATGGAAGGTGGCAATAAGTGCGAGGTTATGGTAGCCGTCATCACTGCCACACTGATTTGTATGTTAATTACAACTGAACTATTAGAGACTCCATTCTGATTTTTTCTGAGAATATTGAATAAGCTTCAGTGTATTTCTAGTTTTTTTCCCAGATTTTTAAATGGTCGAGTTTGTTTTATTATCTAACTTTAAAAATTTAATCGTGTAAAATATAATATTAATAATTAATATAATTTTCTGATAAATGCCTCGCGAAATACTGTGATTTATCTTTAATTTGAGCCAATGATCAAGTAATTTGCTTGATTACAATCAGAGATATGATTGATCGAAGAGCGTGCGATTTTTGGGACATTTCAAAAATTAATATCTGCCAAAATAAACTTTTTTTTATAAAACGAAGAAACACGGGTCAAATATATTTTGTTCCAAAACACCAAAAAAAAAAAAAAAAAAAAAAAAAAAAAAAAATTTCAAGAAAATCTGAGATATTAAGGTAAATTTTTACCAAATTTTGTGCGATTTGACGTGGAATGACTCATAAACAGGATAACCCGAAAATGAAAAGTTGGTTAACTACCAAATTTGGATTTAAATTCACCATCATCCAAGAATGTGACATGAAAATCCCCAACCCTAAACTTCCCTTTACATAGAAAATGTTTATTTTCTCAATAAGAGCTCTAGTGATTTTCAATAAAATACCATACTGTAACTTTTTGGTTTGGTTGTGAAGTAAAGTAGACTGATGTAGTCTAGATAAAGAAACACTTTTATTTCCGTAAACAGTAACTTTGTACACTCGTTGCAACAACAAGAAAGTCTTTTCCGATTCTCCAACAGCACGGCTTCGAACTCGTAACACAAAGAACTAACTCTTCTCCGTCGGCACAACTCTCCACATCGTCTGTCCGTCTCCGTCGGCACGACTACTCAACCTTCACATACGTCTGACTGTTCTCCGTCGTCACGACTACTCAACCTTCACATTCGTCTGACTGACTCTTCTCACACTTTACCGCTATTTATATCTCCCAGGCACTATTCTGGAAGCTTCAAGAACGTTCACATATTGCGCTGGAGTACAAAGTAGAAGATTCCAGTAGCCTCTATCCTTTTCTCTCTTTCGGCAAGCGCCCCAACAATGCGGCCATTCTCTGTCTCTTTCCTTTGGCTCCTTTGCGGTAGTGCCGACAATAATGCGATGGGTGACAATTGCGGCTGTCGGCAATTAGATGCGGCGGGCGCGGTGACACTGCTCCCTCCTCAGAGCTGGTCGTCCCGACCAGCACTATCACTGCGGCATCTCCCTTGCGCCCCGGCGGACTATCCCATCGAACCTCTTCTCCAGGAGGCACGATCCTAGGTATCGCTGTTGGATAGTGTCCCTTGGTCTGGGTAGGACGATGTATGCCATCCTGCTTCGAAATTCTGCAACAGTACCGCCGGTCTTGACGGTCCCTCGTCCAGTTGCCCTTCTTCCTGGTGTGTTGACGGGCCATCCTGCGCACTTGGAAACGGCTCACTGGGTACCATGTCCGCCGACCTCTCTGGCGCACCTTCGCAGCCACCTTGCTTCCGATGGGTCCGGCAACAAGCCCCGCCACATCCGCGCGAGTCGCGTCCACCGCTGCACTCGTGTTCACTCTTGCTCGGCACGGCCTCTCCTGTATCCTGCCGTCCAAGATGATGTCCACCATTCTTTTGTTCACGGCACTATGCGTCAGGTAATTGGATGGCTCCGACGGTCCCCCCATGTCACATGCCAAGTCGGTTCTCGCGTGATGCTCGTTTGCTTGTGCGCTTCCCTGCTGATCGTCCTCCACGTCGTATCCTGGTTGGTTACGTACCCGACACACTCCTCCAGAGGATCCCCGACGACGTCCCTGAACTGCCCCTTTGTCTTCCCCGAGACGTACACTTTCGTTATCTGAAACGGGCGCAACTGTCGCCTCGGCCACTAGGTGCTTCCTCCCCCGGTCCGCGCTATTCCGTCTGCCCCTGGCATCCAGTACTTTGACGCTCTCGTCAACTCTTACTACCAGGGCGCCAAGACGTTCCCCGTCGTCCTCCACGACGTCCACATGCTGGCAGAGGTCTTCCACCTTTTCGCCGAGTTCTTCCACGTCTTCCGTCACGCCAATCAGTTTGCCGAGTTGTTCCACGTCTTCCGTCACGCCAATCAGTTCGCCGAGTTGTTCCACGTCTTCCGTCACGCCAATCAGTTCGCCGAGTTGTTTCACGTCTTCCCTCACATCATCTGGAACGGGCGCAACTGTCGCCTCGGCCATTAGGTGCTCCCTCCCCGGCTCCGCGCTATTCCGTCTGCCCCTGGCATCCAGTACTTTGACGCTCTCGTCAACTCTTACTACCAGGGCGCCAAGACGTTCCCCGTCATCCTCCACGACGTCCACGTGCTGGCAGAGGTCTACCACCTTTTCGCCGAGTTCTTCCACGTCTTCCGTCACGCCAGTCAGTTCACCGAGTTGTTCCATCTTCATCTCTTTCAGCTCGGCAGCGAGGTTGTCGTTTGACGTTTCCATTTTGGCAGCGAGGTTGTCGTATGACGTTTCCATTTTGGCAGCGAGGTTGTCGTTTGCCGTCTTCATCTCTTTCAGCTCGGCAGCGAGGTTGTCGTATGACGTTTCCATTTTGGCAGCGAGGTTGTCGTTTGCCGTCTTCATTTCTTTCAGCTCGGCGAATAATTCTTTCATCATTGCCATCATCCTGGTTTCCGAATCTCCCTCCATCTTGGTTCTAACGTTGCAACTTCTAACGACGAAGTAACGAAACTAGAAGCAATTCGACGAATCCCACTTCTGACACCAGTGTAACTTTTTGGTTTGGTTGTGAAGTAAAGTAGACTGATGTAGTCTAGATAAAGAAACACTTTTATTTCCGTAAACAGTAACTTTGTACACTCGTTGCAACAACAAGAAAGTCTTTTCCGATTCTCCAACAGCACGGCTTCGAACTCGTAACACAAAGAACTAACTCTTCTCCGTCGGCACAACTCTCCACATCGTCTGTCCGTCTCCGTCGGCACGACTACTCAACCTTCACATACGTCTGACTGTTCTCCGTCGTCACGACTACTCAACCTTCACATTCGTCTGACTGACTCTTCTCACACTTTACCGCTATTTATATCTCCCAGGCACTATTCTGGAAGCTTCAAGAATGTTCACTTATTGCGCTGGAGTACAAAGTAGAAGATTCCAGTAGCCTCTATCCTTTTCTCTCTTTCGGCAAGCGCCCCAACAATGCGGCCATTCTCTGTCTCTTTCCTTTGGCTCCTTTGCGGTAGTGCCGACAATAATGCGATGGGTGACAATTGCGGCTGTCGGCAATTAGATGCGGCGGGCGCGGTGACAATACGTTTAAGGTATTTTCATCACAAATGAAATGTACATCTTGAACTTTTTTTCTGCAGTTTACTCTTAATAAAATTGAATGCTACTAGTATATCAACTATCCTTTTGGTAAATAGCATATTCTCTACATTCTTTTAAATTTTGAATTTAATTTAAAATGTAAGGATCTTAAAGTATTTTGGTGCTGTATTACTGTATTGTTAAATGTTATGTAAGATGTGAAGCTTTCACAGCTATGATTGTTGATTAGAGCTGCTTGGATTATCAGCCATGTCATATTTATAAAATTGCTTGAAATTTTGGCCATTCCAGCTCTATGGCCTTCTGCAAGAAGTTCTGAGTTACGCCAAGCCAAACGATGTATACCTATATATTCCTCAATTGGAGGGGCATGGCTAAGTAGCATGGGCCAGTGGGAGGCTAACATTCTCTGATTGGCCCAAAAGAGAAATGCTAGTAGTGCTGTCTGTTCATTTGCGTACTCCTGTCCAAACTATGCTAAGCCATAGATCACTGTGTCTTCAAAATTATTTGGCTCTAACATAATTTCAGTTGCCTCCTTTATGAGTCTGACATAATATCAGTTTCTGCAGTGTAATATCACCATCTCATCAAATAAAATTCTGTGGTCATAGTCGAGGCTATGCTGTGCTACTGCTGATTTTTCTGGTTGTAGTAGCCATAGATTATGTTTGTGTTTCTCAAGTTTCTCTTTGATCATATGGTCTGTCTGCCCTATATATGTCTCCCAACATTGGCTTGGAGTTTTGTAGACACCAGGTGTCTTAAAACCACGAATGTCCTTAACTAGTCTCATAGACTGTCTGAGCCTTTATGGTGGGAGAAATATGGTTTTAATATTATGCCTTTGGAGCAACTGTGTAACCTTTTTAGAAACTGTACTGTAGAAGGGGATAAATGCCTTTCCTTTAGGCTTTCCATCTTCTTATATGTTGTGGTTGTCTATGGAACTGTTTCTGTTATTGGTGGCTCTCTGGTGCACTTGCTGAATGTCTTTGTGTAACCATTCTTTTTAAAGGTCAAACATGCAAAGCCACTGTGGTAATACATAGCTATTTTTCTTGCTTCTTACCCTAAAGGCCCAGGTACAAGTAGCAATTGGGCAAACTGTATGGTTAAAGATTTAACTCTTGACCTTTTACAGAAAATGAAGTACAATTTTTGCAATGGTATGTTAATAGGAATCCTCATCAGAATATGGTCCTTGCATCATATATATACCTAGGATAGGGATAATTACATTCAACATTTGTGCCATAGTATAAAGCTGCACTTAACCAAATGGCCCAGCACGTGGCCACTGGCACAGGGGGAAGTGGAAGATTGGGATTTTTTTCTCTGAAGAGATCAATCCTCTGTGGTGATTTAAGAAATTTTTTTTTGCCCATTTGATACAAACCTATCCACATTGGGATATAGGAGTCTGATACATTCACATAATCTATGAAGAGTATGAACTACACAAGTGACATGAGTCAATTTAGGAAAACTCATGGAAAGGACTAGGACTTCACCTGCTTTTATTGTTATGGTGCAGCATCTGTGAGAGAGAGTAATACTTGTTGTATTTTATACCATTTGGTCGTATCTTATGCATAATTTCATTGAATAACCTCAGAATCATTATATTATTTGCTGCAGATAGTTCTTTACACACCATTAAATATGATTGTGCACTATTTCGTCATTTTTCATTACACATTTCCTATGTTTCTGAAACTTGAATCTTGAGTTTCATTGATGCTGACCCATAGTTTTACATTTTCACATGCTGTCCTAATTTTTTTGAAAAGTTGCATCATAGCACTTAGGAAGGTAGTTCTTTTTTAATGTTGATTCTTCAGGAGGCTCAATGTTGATATATTTAGTCAAAAAGTTGAACATTATTTATATTTTTGAGTGGGATGTTGGCTGCAACAAATGCTCTGCATAAATCTAAATAATACTGGGAACACCTTGATTGTCCTACATTTGAAGAAGCCAGTTATCAATAACTGTCGTGAACTCACACGAGTCTCTGCAGGAAAATGTTGAGTGACTTGTGAATGCTGTTCTGCACTTACTGTTTTTCCACATGGTTGGAAAAACAATATTTATTATCTGTGGTAAATGTTTTTAAATTCATCTACATATTGCTGAAGTTGTAATTTAGCACTTGATTTAACTTATGGCAACTTTTCAACAGTGGCACCTCGTGGCTGAGAAATTAGGTGAAGAGTTACTGGGAAAGAAAATTATACCTATATTTATAAAGATTATTTCAATAATTTTACTGACCTATTTCTTGTACACCAAATCAATCCTTTGGTCCTATAAGGCTGCATGCTTGTCGGCGATGTCTTCATAGAATGGCTGTGTTTTTATTAATTACATTAGAAGTTCTTTCTGAATCGAAATATTCGCTAAAGAAGAAAGTTTCATCTGATATTGCATTCCCTAGGTATCTTTTTATGCGCTTTAGACAAGAAAAGCTTCGTTCCATGGATGCTGTAGTAGAAGAGATTGACAGAATAAGGAAGAACAATTCACAAGTATCCATAAAGAGATTTCTTATTCCAGAATATTGTAATACAAGGCTCGACACATTCGAACATCCTCATCCTGAGAAAGGGAATTGTACTCTCATGAGAGACGCATATCTGCCATTTTCCTGGCTTTTTCAAACATAATCGAAAAATACTGCTCATTCCTCTTGCTTCTTAGCATTTCACAAGTGGTCCTTATTTTTGGTACGCAGTAGTTTACATCCAGTGACCTCTTCTGTGAAACATCAAACAATATATCTGTCAAAAAAAATGTCATGAAACACTACTGCCAGAAACACAAATTCAAAATTATTCATGTCGTTCAAAAAGCCTCTGGCAAGCAGAATGGAATTATCATCAGACTGTTCACAGGAAACAATGGCTTTGAAAACCTCTTTCAACCTTTCCGAGTCATCCACAATTACACGCAACAATTTTGAATTGGAGCTCCAGTGGACAGGAGTTACAGTTAGAATGCGTGGTCCTGGTACAGAAGTAATTACGTAGGATCTCTTTGTTGAGTGTTGGAAAAAGGTAAAAATTCCGGTAATCAAAGAAAAATTATATGATACTGTCTTTTTTTTTCAACTTTGTTGCATGACTAGATTTAGACGATGTGCAAAACAGTGCACAAATACTGCAAAAGGAGCTTTTTCCTTAATTTTTTTCTGGAGTCCATTTAAATGACCAGACTTCACGCTTGCAACATCATAACACTGCCCTACTAATTTCTGCTTGTAGCCAAATGGTTCTAAGGTATCCAGTAAAATAAACAGTTTCTGATGTTCTGTTGGAACTTACATTGTATAAACCTAAGAAACGTTCCACAACAGATCCTTCAGCATTAACATATCTCACTATTACAGAACACTGAGACACCTGTGTAATATCTGTTGTATCATCTACTTGGACAGAAAAAAACTTGTTTCCAATTCAGTTTTTACAAATGCATTGATGTAGTCCAAAATAGAATCCAATAGTCCATTTTGTATACTTTTTGATTTGCCACTGAACACACTTTTTATCTTAGAATATTGGTTTTGTAATTCTGTAGGGCTCCTAGACACCAGTAACATCAGCAGTTGCTTAAAACTTCCATGATTAATTGAGGCTGTTGTTTCATTGTGACCGTGGAATGCTAATTCTTGTTTGCTTAAGTAGAATATTGCATCAATCACTAACTGCAGGAAAAGCCTGTTCAGGCATACATTTTCATTGAATTGCACGTTATACAGTCTAGCATTTTCCTTTAGTACATCTGAAATTGTATTTCGATTTCTTTCAAAAGTTTTCAAATTAACCTGGCATTTTGAATGCTCTTCCGAATCCGAGTGTTTGTGTAATGATCGTGTTATATTCAACAAAGCAGCAAATCCTTCTCTATTCCAAACGTTGCTTTTATTGCTAAAAAGAAGCATGGCCAACAAAACAATTTCTGCAGAGTTGGGAAGGAAATGCCACAAACCACGATTGTTTAAAACTAAGATTGTAGCATTTTCCTGAATGTTTCACTTCTTTCATACCACATATTTGTAGAGATTCAGTGGAGTGCCCACAATTTAAAACTTTCTTCTTATCTTTGTCTTTCCACCATGAAAAAGGTGTTTCTAATAAAATATACACTATAACATAAGCAGGATTCATATTTAAAATATTACTGCACTAAATGCAAACAACAATATGCTACTCCACCTGTTTCACAGCCAGGAAACAGCCACCAGAAAGAGCTCATCTACTTCACTTCATGCCCCCTCCACAAGCAAACTTAAGTGGGTGACATTATGGTTGCTATAACAACCATGCTGTAGGCTCTGCCTCTCTGAGGTTGAATAGGAGAAAGCTCTTTGTTCTTCACTTTGAGTCTGTGGTAAGAATGCATTGTTGCTTCTACAACAGTGCACCGCACAGTACAAAAATAGGGAAATAGGTAGTAAAAGCCCACATACCTGTGAAGACAAATATGTTTTAAAAATAAGTGTGGCAAGTGAGTGAGTGAGTGAGTAGGGTTTAAGGGCCCGTCGACAGCTAGGTCATTAGAGCCCCTAAGTGTGACAAGGTACAAATATTGGTGAAGTGCCACTTCACCTACTTCCCCTGAATAGCCACCCCTTCTTTCCAAGATGCACAGGTTTCATGAAATACTTATTCATAAGAGCTGAAGAAGGAATGTGGTGCTGGTCTATGCACCATTTGCAATATAATATACAGATAGCAGATGAGGAATAACCAGGGTGCCAGCAAGCACATGGGTTATTCCTGTTAATGATAGTCCACTCTATTCTATTTACCTTAGGCACTATGATATGGTGAACAATCTCTGATACTTATGATGCAATACAAGTCATTCGTAAATATAGATATATCATTAATATTTATAATAGCACAAATTTAAAATTGTGCACAATAAATAATAGTAAAAATAAATGATTAATTGAAATTTATGTATTTATAGGAGATTGTTTGAAAATATGTATTTACATTTTTTTTCTTCAAAATATATATTTTATAAGAAATAAGATTACATATTTGTGCTCATGATCCTTTATTCAGAGTTTTTCCCTTGTTGTAGGCATGTATGTGTTTACAAAAGAAATATTTATATACCTAAGATTCTGCACCCTACCCATAACTTCATATTGAAGATCATTGTCTTGTACACCTTAAAGTTATCTGCTGTCTAGCTGCAATGTGGGTGTTGAAGGTAGTACTACAAATAAAGTGAAGCTTAAAAGTGGACACTTTTGAAAACAATAATTCTAAAATTATGTGATAAAATGGTGAAGAAAATCAAATTGCAATTCTGAAGGATATTGTTAAATTCCAAACATAGGTTGGAAACAGTTAAGCCATTGCCATAATCAAAATAAAATTTTGTACTGAATGTAACATGCTTTTTGTTTCCCCCCAGTGACATACATCAGTGTATGATATGATCAGTTTATAATGATATGTGTATTTATCATTCTAATATGTATTTCACTCTGTATTTTGACCTCTTTGTCTCAGAAACAGCATTCTGGGGCTATAGATATTATTGAAGGTTACACTAACACCATGAAGTGAATGAGTGTATCTTTCTCTCCTTTCCTTATTGGTATGGTTGCAAATAGATGTACAATATTAGCTCTTACTGAGTGGAGTGGAGTGGAATGGAGCAGAGTGGAGCAGAGTGGAGTGGAGCGGGCTGGAGTGGGGTGGGGCAGAGTGGAGCAGAGTGGAGTGGAGTGGGGTGGGGTGGGGAGGGGAGGAGTGAGGTAGGGTTGGTTGGAGTGAGGTGGGGTGGGCTGGAGTGGGGTAGGGTAGGGTGGAGTGGAGTGAGGTGGGTTGGGGTGGAGTGGAGTGGAGTGGAGTGGAGTGGGATGGGGTGGTGTGGAGTAGGGTGGAGTGGGGTGGATTGGGGTGTTGTTGTTGTAGTGTTTAATGCCCGCTTTTACTACTACGGCACCGCAGGCAGTGACACTGATGATACATGAAGATGGAGCACCGGTGGAATGAGATGGCGGGGGAAACCGGAGTACCCGGAGAAAACCCGCCCTGACGCCGCTTCGTCCACCACGAATACCACATGCGGGTCCCTGGGGTCGAACCCGGGCCGTCTAGGTGGATTGGGGTGAGGTGGGTTGGGGTGGGGTTAGGTGGGGTGGGGTGGAGTGAGGTGGGTTGGAATGGAGTGAGGTGGGGTGAGTGGAGTGAGGTGGGGTGGGGTGGGGTGGGTGGAGTAGAGTGGGGTGGAGTGGAGTGGAGTGGAGTGGGTTGGGGTGGGGTGGAGTGAGGTGGATTGGGGTGGGGTGGAGTGAGGTGGGTTGGAGTGGGGTGGGGTGGAATGAGGTGGGGTGAGTGGAGTGAGGTGGGGTGGGGTGGGGTGGAGTGGGGTGAAGTGGAGTGAAGTGGAGTGGACTTTAAGGGTCCGTCAACAATAAGGTCATTTGGACCATCTTTTGCTAAATAGTGGGGTTACTGTCACTAAAGGTGACTGGTTCATATAGTGTACATAAAATGAGAATAATTATATGCTGTAGGTATGCTTGGTACCATGTATGCCATTCCTACAGCTTTAGGTGGCATTTTACCAATTTGCATACATTGCAGAGATGGGGGCGTGTGTGGAGGAGCATTGTTCTTTTGTTGTTCCACCAAGCAGTGATGTATGTTAGAGACCCTGCGACTGTGATTTTAGGTGAAAATGACAAACTTTTCAGTTTTTGCAGTACATCATATAAATATTCTACAAGCACCTTTGAATCCTTCTGGGCAAAGATTTTTCTTGATCCAGTATTTTAGAAAGCCCAGTGACATGTTTAAGTACCCGTGTGCTGTCTTGAACCACATTGAACCAGCACACTTCCCCTTTCTATATGTTTTTTCTCAGTTGTCCATGCTATTCCTTATATTTCAATTTTCCTCTGATTTGTATGTAAATTTGCATACATGGTGCCAAATGTTCTATCTAAAGATTCAAATATTCATTTTACGATTCCTTTATTCATTGGCTCACCAAAAATGGGGGGATTTTATGTATTTCTATGCGAGTAATAAGATGAGCTTCGATCAGTTACTTCCATTTACTTTTACTTTAGTATTAGAAAACATCCCTATCATGCAACTCCTAAAAATGTTAATGCACAAAGCAGTTTTAAAAAGCACATTTTTTCACTAATTAAAAATATTTAATTGTATTATCTCAGAAACTATTTGAGGTAGAGCTTTGAGTATTTAATAAATCCCTAGGGCATCTCCTCTATGCAGAGGTTACCCTCATTGTCCAGCCATTGCGTCCTCCAGCCACAGCCAAGGCCACAGAGGGGTGTAGGTTGGGATGGCGGGGGTCAGCATGCCGACTCCTCTGACTGTAAGGTGACTACTTGACCTTTTAGGGATGCTACCTTTCTATCAGAATAGCTCCACTTTGAATATTTGCACATTAATTTCTTTATTTATTCATATATCTAGGGTTGTCCATAAAACAAGATTCCCAATTTTTTTCCACAGTGAAAACATTTATTGACATTGAATAATACATTTTTGGAAAGCTTAGACTTTTTTCTATTTTTCAACACAATCATAATTCTGATCAGTGCATTTTTGCATGCAGTGTACCATCTTTTGTATGCCTGCATTGTAGAACTCTCTTGCCGTGTGGCGAAGATAGCTTAAAACAGTTTCTTTCAGCTCCTCTCTGGTTCTGAAATGTATCCCACCCAGATGTTTCTTCAAGTCAGGGAAGAAATGGTAGTCACTTGGCGCTAGGTCTGGGCTGAAGGGAAGATGTGTGACAGTATCCCATCCAAATTTGTTGATGAGATTGGTTGTCACATGGGCAATGTGCGGACAAGCGTTATCCTGACGGAAGTGCACTCCCTTCATGAGCATGCCTCTCCTCTTGTTTTGGATCATGCGGCAAAGCTTCTTCAAGGTCTCACAGTAGTGATCTGCATCGATTGTTGTACTGGTAGGCAGAAATTTGCACAACAATAATCTCTTTCTGTTCGAAAACACACTTGCCATCACTTTGCCGGTAGACAGTGTTTGTTTAAACTTCCATGGCTTTGGAGACACCAGGTGTTTCAGTGGCGGGATTGTTGCTTCATTTCCGGTGTCATGTAGTGGATCCAGCTCTCGTCCCCAGTGACAAATAGAGTCCAAGAAATCCTCGCCACCATTTTCATAGGCCTGAAGAAATTTGCAGGCCGCTTCAACACGTTTGTGCCTGTGGTCTTCCATAAGCATTCTTGGGACATACCTTCCACAAACCTTGGTATACCCTAAATGATATGTCAAAATTTTGTGAATGCAAGTCTTGCTGACATCAGGGATCATCTCGCAGAGCTTCGAACCATCACCCTTCGACCTTTCAGTATTGCTCCCTCCACTTTCATAATGGTTTTGTCTGAAACGATGGTCGTCCAGAATGTTGGTCATCATGGACGTCTATACACCTGTCTTTGATTCTCTGTACCATTTACATAAGTGTTGTATGTTCATGCACTGTTCTCCGTACACTTCACACAGTTGGGAATGAATGTCCACTGGCACAGTATTTTTTGCGCACAAAAAATGAATCACAGTGTAATTTGCACCTGGCAGAAGAAGCAAGTGAAAGCTCCATTTCTAACGGCTGCCAAGCCAAGACTGAGGGTGGCAGACAATTCACAGGGCAGGAGACTGGGAGGAGGAGAATCAAGCTACACGCCAGTGTTGCTGGATGTCATGTAATGGCATTGCTCGCAACTGCAGGTCCTTGGCAACGTTATTTTATGGACAAACCTCATATGTGTGTCAATTTTCAAGTAAATAAGTTACAACATCCAGTCCCAGTGTGCCTAAACTGTAGCTGATACGATGTATGCAAATATTATGGAGGTGCATCAGGGAAGAATTGTGGGTATATGGGGAAACCAATTTGTCATATATGACTAATCTAGAACTGTGCATGTAAAACAGGACTCCACTGCATGTGCAAAAAGGTAAACAGATGCATATATTTCCTCCTTGCTGAACATATTCTGCTTGTGAAGACCAGTAGAATGCCTCATGAAGTGGCGGGGATGGCATAAATGGAAGCGAGTGTACTTGGCATCTTGCTGGTATGCTTTCAATAATGGCTATACTTGGATATTTTGACAGAGCTGCTATGACCCGAGGTTATCTGGATGTTGGTGCCGGGCAGTAGGAACAGTAAAGACGTAAGCTGTGTGCCTACCCAGCATAAATATCAGAAACTTTATCACCAGATAATCAAAATTGATTAGAAGTTTTGCCACCTCGAACGTTCTGGATCTATATGTATGTCTTAAATGTCGATAAGCGAGTACTCTCGCAAGTTGAGTCAGTCTTGCAAAGTCAATGAGTGAGTGAATGGGTGGGTGCAAGTGAGTGAGTGAGTGGGTGGGTGGGCGGGTGGATGAGTGAGTAGGAGTGAGTGCATGTGTGTGTTTTTGTTGTGACAAATATTGCTGTTCTCCGGGGGAGTATGTGACGACTGTGGCTACTTGCAGTGAGTTCGTTACCACAAGGGATTTGAGACATCTTGTGCTTGACTCCTCAGTGAGTGAACCATCCAGAAGAAGAGACTTTATTGTGTTTGTTTCATTGTGACATGAAGAAGGTGAAGTGATAAGGGAAGGTTTATTAGTTAACATTCGTAAAGCAACAGTGTGAGTTAAGTGAAGTATTGGCGAAAGTTGAACTAAGTTATTAAGTGACAGATAAAACTGAGTTAAGCGACAGTTGGAAAGCTGGACAAAGTCACACTGATGTCAAGAGCAGGATTTAAGTGCCACGGTGGAGGGAATGCAGCAGAAATTATTTGTTGAAATGGAGAAAATGGAAATGGAAATGAAATTCAGAATGTAGGAGATGAAATGTGAAACAAAGATTGGGATGGAGAAAATTAAATCTGAATTTGGCCATGATACTGAAAATAAAATGAGAAAACTGAGATGGAAATGAAATCTGGATTGGAGGAGATTGAAAGTGAAATGAAGCACGTGAAAATGAAATAAAGACTAAAATAGTCAGAATGAAAATCTCAACTAGGTTTTGGCATTGACTCTGTAAAATCTGAGATAAAAGCAACGGAGAAAGCCCTGGAAGACGACTTTATAAAGGAGCCAAAAAGCCTAAATCTGACATGGAAGATAAAATTAATGTGATGGAAGAGCACCTAGATTAGGCAGACAGAAAAAAAACAAGAGGATGATAGAGGCCGCAATGGGTGAGGATCTGACCCAGCAGATGACGGGGAGAATTGCACCCCAGTACCCAATTACAGAACAATCTGCAATTGGTTGGAACAAAGGCACCTTGAGGAGGGAGCAGTTGGCAGATTGAGACATAGGGCCAATCCTGAAGGATAGAGAATCTGGCGTACCACCCACTGGGTGGATGTTGCTCTGAGTGGTCTGACTTATAAGAGAGCTGTTGGACCCAATGAGACTCTCCAGTGGCCAATAACGGTGTGTTGAGAGTTTGAGAATCTGCAGACAGGAAAGCCAGGGTGGAACAGCTGGTGATCCTGGAGTACGGTGAAGGGAGTCCTTAGGAAAACCCATGCCAGTACTACAGGAGGGCACTTGGATGTGAATAAGACCTTCAAGAAAGTTGTCGCCAGTTCTTCTAAGTGATGTTGTTGTTTGTAGTGTTTAACGCCCGCTTTTACTACTATGGCACCGCAGGCGGTGACACTGATGATACATGGAATGAAGATGGAGCACCGGTGGAATGAGATGGCGGGGGAAACCGGAGTACCCGGAGAAAACCCGCCCTGACGCCGCTTCGTCCACCACGAATACCACATGCGGGTCCCTGGGATCGAACCCGGGCCGCCTTCTAAGTGATGTGGAGAGGTGATGCCAACAGTGCGATGTCTGCACAACATCCTGGGCCCCTGACACCCATTCAGTGTCAATCCTGAGGGAAGCTGATGGCATCTCATCGTGATTGTCTTTTTCCAGATCACTTAGCTTTTGGGAGGAATAGCTCTGAGGAGGTAGCTGTGTGACACAGCAGCCATGGCCCGAAGTTATTGGAGGTTGGTGCTGGGAAGTTGGAATGATAAACAGATTAGGCGCGCGCTTGCCCAATATGAATATCTAAAGCGTTATTCCCAGATAAGCAGAATTTTCTAGAAGTTTCACCATCTCAAGTATTCTGGAACTACATGAACATTTCTAATGGCTATATAAGCGAGCATTCTTGCAAGTTCAGTCAGTCTTGTGACATCAGTCAGTATGTGATTGAGCAAGTCAGCAAGTGAATTAGTGAGTGCCTTTCTATTTCCATTTTCCAAATGAATTTGCAACAATTACTTGACTTACAGTGAGTGCTATTGCTGCAAGAGAATTGGGCTGTTCTTGAGTTCAACTCCCTAGCAAGTAGACCATCCAGAATAAGTGGCTGCGTCACACCCATTTCATTACAATGCAATGGAAGTGAAGTGATAGGGAAAATTGTACTAGTTCTCATTCATGAAACGACAATGTGAGTTAAGCAAAGTATCAGCGAAAGTTGAATGAGGTCAGGAGGGAACAGTTAGTGCTGGTGTGATGTCAGCTCACACTGCTGAACATGCTCGCACTAAAGAGCAGCTCAGTGTGTGATGTCAGTGCACTCTGTGCTGCTGCAGCTGCTACAGGGGAAGAGAAAATAATTTGAGACATGCGGGATGCAGCGATGTAGGGAAGACAGGAAGTATATCTGTTGTTAATGACACAACTAACATCTTGGATATTGCAAAATTAATGCTGACTGTTTTAACTACACAATTGGCCACAGGAAATAAACAATTACACTTTTGCTCTGTGCTTTGAGAAAATATATAACAATTCTAGTTTATGTGAAGGACAGTCCTGCTATAAAGTAAATAGAACAGAACATAATGTCATTTTCACTACAAATTAGAAGAGAGCCATATAGAATAAAAATATGTGGACATTTTGTGACACTTTCTGATTCATTTTTCTTTTACTAATTTATCAAGGTGTAATGTCTGGGGAATTCGTAATCAAAGACTGCATGTCAAGTTGTGATCTGATAAGGTACTTTGGGATTTGGACTTAGCTAATTTCCTAACATAAACAGACAGAAACACTGGCTGCTCCACTTAACCTGTACTGGCCTTGTTATTGCCATCGAGAGTGCTACCCTGACTGAACTCTGCAGATCTGTACTCACAGTGCCATTTATCTAGGCAGCATGGTATTATACTGCGTCTGCCATCACCTGAACTTATAGACTTACTACATCACACTGCTTCAAGCTGTCTTCCTCTGAACTATTAAGTGACATTGAAAATGATTGAAGTTACATTTGAAAAACTGGATGAAGTCACAATTTTTTATTCTGCATTTATTAAAATGTTTAGATTGTAATTATTATTTGTTTATGCCAACAAGCTTACTGCTGGTGTTTTTAAACACACAAGCCGTGTGTGGGCAATGTTTAAGAGGTTGAATCAGGAAATTTAATGCCATAGCCAGGATTTGAACCACGGATCTTCTGCTTATCGAGTGGCTGCCATGGTAGCTTAATGGTTAGAGCAGCTGCTCGATAAGCGGAAGATCCGTGGTACAAATCCCAGCTATGGCATTGAATTTTTCAGTTTCTGATTCATCTTCTTAAACATTGCCCACACATGGCTTGTGTGTTTAAATACACCAGCAGTAAGCGTGTTGGCATGAATAAATAAATAATTACCATCTAAAGGTTACTTAAACCTGGGACATAAAGTACTTACAATTGTAAGTCGCCCTTGGGGTATTTATCTCTGATGTGAGATTCCCTTGTGGTTAACTGGGAAAAAGTACGAATCAGCTGGGGAATTTAATGTCGTACTGGCAAATTGGCCATGGTAGCTTAATGGTTAGAGCAGCCGCTCAATAAGCGGAAGATCCGTGGTTCAAAACCCGGCTATGGCATTGAATTTTTCAGTTTCTGATTCAACCTCTTAAACATTGTTTAGATTGTATTTACAATAAATTTATATTTTTCTTTAGCCTCTTCCTTTACTGGCAGAAGAGTGAACATATTTATGTATCATTAGTGAATCGTTACCTCCACATATTTTCTTCAAAATGGATAAATGAATTCCTACATGAGTAGATATGGATTAGGTGGTTAATACTAAAGTATTTGGTGCATACAGTATGTAGCTAAATAAATGATAACTGTTAATTTTTTCAGATTGTAGTATAAATATGTATAAAAAATGTATAAAAAATTAAACACATGATGTGAGTTTCTTTAATTTCCAGTTGGAGGAATTTATACCGTAATCAGATCAAAGGCATATGTATCTACAGAGGAAATGGGAGATCAGTATTGTTTGTTGGGACCATACAAAGAGCATTCAGCTCGAACAGAGGTTGAAGAAGCTGATTTTCAACCTGGACCACTTCTTACAACAGTTACCAAAATGCGGAAGCAAGGATATAAGGTATTTTAGAACAAATATTGCTTAGGTATCTGCAATTTTGCAGCCTAGTTTACAAGCTAAACCTAATAGAATTTAAAGTCAAGTTTCAATTTTTGAATGGATTCTGGTCAACTGTATAAGCTTGGTGATTTGAAAAAGTGTAAATTAAAAATGAAATTTAGGTTTCCAGCATCATAAGATGCCTTCCACGAGTTAGGGGTGAGGGTACATGTTTAATGATCTAGAGCTTCTTAGCATTTATCTCATAAAAGGTCAAATTTCATGCTTAAGGCTTTTTTCTGCAATTTTTCCTTATTCTGAGTAAATAAATACAAAACTTTATGCACTTTAGACTCTATATCATTTTTTCTTAATGACTTTCAGGACCAAGGGTTGAAAATGAGTATTGATTTCTCCAACAACATAGAGGACCATATAGTTGATATTGAGTTAGCTACTTTCGATTTACCAGAAATAGAAAAAGCTATAATTAAAGCACAATGTGAAAGAATATTGAATAACGTAAAGACATCAGCCTGCTAACACCATCCAGGCAAACAGGTATTAAAATCCTTAAAGAGCAAACAAATAATATACACAAAAGCAGATGGAGGCAACAAAATAGTTATAATGGACAAAAGAGACTATGGAAATGAAATGGACAACCTTTTAAGTAACAAAGAGTACATAGTGTTAGAGAAGAGCCCCCTCAAGCAGTATTGCAACGTGATAAACACAACTTTAAAAGATGACAACATCACTACACAGAAAGACACACTCAAGATAAAAGCAGACAACCCAGTTCTACCAAGAATATATGGCCTCCCAAAAATTCACAAACCTGACAGTAGTTTAAGACCTATCATCAATAACATTGGTTCACCCACTTACCAGCTAATGAAATAGCTTACTCATCAATTCAGCAACCTTGAAAAATATTAAATTTGATTTGATTTGATTTGATTTCAAAAATTAATTGGATCTCATAGATCAACTGAAAGAAATCCCAGGGAGCTCAGTGGATACATTAGTATCCTTTGATAGGACGCTGATGATAAAGAAGTCGGGCATCCTTAAAATTACACCGCACCACAGTATCCTTCAATGTCTCTGTCTTATTTCCAAGCTTTTCAAGTAGCAAACTCTTCCTACTTTTCAAAAATTGGCTACAATCAATCAAAATTTCTTCAGAAAAAATAGAAGAATATACACAGCTAGCAAACCTAGCAGCAATCAAAACTTGTTTGGCTAAATGGTAAGAGTTTCCATAAAACCTGGTTTAGCCAGGGGTAAGCCACTTGCTCCTGTTCTAGCAGAGTTGTTCATAGAAGCCTTTGAAACGTGTTCAAAAGTCATTCCCAACTAGCTTCAAAACCTGATTTTGCCATGGACAAGCTGCTTGCTCCCTTTCTAGCAGAGTTGTTCATAGAAGCCTTTAAAACATGTCCTGAAAAATCATTCCCAACTACATTCAAAACCTGATTTTACTATGTGGGTGATATTTTTGCATAGTACCAAAGAAACTTGTCCAGGTCGCTCTAACACTGCTAAATATACATGACCGGAATATAAAATTCATCCTAGAAATGGAACAGGATGTTTGCCTCTCATTTTTAGGCATATACATCAGAAGACATAACAAACTTTCTTTCGGCATCTTCTGAAAACCAACCCACTGATAAGCACATAAAACACAATAGCTTTTCTCCTAAACCTCATCAGCATGCAATTTTCAACCGTTTGTCCATTGCCTGATAAACATACCAATGGACAAAGAAGAATACAATACAGAATACCATCATATTATCAATAAAGCTGTTATCAAAGACTTCAATCCACAGTTCATTAACAAAAGATCAATAAGTATAAAAGGAGGAAAGCAATAAACAACTCCACCACCCTGGAAAATCTGGGAGAAAACAAGAAATTCAGAAAATTTACCTACCATCAGCTTCTAACATTACAGCTTCTAAAGACTTTTTCAAATACACAACATCCTTCTAACAAACACAACCTAAGGCACCTACTAAAGCATCATCAAGAAAATAAATACCACAAAATTGCAAATGTGAAATCTACAAAATCAGTTGCAAATATTGCAATATTGTAAAAACAAAAAGCAACCTCCAAATTTGCACTAGTGAACACTTTTGCTATATCTACACATATATAATGAAAAGGACTTCTGTTTGAAGCGCAATCATGCAAAAACTACACGTTTCGATATGGGACTAACCATTTGAAGTGGAAATGTTTGTAGATGGTTTTAGGCTATTTATTTTTTGGATTCCATAAACTCTTTGTAATTTTTTCTGTATTCATGTTTTTTGTTAAATGTTTAGTCATTGATTTATAGGTTAAAATTAATGTCCAGTGAATTGGGTGGGTGACAGCTAGTTTAGATTAGATTAGATTAGATTGCGTTCAGCGAGTTCACAAGTAGCCATGGAGGCTGGTGAACATTGAACATGTCAATTGTGATGTACAAAACATTGTCAATAAATATACAGAATGAGCACATAAAAAACTCATTATATACAGGAACAAAAAAGAAACAAACAAACAACAGCAAAGGGGATAATTTAAACACAGTCAAAGCTTACCTGAATTTGTCAGATACGAATTGAATTTTGTGTATAGTAAAATATAAGCAAGTAGATTAACCTGCAGATGCCATATATTTCTGGGACTTCAGTCACAAAATAGATGCAAATACAACCATAGTTACTATGCATGTTTACTATGGACTAGCCACTTGGGAGAAAATGTTCATCACAAACACCAAATTATGAATTTTGAAATCCTGCCAATAGATAGGTCCAGCATATTAATTATTTTCCAGCCCTACAGATGCCACCATATTGCCACTTATCTCCAGATCCAGCACTATTGATGCTGTCATCAATTGACATTAGCTGAGGATGAGAGCAACAGCTCTTGAAACATCTGAGTTTTTAAAGTGTACATTAATGAAGGTGTATGACAACACTTGATTCAAATAATTTTCTAAATTTTTATAAGCTTTCAGTTACTAACTTCTTTCAGGTGGAAAAAAGCTAGACTCTAGAGCAGAGTCCTAACCCTTTTAACCCATATGTAATAAGTAGTAAATATGCAGACACCATGCAATTGAATAAGTAGCTTTAATAAAGATATGTATTTTTGAATCATTCACCAGGTAGTATACATTTTAGAGATATGAGGGGAAAAATTGCTTATAGCCAGCTGCACTTAGAACATCCTGCAGATGTGATTAACAAATGCCCTATAAACTTAAAAAAAATATATATATTTTTTAAAACTCGTTTATTAATGCATTGAGAAGCAGATTATAAGGATAATAAAATTTGTATTTCAAAATGACAATGGTTTGCAAGTTGGAGGCCTTTAATTTTAAGAATGTGAGAAGTTATTACTTGTTATTGTTATTGAAGGCATTGTGATGGATCAAGGTCCTCTAGAGACCTGTTCCATATTAGAAGAGTTGATAAGCAAGAAGTAAGAAGGAATGAAGCATTGTTGGCTATGTAATAACATAAAAGTGATGACAATGGAGATAAACGAAGAAATCAAACAAGAAATGCAAGATGTGAGGTTCAGGATAAGTAAACTAGAAGAAGGATTTCAGAAACAAGTCGAGTATTCTCTTATTTAGAAGAAAGAAAGTTTGAGCTGTCCAAGAAGTGTAAAAAATTCTAGAAAGGAAGTCAGGAATGACTAAATGGATGGCAGGTTGTGGTTGCTTACAGTTTGGAAGACAAGGAGAACGAGTTAAATATTCAAGATTTATATCTACACAAATGGTGTATGTAGTACTAGACAAATCAGGAACCTAAAAGGAATGGAAATATATAGTGCAATGCTAGCCACACATCACAGGGATGCTTGAGGTCAGCTACCTCCCAATACTGAGTTGCTAGGCAATGTACGGGAAGAACAAAGGCCATTTCCACACAGTTCAAGAAGCTTAACTGCTTATGGGAAGCTTCGAGAAATGTCATATTTCCATCAAAATTTCTGGCATCTAATTCTTGGCTATATAAGCGAGTCAGACGGACAGTGACGGACAGGCAGGTTTTAGTGAGTTAGTCAGTTTTTGGTTTGAGTGCAGTAGAGTTGTTTGTGTACAGTAAGCAGTATTTCTGTCAAGGTTACCATAGAACAGAAGAGCTGTGAGTGCAAGGTCACAAGTTGTGAATTGTGATTCAGTTTTAGAGAAAATAAAGTAACATAAGAAGTAACTAGACTTGCTGTTTGTCACACTGTTAATGGAGATATGTCAACGATAAGATGTAAATTGAAGTTAGTGCAGAAAACAAAAAGATGCAAGGCCATAGGGAATTTGAGCACATATACCAGTAGCAGCTTGTAAGCCCAGAGGTGGGATATTGCACTGATTTATAGTGTTAGTGGTAGTGGTAATTTTATTTGACAACTACTCACCAGAGGCAAAAGATTAATCTGTAACATTGTTGATTTCAGTAGATCTGTAGTGCATTGCAGTAATATCGATAGTATCTTCCAATATTTGTTGTAACAAACAACATAAAACAGTATATCCTATGGTCATTTGAGGTTATCACTATTTAAGCCTAGCAATACCGACGATGGAGTACCATATACCCACCTTCCATAATTTTTGAAATTCTGTTTTTAATTTTTTGATTAAAGGCATGAAGTTAATAGTTATTGACAATCACTGTTTCTTTTATTGAACTACATAATTGTTTCAAAGTTTTCATTGTTGGTTTTTTTGAGAAACAATGAAATGTCAAGGTGGTCATAAAGTACCCCTCCATCAGTAGTTCATGTGATGCATAACATATCTAGTATTTCCATTCTTAGATTACTGTTGGCTTCTACAACAATGGTTTTATGTCCCTAATTTTGTTTTTATCAACAATGAGATGTATGAGTACCATAAAGTTGGATATAAGTAATATGTTGTAAGGTCCATATTGCCAAAATTAAATGACGTACTTCCTGTACCCAGAAATTTGTGAGTGGAAACTGACTTGTATTAATATGATCATAAAAAAATGACATAAAATTGTGGTAGTTAAAGGAAAGTATTATTTTATTACAAATATAATTATGAATACTTACCATTCCTGCAATTAATATAAATTAAAGGTCATAACATTTATTAGAAACAAATGTTACCAGTAAAAAACCTCAAACTTCAAAACTTCAATTTCAGTGATGATTGCAAGATCAAAATGTTTCTGGGAATCAGCTTAATTGTCTTAAAATTCCTCATTGTCAAGCAGGCATCCTCTACTGTATTACTGATCTTTGGATTTCTGTTGAAGTCATTGAATTCTGGCCTTTTAAGTGGCAGTACACAAAGCTTTTCCTCTTCTCGTTAGAGATGGGTAGACCTACAGCATAACACATTCTGGGTTTCAGCACTGGCTTAGGATTTACTCTTCTCAAAGATGATAAGGATTTGAAGTTAGTATTTTCATTCAACTATTCTAGGGCATTATCTCTGCAGGGCTTTTTGCGTATTAGAACCATTTTACCTGCTGCCACTTGTAGGATTCACCAGTTGAGTCTTACTTCCTCAGAAACAAAGACAAGTGTAAGAGTGATGTAAAATCAAAATAATCTGTGCAGTGTCATCTCATACATATAAAATTTGTTCTTATTTTCTATGGCTCGAACAAGCTAGAATTAGTCATATGGGTGAATTCCAATATTCCTTTTAGTTTCTCAATTTGTCCATGATCTGCATCACAACACTTAATGTGTTCATGAGCTTATGATAACTTCCAATTATATTGTAATAAAATGACAATTTGACAAATCCCACCCCTGACACCAGTGTGACAAAGTGACAAAAGAGGTCCAATTACTTTTTCTATCTCTTTATTTTTCACTAAACTGAAGCACAAAAACACAGCTCTGTTTTACTGTTGTTAGCACAGTCATGACCTTGCAATTCACAGCTGTTCAGTCCTCTTGTAACCTTGGCGCGCACACACTTTTCTGTCTTTCAGCTCTCTCTGTCTAACAAGCCACTGTCTTTGATGATACAATCACTCAACACTCACCAAAACTGCTTCACTTCAATACTAACTCCGACCTGACATTAAAGTCTCAAAATGTTTGTGTTATCACATACAGTTCTCTCACGCTGATGACTGTACACACACGCACACACACCCCACGTGCACCCCACATGCACACCACACGCACTTCACATACACACCACACCATACATATGCAGCTGTCCCATTCAACACTCACGATTCCATCACATACTACTCTTCCCTTCGTCTCACAAAACTGCTCACTTTAAGACTAAGTAACTGTCCATGCTTTCTTGCATTTATAGTTCAGGCGAAACGCTGGCAAATTCTTTAAAAAAAAAAATACACCTTTTCTCAAACCTGCCGTGAACAAGCCAACAGTCAAAAGTTCTTGCAAACATTCTGGATACTTCTTTGTTCTGTTGCTCTATTGTTGACTGATGTATTCATATGCAGTGCTATGAGATGCTGTGCCAGTGTCACAGTAATTTATTTTTCATTAATGTTAAGAACAGCAGCTACATGTGAATCTTTGTTCTGTTCTCATGTGCATCAGGGCCCTGAACAACTTTACTAATCTCCTCTGGTAGGCCAACATACAAACAGCATGTACACTTCTCTCCCATGACACATATTACATAGAAATGGTTTAGGTAAGGAATACGAAGACACTGCTGTAAATGTAAAGTGAAATCTTCCATTAAAGAATCTTGTTTACAAAGTTCATCATCTTCGGTAATAGCAACATAATTCTGACTCAGCTTATTCCCTTTCTACTGGATCTTTTGAGCAGTTAATTTTCATGTATCACATTTGTGACAGGTATCTACCTATAGGACTTTAAAATGCAAATCCAATTTATGAAACTTTTGGGTGTAAATCTTTTGATACACTGCATTAACATTGTTTTCAATATACAATGAATGCTCTTTTTTAATGTTTGGGTGCCTTTTCAGCTTTAAGGATCTTATGTAGTGTGACTTGTACGATGAAAAGGATGTGATGTGTTGCATTACAGAAGCCAGCAATCATTCAGATGCTTTCTGCCACGACTGTTTCTAATTTTGAGATGTTCTTGAAGTTGTCATATATTTTTGCTTTGTTACATTAGTCACAAATATCTGACTCGCATCATGCACATTCTTGGGGTAGCCTGAACAGCTTTCACCCTCTTACCATTAGTCTGAAAATGACATGTTTGTAACTTTTTTATTGATTCTTTTCCCAGACCCAACACTTTCTCTCTTTTAGAAACCTTTTTCTAAATGTGCCATTTATGCTATTTTAGCATAGTCTCCCAACAACCAATATTCCTTGAATAACCTGTTCCTGATATCATCAAGGATTTTTTCCCTGTATCTTACATGACATAGTCCCAAAGTTAATTTCCCTCTTCTTTAATTCTTTACCTATTATGGTAATACATGCCTGGCCTGCACTATCTTTTTGTTTTCACCCCCTCAGTTTTCTTGCATGCATTGATTCCTCCATTACTTATAACAGGAAAAGATAGATGCTCCTGGAGAACCGAACTGAGATGCAATGCTACTTTCATTGGAGGAGCTAGGAGTATAATCATTGTCCTTTACCGAGTCGTTGCTATTACATTGTATGCATGACTTAAGATCTTTTTTTCTTCTTCTATTTCTTCGGCTCCTTTTTCTTCTGAGTCAACATTATAGCAGATGCAAAATTCACTTGTACCTAACACCTGACAATTACTATTCTCTTTACTGTTGTGTAAATAAATTTTGTGGTCGCAAATGATATTTATATCACTGGCTTTACAGTGTGATTTCACAGCATGTTTAACTATACAATACCACAAGACGTGGCAAGCCTCTGATTGGATGTTGTGTTGAGCCACCTGCCATTAAGTTTTGTGACAACCATAGTATCCATTTTTCTTTAGATAACAGCTGTATTTATCTGACCATGCAAAAATAAAAATTAAGTCATGCATAAACTATAATATGAGAAACAAATCTATGTACTACACGTACTTACTATAATGATAATTTTCTGTTTTACTATGATTCTCTTTTAATTCCATTGCAAAAGCAATTTTAAGCCTTATATATAATTAATTATAGTTAATTATTGTTAATTTAACTATTATACATAAAAGTTAAATATATATGTTCACTAAATTATGTGCCTACCTCTGTAGCGTGATGGTTAGTGTGTCTGCCTCACGTTCAAGAGGTTGCGAGTTCGAATCTCGCTTAGGGTAAGTTATCCGGATATGGTTTTTTTTCCAAGGTTTTCCCTTCTCCCGAGAAGATGAATGTCGGATTACTTAAAGTTCTATGGAACTTCGGACTCATTTGAGCATCATTTCACCCATTTCAGTCACTCACCGTCCAATATGACATTACTTTGGAGGACGTTAACAACAACAACAACAACAACAACAGTAAATTATGTACTATATTTTAATTTTTAGATATGTGTCACACTGTTGAACTTACTTGAAATATTGTGAAAATTTTGTCCATGGTGTTTGACTAGGATCTTGAATCTCATAAGTGACTTAATTTTACATTATTCCTACTAAATTTACTAGTTGTTGTCTCTGAAAATTAATTTAATGTGTTATAAATACTGCTGTTTGGTAAGGCAAGGTAAAGTAATGTGGATGATTGAGGACTTGGGCATTGTGGCCATGGGGCCTTCTGTACCTGTGCCCCCGAGAGGAGCACCCTGGGAGGAAGGAGTGAGGCGAGAGGAGACAGAAGCTTGCCAATCTAGGAGCCACAACATATCAGAGAGCAGGGTCCCTACCACATACAGATTGAGTCTCCCCAGTGGCATCAACATCAACTGGCAGCTACCCCTGCTGGAGCTGGATATCCCCTGCATAGCGCCTTAAACTGGAGTCTGCACCCCCAGCGGACTGAGTGCAAATTCCCTGCCATGCAGTCCCTGAGACACCTGTTGATGTGGGTGAACCATGAAAGGATCAAGTAGACAGATAAAGGGTGAAGAGAAATGGGAATGGAGATAAACTGGAGGGAGAAGAAATTTGGGGGAGGTAATGAACCTTCCCGGCATTCGCCTAACAACATGGAAAAACCATAAAAATACCCATGAATCAGGAAAGTTGGCCATGGGAATTGCACCTACGGGCTTCTGAATGCAGGCCACAGATACTACGACCTGAGCCATTGCACCTAGTAATTCTGTTGTAAAATTATTATTAATTTTTGATATTGTGATGTAGCGCCTATAACTCAAGGTTATCAGGAGGTTAATTCCAGGCAATTGGAATGGTAAACAAGATAAGCTGCATGCTTGCCCACTGCACATACTATAAGCATTATCATTAGAGAACCAGAACTTGGATTTTCACCATTTCGAACATTCCAGAACTGTGTGGAAGCTTCCAAGTTCTTTTTTAAATCTCAGCAACTCTGGTGAAATTAGTCAGTGAATCTTGCAAAGTGAGTACATAAGTGAGTCAGCAAGCGAATGTGTTTCTGGTGTGACGAGAAACTTTTTTTCCAACAAAAAAGGCTAGACTTTTTTTTTTTTGGTGGCTATATTACGTCCTGCAGCGTAATGTCATATTGGGGAGTAAACAAGTTAGTGACAACTGTGGTGACTGTAATGGGTGCTGTAACTGCAAGGGATTTGAGAGCTCTTGATTTGACTCCCCAGTGAGTGAACTGTCCAGAAGAACAGGCTATGCCAGGCATATTTTGTTGCACTGCTAAAGTTGCGAAAGAAACTTAAGGGAATGTAAAAACAAAATGAAGTGGAGTGAAATGTATTAGTGAAAGTTTTTTTGGTATATTAATGTCCTCCAACATAATTCGGAAACTTGATAGTCACAATATGTTTACTAATAACAATTTTGGGATTTTAACAAATAAGCTTTTTCTAGCATCTTTCGTCCATAAGCTTAGTGAAATTATTTTGTGCATAGCATTTCGTATGAAAATACAAAGATGATAATTTTTTTTTTTTAATTTTGTGTATCACTGACATACTGCATAAGAGTCAGGAATTAGCTTACAGTTAAAATAAGGTTTATTAATATAATTCACTTACCTTTACTGTTCAGTAGTGCAATAGTATTTTTAGCACAGCTAATGTATGTTATATATAAATGGTACACCTCTGATCCAACATAGCAGTGATATAACTAAGTCACACTGCATGGAGCTACTGTGGAAAGCCATTTCTGCCTGAACAGTACAAGTCAGATAATTAGATTACTATTATTTGGTGATAACAATATGTGTCGATTCTTTTGACCACACATAATTTTGTTGCACATGGGTTGAAACATGGCCCAGACTGATGGTTTTCAAGTGTGATTAAAAGTGACAGCCTCATGTCAATAGATATACTAGCATGTTAAAGAACTACTTCATGATGAAATTCTAGCTCATCAACAGTGCTGTTGTGATCCTGGCAGTTGACAGTGCCATTAAGAAACAAAATATGTATTTATTTACACATGATTTTAAGGATTTATCTTGTATTGTTATGTGCATAAGAGAAGACAGCAGACTTTGACTCATCCTGTTTTTACCAGACAGATCTTGAGCTGACAGTAAGAAAAATGTGCATATCTCTCTTTGGCCACAATTTGACTTGTACTCGTATGATCACCCAAAAGAGTATAGCAATATGGGGAAGTTGTCCAAGATTACAACTGGACAGAGTATTCCTCCTGCAGAAAAGGTGTTAAATTAGGTGAATTTGTTATTTAAAAAGTTCAGACCATTGTGTAAATATATTCAAACAAAATAATGTTCACATCTTATTTACTGTATAGATATTAGGGATATGAGTGCAGATATTTGTACAGATAATGAACAATATTACATCAGTATTTGCTTCATTCATGGACTTATAATTTTACTTATTAAGAGTTCTATGTTTTCATGTTGTCTACCTTCAAGTGGGTGTGCTACAGAAAATATGACCCAGAGTGGGTGTAACCAATACTGTATCAGAACTAAGTTTGAATGCTTTCTCCAAGGCCAATGACCTCACATTATCTAGGCCAGTGGTTCGTGCATTGAGGAGTGAAGCAATAAAGGTAATGTATCTCACAGCCATTGTTAATTATGCAGTGCAGTTACACAGTTACATTCATGCAAAAAACATCAGGTGGTAAAGTTTGTGATTGGTTTGTGGAAAATCTGTTATATAAAGAGAAGAAACAACTAGCACACCAAATTGGATACTTATTGAGGTACCAATTATCGAAATATCTGCACTTATAACCCTAACAGCCTGTATATTTTGTATATAAGGCCATTCCCTTTGTTTGGAAGACTTTAGGCTTGAAGTGTGGATAGTGGTGCTGTCGTGCTGGCATGAAGAGTAGTCAGCTTTCCTCAGTAATCAACTTAGACCAGTGAAAGAAATTCCATTAAACTGGGTAACCTCTCGTGTATCTTGTTGTGAGGAGATTAATTTGGCTCGGTTATGCATAGTGACCTTTTTAAGGGAGACCCTGTGCAACAAACTTCTGCCAGTCTGTCACGTGCTGATAGACTGTTTCCCTAGTGCACCTTTGAGACTCTCTGCAACTGCCTGTCAGACTTGCAGAGGTCCTAGTGGGCAATAAACAAGCATTCAAAGGAGTTTTGAAGTTTTTAGCAATGGTAAACATGAACCTAAGGATTTAGAACTTTAGATACAGAAATTTCATACTTTTATAACTTTGTTTTATTCTGACTTTTGCCTCTTTGGAATATTTATGTATATTTGCTTTCTTACTGGTATTTTTATTTTATATTCAAATTTATCTTTGGCTTTTGCCATGATCCATTTTATAAGGGCACTGATGACCAAGTAGTTGAGTACCCTTAAAGTTACTTCATAATTATAATCATTCTCTTTGTTCTACATAATCTGAATATGAAGAATAACATGACAATACTGTTAGGCACAACAATGACTATTTAAGTGAATGGATTGCTGAAAGATTTACCAACAAGAATGTTTTGGTAATGGGACAGATGTTGCATAACAGACTGCCAACTACAGTAATGGCATTAAAGGTTAGAAAACAATATCAGAGGAAATTAAAATACTGCTTAACTGAATAATGTTTGTGGTAGTTTGATAATTTGTAAATATTTATATTCTCTTCTTATATCTGTTTTGTTTCATACAATTATAATGCAGAAACCCTGTATAGATATATTGACAGCAAATAAAGACAGATGGGAGAGCAAGTGGGTAGGTAGGTGGGCAGGCAAGCAAGGAGGAGTAAAATGCTTACTAATTTTATAACATTGTTAGTTAAAAAGTTGTTCTTACGTTTGCAACATATTTACTTACAATATATAAGCATAGTGTTTATATTGGTACAAAAATGCTAAATGGTAAAATATGTGTTTTTATTTGTTTTTTGTGCAGGTACACACTGGTACCTGGCTAGTAGATGGGAATCCACAAATTATTCTTTTTGATATTGGTTCTGCAGCATGGAAACTAGATGAGTATAGACAAGAATTATGGGACAAGTGTAACCTTGGTATTCCTCATCTTGATGTTGAGGCAAATGATGCTGTTATTTTGGGCTACATGATGGCACAATTCATTGCACAGGTAAGGTGAAATGGGCTAAAAGTATAATTTCTCACATGCTGAATAAAAAAGGTTATGATAACTTGCTTACTGTTCATTAAATTAGTTTATCGTAAATCATTGTTGCATTAAGTGCTTGAGCGATAGCCATTTAAACGCTGCACAGCCGATAATGGATGCCCAATACACAATTCAAGGCATTTAAATTGTTAAATGTAAGCAAATATGCTTCGTACATAAACATTCGTATCTTTGCTATTTATTGAGTTATTTTAATGAAACAAAAACTGGCTTAAAGCTCATTAAAGGCACTATACATCTATCATAGAAACAAAGAAAGACTGTATTAACAAAACGTTTAAATATCACTAATCTTTTCTCTGTAGCAAAAGTCTTTCTGTACGTCGAACACGCCTAATTTGTGAGTCAGGTTTGTGTTATGTGCGTACAAATGTATTATAAGCACAATGTTCTCGGTTTCAAGGTTTTATTATTCTGTTTATTGCTATGAAAAAAAAAAATTATTTTGTTCTTTAACGACGCTGTCAATTGCCAGGATCACATCAGCGTCGCCGGTGTGCCGGAATTTTGTCCCGCAGGAGTTCTTTAACATGCCAGTAAATCTACTGACATGGAGCTGTCGTTTTTAAGCACACTTAAAAACCATCGGCCTGGGCCAGATTTGAACCCGCGACCTTGGGATCAGTAGGCCAGCGTCTAACCAACTGAGCCACCCAGACCGACGTTTATTGCTATGATGCAATAATAGCCACGAGTGTGTGTCTCGTGAACACCTGAGCTGAAAAGAAATCAAACCACTCTGTCAGCGTTTCTTAGAATAAATACACAGCTGAGATTTATGGTACAGTCGTGTAGTATGGGGTTCACAGTTTTTTGTTTTAGCTATCAGAAAAGCACATTTGAAAATGTTATATCTCAGATATAACCATGGTTTCGACTAGCAATATAGCTAACAAATTAGCTCATGCAGGCAGTGTCCGGGCTTCAGAAATTACTTCAGATATTGTGGAGGACGTTTTGCTATATGACAGTGACTTTGATATTGATTGCGAGTTTTTAGATTTTGAGGGGGCCATGGATATAGGTAGCAGTGAGGAAGAAAATGACTCTCTTCCTTCAGGTGTTCATGAAGAGGCAACATTGTGGGGTAGTCAAAATGATTCCGAAACAACTAGACATATCTTCACGAGCACAGCCTCTGGTATACAACCTGAGGCTCAGCTGACTTCTGACAATCAACCAATCAGCATTTTCACAAAGTTTTTTACTTCTGACTTAGTGTCTCTCATTGTTACAGAAACAAATGCATATGCGAGTAAGGTGAAGGAAGACCTGACTTCTAAAGGCAATTTAGGGCCTAAGAGTAGAATTCAGAAGTGGACAGAAGTAACACTGAATGAGATTTACAGGCTAATTGGTCTAATTATGCACATGGGTGTTATTCGTAAACCAACTTTAGACATGTACTGGAATACAGATGACATGCTAGCTACTCCATTTTTTGAGAAATGCATGTCAAATAACAGGTTTACTTCCATTTTGCAGTTCCTTCATTTTGCCAGTACAGAAAATGTAAATAAAAAACTACACAAAATTAGGTCGGTTTTGGAATATATTATTTCAAAATTCAAAGAAAATTACCTGCCTGGTGATAAGGTCACTGTTGATGAAAGTTTGATGCTTTGGAAAGGCCGCTTAGGTTAGAAGCAATACATCAAAACAAAGAGGGCCAAATTTGGTACAGAGAGTTTTGATCTTTGTGAAAGTAAAATGGGATATCTTTACAATAGCTGCATTTACACTGGTCAAGGAACTGATAATACTGGGGACAAAGATTTGGGGTTATCTGGCTCCATAGTAATGCACCTGATGGAACCTATACTTGACCAAGGTAGGACTGTATATTTAGGTAATTGGTACAGCTCCCCTAAGTTATACATGGCCTTATACAAAAGAAAAACAAATGCAATTGGAACAGTGCGTTCAAATCGTATTGGTTTGCCGAAGAATGTGAATACAAAGACTCTAAGGAGAGGAGAAATGCAGGTGCGTCAGCTCCCACCCTTGACCTACATTACTTGGCAAGATAGGAGGGTGGTTATGGCATTGTTCAATTGCAGCCCTAAGATTTTGATGATTGACACTGGAAAAATAGATGCCAACACCAAAATGTCAATGTTTAAGCCTGATGGTATCTAGGAATACAATATGCATATGGAGGTGTAGATCTAGTAGATCAGGTATTGCAATCACATCTCACTTTACGAAAAATAGTTAAATGGTATAAGAAGGTACTTTTGCACCAGCTGGATATCACAGGGGCCCCCAGACTGCCTTTAATAGTTCTCTCACAAATGAAATTTTATATTAAATTCAACCATGAAAAATTGCTAAGAAGAAGCACTGGAACAGATGCAGTTCACTGATGACATATTTGCCCACCTCGGTAGCATGATGGCTAGCATGTGTGCCTCACGTTCAAGAGGTCGCGAGTTCGAATCTCGCTTAGGGTAAGTTATCTGGGTAAGGTTTTTTTCTGAGGTTTTCCCTACCCTGAGAAGACGAATGTCGGGTAACTTAAAGCTCCATGGACCTCGGGCTCATTTGAGCATCATTTCACCCATTTCATTTCATTCATTCATCCCATATGACACAACGTTGGAGGACGTTAATTAAAAAAAAAAAAAAAAAAAACTAACAACAGAAGTGTACCATGTAAGCATTTCCTATCCTTTCTTGCTTAAATGTGTGAAACAAATTTACCAAATATGATTCTGAATGAAGCATAGTATTTTATTCAACACGGTTGTTATAAAAGTCGAACAAACTACATAGTAAGTATGACTAGTACCTATGTGAAAATGTAGTCCATTGGCCAATAAATTGGATTATTTTAGAATTTGGTCATAAAGTATAAACATAAATCAATATGTGTTCAGGTTATTGCTTCTCAACGATATCTGAGGTACCACAAACAGAAGTTTACTTGAGTTAATACATAAGTTACACAGAATATTGACAGATAACAATTTTCCTCCACCTTTGTGCATTATGCATTTAGGGAGTGTACCCCCCACCCAGGGAGTCCTACTACAGTAGGTATGGGTTTGACGCACCCGGGGCCCCGAGCCAACTGACTCCCTCGGTGTGGGCTCCTCTTCGTGGTGAGGGAGTCAGTCAAAATGCCTACCCACGAGTAGGCCATGTGTGGAGACCTGTGTCGGTGGAAAGGTTTATCCTGGTGGTTGAGGTATGCGTATCAGAGCCTGGTCCAGTTTCCTTCTGAATTCGGGGAGGGTGCATATTTTGAATACACTGCTTTGGTTTCTGCTTCATCTAAATGGGAGGCTAGGGGCTAACCCACCCCTAATCAATAGGCCCGCACTAGGTATGGCACTGAACTCCAGGGTTAGTGGGACGGCAAGCCCTCTATATTTCCTGTGTAGCCCTGTCATTCCAGTGGGATGTCGATCTGGGTGGCTCAGTTGGTTAGACGCTGGCCTACTGATCCCAAGGTCGCGGGTTCAAACCCGGCCCAGGCCGATGGTTTTTAAGTGCGCTTAAAAACGACAGCTCCATGTCAGTAGATTTACTGGCATGTAAAAGAACTCCTGCGGGACGAAATTCCGGCACACCGGCGACGCTGATGTGATCCTGGCAATTGACAGCGTCGTTAAACAACAAAATAATTTAATTTAATTCCAGTGGGATGACCCGTTGTTGGGCTCTATGGTGGGTGGGGAGCACTGGGGGATGAAATTTTTAGCCTTTTTTCTATGGCAACCAACACACCTAAATGCCGCAAACAAGTGCAAGTTGAAAAACAGGTACATGCGTCATCGTCACGTTACCTAGTTATTCACCGGATGGAAGATGGTCAGGCATTTTTGAAGGTCAACGCGTTCATTATTCAGTCATGTCTAGATAAAATTGCTGGTGCTGTAAAATCCTGCACACTTCTGCGATCCAGTTTACTACTTGTTGAGAGCTACATTGCCCAACAGTTTGAGAAGATATTGAAGGCCAAACTCCTCCACGGATATCCCATCCGTGTTGAGAAGCACCGAAGCCTGAACTCCTCTAAGGGCGTTATTACCACCCAACTTTTGGATGGTATGCCAGAGGAGGAGATACAGGGTTATCTGTCGGACCAAGGAGTAACTGAAGTTTACCATGTAAGAGCTAAGCGTGATGGCGTGCAGGTTGATCCCCACATGCTGTTTCTCACTTTTGATCGGCTCGTGTTGCCTCAGAAGATCAAGGCAGGTTACGAGGTTATTCCGGTCCGACCTTATATTCCATGACCTATGCGTTGTTTCCAGTGCCAACACTATGGCCATACTAAGACATCTTGTAAGACTTCGGTTGTGGTTTGTGCCAATTGTGGTAGGGATTCTCATGAGGGAGCTTGTCCATCGGCTTCTAGCTGTGTGAACTGTCGAGGTAACCATCCAGTTGTTGTTGTTGTAGTGTTTAACGCCCGCTTTTACTACTACGGCACCGCAGGCGGTGACACTGATGACACATGGAATGAAGATGGAGCACCGGTGGAATGAGATGGCGGGGGAAACCGGAGCACCCGGAGAAAACCCGCCCTGACGCCGCTTCGTCCACCACGAATACCACATGCGGGTCCCTGGGATCGAACCCGGGCCGCCTAGGCGGTAGGCGAGCGCGCTAACCACTCGGCCACGGCGCCGCCACCATCCAGTGACTGTCCACGATACCAGGATCAGAAGGCCATTCAAGAGCTGCGGGTGAGAGAGCGTCTCTCTTTGTCTGAAGCCCGCAAACGCCATCTAGCTCGCCGGCCTCCTCTCCTGAAGTTTGGTACTTTTAGTTCAATTGTTTCGACACCAGTGCCAAAGCGGGATATGTGCACTCAAACTTGTCCTATAGTCTCCACAACCGTCGCTCCTCACATTGTAGTACCAGCTTCCACTTCCCCCAGCTCCACAGTCCTTCCCATAAGTAGTGAAACCGGGAAATTCAAAGTCACCCCGAAACGCTCCGATTTTCTCAAAGAGCCTTCTAACTCTGCCAGTGGAAATTGTGCTTTTAAGGCAACTTCTCCTTCATCTCCTCGGCGATCTCAATCCCAGAAGACTAAGGTGCGCAGTCGTGTGAAGCGGGATTCTCCACCTCCCGTGACCACTGGCAATCGTTTTGTACCTCTGTCTCAGGTTTCTGGTGACACTGACCCTCTTCCATCCGAGGAGCCATGAACCTTCTGTTCCACAAAGCCAGAGTCCCAGAAGGGCAAATTGAAGCGACAGCCGTCGTCTAAATGAACTCAGTGACGAGCTTTTCCCATTTTTCCACAGGATGTGTATCTTACAGTGGAATACACGTGGCGTGCGCAGGCATACATCAGAACTGCAACTGTTGGCTAATTCGCTGTCCCCCAGTCTTTTCTGCCTGCAGGAAACCAAACTTAACCAGCAGGATGCTTTCACCTTTCCTGGTTTTACTCCAGTAAAAGCCTGGTACTGCTGCACATGGGGGTGTCATGCAGCTAATCCGCGACGACATATTTTACCAGCCTCTTATGCTCACTACTACATTGCAAGCTGTAGCCGTTACTATGAGTTTACCTTTTTTTTTTTTTTTGGACAGTAAGCTCCGTTTATCTTCTCCCTTCGCCGTTGGGGACCTTTCTGATCTAGTGTCCCAGCTCCCAGCGCCCTACCTGTTGTTGGATCCCTCTTTGGGGATCTTCTAGGGCTTGCGTAAGGGGGAAGCACCTTGCAGAGTTTTTCCAAGGTAATCAACTCTGTCTTTTCAATACTGGCGAACCTACTTTTATTTCTGATTCCACAGGCACTCTCTCTCACCTGGACTTATCTGTTTGCACAGCACAGCTTGCCCATCGTTTTGAGTGGAACGTCGTCTCGGATACCTTCTCCAGTGATCATCTTCCCTGCGTGATCAGCCTGCTTTCCAATTACGTACCCTCGTCACATGTACCCACCTGGCAGCTTCACAGAGCTACCCTTGATAATCTGGTCATCTACAAGCGATTACGCGCGTGCTCGTCGGATCATACGGGTCAGTAAGAGGACATCCTGGCACCGCTTTGTGGAATCTTTCAACTGCTTCACACCATCATCGGTGGTTTGGGACAAGCTCCGTCGCGTGGCCGGCAAAGTTTCGCGAATTACGGTGCCTGTTCTTAAGATCAATAATGGCACTGTAGTTTGCCCTAGGGCTGTCGCTGACGTCCTTGGTGGCTCTTTTGCAGAGGTGTCTAGCTCATCACATTACCACCCGGACTTTTTTACCAATCAAGCAACGAGCTGAGACGCATGATTTTTCTTTTCACTCTAACAACCGCGAGTGTTATAATGCCTTCTTCACTATGTCGGAGCTGAAGCGGGTCCTGGTCTCTTCGAGGCAGTCCGCTCCTGGGCCGGATGGTGTTCACATTTCGATGCCGCAGCACATGTCTTTGCGTGGCAAGCAGTATCTTTTACGAGTAATTAACCATATCTGGCACTCCGCTGTTTTCCCATCCGTTTGGCGAGAAGCCAACATCGTCCCGATTTTAAAACCTGGAAAGTACCGGCATCTACCTTCCAGTTACCGTCCAATCTCCCTCACTAGTTGCATCTGCAAAGTGATGGAGCGGATGATTAACGGGCGATTGACGTGATGGCTTGAAACTCAACACCTGCTGTCCAACGTTCAGTTTGGTTTTCGTCGCTTTCGTTCAACGGTCGACCATTTAGTTTCGTTATCCACGCACGTGATGGACGGCTTTGTGCGCAAGTGCCAAACGGTTGCTGTCTTTTTTGATCTCGAGAAGGCTTACGGCACTTGCTGGAGGTACGGTCGGCTGCCCCTTTTTATTCGGGAGTTTATGCGGGATAGAGTGTTTCGGGTACGGGTGGGCTCGGTTTTGTCCCGTGTTTTTAGTCAAGAGAACGGAATACCGCAGGGCTCGGTACAAAGCGTCGCACTCTTTGCTATTGCAATCAACCGCATTGTAGAGTGCGTCCAGTCTGGCGTTTCATCTTCGCTATTTGTGGATGACTTCGCCATTTACTATAGTTCTCGGCGGACTTCTCTCTTGCAACGTCGTCTCCAATTGTGTCTGGACAGACTGTTCACTTGGAGTGTCGAAAATGGTTTTCATTTCTCCGCCGAGAAGACCGTCTGCGTAAACTTCTGGCTTCGAAAGGCGTTTCTCCCGCCTTCTCTCCGTATCGGCCCAGATGTACTCCCTTTCGCAGACGAGACGAAATTTTTGGGATTGATTTTTGACCGAAAACTAAGTTGGTCTTCTCACATTTCCTACTTAAAAGCAAGGTGTGAACGTTCTCTTAATGTTTTACGTGTTTTAAGTGGCACATTCTGGGGAGCTGATCGGTCAGTTCTTTTACGATTGTACCGTTCACTGGTCCGATCAAAGCTAGATTACGGTTGTGTTGTATATGTTTCGGCTCGACCATCGATTTTAAATCAGCTCAATCCTACACACCACTGTGGCATCTGGTTGAGTATTGGCGCATTTCCTACGGGCCCAGTTATTAGCCTGTGCACGGAAGCTGTGGAACCTCCGCTCAGCTATCAGCGGGATGTTCTTCTCTGCAGCTATGCTTGCAGACTCTCTAGTCTAGCCGAACAGCCGTCTTTTAGTTTATTTTTTAATGATAGCTTGGACCGCCAATACTTAACAAGCTCCCTAGCCCTACTTCCTCCTGGCGTTCGGTTTCGCTCAATGCTTCGGGCTTTGGACGTCGATTTACCGCGACGTTGCCGAAAGGTGAAACCAGATTTCCCCCATGGCTCCGCCGCGAGACCCATGTCAACCTGGGTTTGTTGCCCCTGCCGAAGTCAACGCCAGATTCCATTCTTCGTTCTGCCTTTTTAGATATTCAGGCGCAGTTTGGATCCTGCAGTTTTATATACACTGACGGCTCGAAGGACAATTGGGGAGTAGGATGTGCTTTTATCCACGGTCGCCAGAGTTTTAGCTTTCGACTTTTACCGCAGTGCTCAATTTTTACAGCAGTTATTTGGTATTTATCAAGCCCTTTTATACTTATGTTGACAGCTCTTGCAGCGATTCATTATTTGTACGGATTCCTTGAGTGCCCTCCAGAGCCTACGGACACTGGACACTGTACAATTATCATCCACTGGTGCAGCATATCCAGGACCACCTCCACACCCTCGCCAGTGCTGGCACTTGTGTCTCTTTTGTGTGGGTACCTGGACATGTAGGCCTGCAAGGAAACGAGGCTGCTGATGCTGCTGCTAAGGCAGCAGTTTTAGCCCCTAGGTTTTTTAGCGCTTATGTTCCCTCTGATGATTTTAGCTTATTTTTATGTTGTGCACTCCTTTCACGGTGGCGTAGTGATTGGAGTAATGTTCAGGGGAACAAACTTAGGGAGATGAAGCTCTTCCCTGTCACTTGGAGGACTTCCTTGCATGTCTCTCGTTGTGAGGAAGTGATTTTAGCAAGACACCACTCTGTGCTCACTGCCATGAGCCCCTGCTGGTGCAGCATGTTTTAATTCAGTGTCAGTTGTTTACTCTGCTGCGGGAATCCCTGGGTTTGCTAGCGACCCTGGCCAAGGTACTGGGAGGCACATCATGTGCTGTAAAGTGAGTGTTACATTTTATTCAAGATTGTGGACTAGGCAAACGTGTTTAACTTGCATATTTTACTTTATTTTATTTTTTACTTGTGTTTTTTATCTTGGCTTCTTGCAGCGAGTTATTTTAACACATATCATTTTATGGTTTTGTTTTATCTCACCTTTTAGTGTTCCAGGTATTGTGTTGGTGATGTTTTACTGTTTTAACTGTTTTTAATTGTTATACAATAAGCAGGTTTTAGCTTTTGTTTTGTTTGGGCGCTAATGATTGCCATAGTTGTGCGTCCTAAAACCATAATACTACTACTAGGGAGTGTATGTATATTGTTTATTTAGGAAAAATAACCGTTATTGTTGGTATTCAGGGAGTGTTATTTAACAATTCGCTAGGTTGTTTGTTCCAAAAAGAGTTCATAATTAGGTGAGTTTGTTTCACTTTCATGCCATTCTATGTGAGTAAATATGTAATACATCAATCTCTTCATTTTTAAGCTTTGTTAGTAAGTAGGGCCCCCAAAATATATTTGCAGAGGGGGGCCCAAAATCTTAGCTACGCCACTGCCTCTGTCATAGAGGAATCTCTGTGTTGTAAAGTCTTATTCACCTCTTTGTGCAGCTTTCATGGGCTTTTTGTTGTGTTTTGCTGCAAGTTATGGGAAGAAGGGTCTCTAAAGTTCAAGGAAGTTATTTTTGTGCTGTTAAGTTTGTTTTATAACACAAGATTTTAAGCATTGCTATAAAAAGTTAACATCCTGGGCACTGCTTTTTTAAATAACATGATTATTTTATAATATATCTGTGTTCAAAGCTGTTATTTACAGAATTTACATCTCCATACACCGTAGAAATCTAAAGAATGATTCTGTATCTTTCTGTCAATTCTTACAGAAATATGCATAATAAATAATTTTGCATTTTTCTGATACTGTGTGCTACAATGAAGGAATTACTTTAATGTATGTTTGTTGCAGAAGAAACCTCTGCTGCTCCAAGTCTTTCTTTCATTATATGGGTATATCAGT
The DNA here is from genome assembly GCA_030765045.1 of Tenodera sinensis. Lineage (NCBI taxonomy): Eukaryota > Metazoa > Arthropoda > Insecta > Mantodea > Mantidae > Tenodera > Tenodera sinensis. The sequence goes on along the minus strand of CM060964.1, from coordinate 123,860,062 downwards.
GCATTCCTTGGTACCAGTGATCAATCTGTTTTCCTCTTTTAGTGCTAATTTGCCAGTATTGGCTTTAGAGAATATTTGCTTCAACTAATTTATGTTGAGAGTTCATCAACCCATATAAGTTAATGTGATATGTACTAGTAAAAAAGATGGATCTCTGGCATAGTTGCGGCTTAATCAATTTTCAAAGTTTAAGAGTAGATGAATAGCTAATACACTTGATATATGTAATTATTTATGTATTTCAGTTTGCCACAAAACCAGCTTTTATTGTGGTATTTATTAGGTTGTGGACTTTGATTAACAGTTTCGGGAAGTGGCAGCAGAGTACACTGATCAGCCTCCAAAAGTTGTTGCTCATTTCCATGAATGGCAGGCAGGTGTGGGACTAATAGCTCTAAGGACTCGGCATGTTGATGTTGCAACAGTTTTCACCACGCATGCAACATTACTAGGACGCTACCTCTGTGCTGGTAACACAGACTTCTACAACAACCTTGATAGGGTAAGCTACAGATTCTCACGTTAAACTTCTTTATAAATGATGCAGCTGGAGTCACTGTGCTAGATTTGTGTATTGAGGTAACGCATATCAACATACATGCTCTATAATTGTTTATTTATTTATTGGTTTATCTATGTACTCAGTCACTCACTCACTCACTCACTCACTCACTCACTCACTCACTCACTCACTCACTCACTCACTCACTCACTCACTCACTCACTCACTCACTCACTCACTCACTCTCACTCACTCACCCACCCACCCACCCACCCACCCACCCACCCACTCACTCACTCACTCACTCACTCTCACTCACTCACTCACTCACTCACTCACTCACTCACTCACCCATCCACCCACTCACTCACTCACTCACTCACTCACTCACTCACTTTAATGCTAAGCTATGTACAGGTGAATATGACCGGTGCTCAACCCTGTGTCTTTGCCAGTCATACTCATAATTTACAGTGTAGTTTATTCCTTAATTCTAGTCTGTGGTTTGTCGTTTGACTATTTACTATCCATATCAGTTTATTCTTCACTTTGTTTAAAAACTGTCCTACCTTTTTACTATCCTTATAGAACATTTTAGTTACAGCAATATTTCTATCTTAAACCATTTCTTATCAATGTACTGTTTTCCTCAGATTTCAGTTCTTTTACATTTAAATATCATATGTTCAAGATCTTCGTTTCCACCACATATAGAATATTACTTTTGTGGGATAGCCTTCCTTAGGCCTTTTAATCTCCATATTCCTGTTCTTATCCATGCAGTACCTTCACGTTCCTCTTTATTCATCATATCTATGTATTTTTCCCTTTCCCAGGTGTCTTTCATCTGTTTATAAAATATTAAGGATCTATTGTTGACTGCCTCACCAAACATTTTGTATTTCTATGTGCATCTCTAGATCTAACTCCTAGCTATCTCAAACTTTAACGGGATATTGTAATTTAATTAGTGACATGTTTGTTTCTCTATTAGTTCAGTGTGGATGAGGAAGCTGGTAAGCGACAAATTTATCACCGATACTGTATGGAACGTGCAGCTTCTCACCTCTGCCACATTTTTACAACAGTGTCAGAAATAACAGGATATGAGGCAGAGCATCTGTTAAAGCGCAAGCCAGATGTCATTACACCAAATGGATTAAATGTTAAGAAGTTTTCAGCTATTCATGAATTCCAGAACCTACATGCTCTGTCCAAGGAAAAAATCCATGAATTTGTACGTGGACATTTTTATGGGTAAGTATTTGCTAGGCACGACTTTCAGATTAATTTAAATTTTGTTCCAATATCTTATATTATTTATAAATGAATCATACTATTACTGTCATCATGATAGATAATTAAAAATATATTTTGTGGTGCAACTTACAGGAGATCTTTACGTATTTTTATTTGCTATCACCATTATTTTCAAATGTGGGTAGTAATATGTCCTCTTAGCTGAAGCTTTCTCATTTATTGTTAACAGATAGCACTAGTACTAAAGATTATTTGCCTGATTTTGGGCACCTGAGTGGTTTACAGATTCTAGTAGATGTATTGTGCTGCTTAAGGAAGTGCAGTGGAATAACAGGTGTATGGCAGAAAAGTTACAGCTTGAAATCAAATGGGCTGCAGTGAACTGCAGATTGGAGAGAAAAAGAAAATCTCTATCACTCCTTGGATCTCACATCTTGTCTGCATCCCCTAATGACAGTAATGCTGCATCAAATAAATTCATTGCTTTCTTAAAACAAAACAGTAGATGTTTGTTCAAATTTTAGATATATAGTATCTAATCTATCTGTCTGTCTGTCTGTCTGTCTGTCTGTCTGTCTGTCTGTCTGTCTGTCTGTCTCCATATCTATCTATTTTAATATAAAAATTAAATAAAAATTAAAAATCTCCAAAAATAAGAATTAAATTTTAACATCCTTTAACCAATAACAAACTCTAAATTCATAAAATCCTCATCAACCATTATATTATAATTATATTTTAAAGAGCTAATCCATCTATCTATATATCTATCTTCTATCCATCCATCCGTCCACCCGTCCACCCATCCATCCAGCTACCTGCCTGCCTCCCTCCCTCCCTCCCACCCTGCCTGCCTACCTGCTTGCCTCCCTGCCTCGCTGCCTGCCTGCCTGCCTCCCTGCCTGCCTGCCTGCCTGCCTGCCTGCCTGCCTGCCTGCCTGCCTACCTACCTACCTACCTACCTACCTACCTATAGTATCTATACAAGATTGTAGATTAATGTATATCAATTGATTTCATCATCTGCCTTACTTTTACATTTCCCTGTGAAAATACAATCTCTTTGCCAAACATGATTGTCGCACAGTCTCGCCAACTTGAGTGGCAAAGGAGAAGGCTCAGGCTGTGAGATTAGCCTGGTCTGAAGGGTAAACAAGAGTTGCGCAGTTTCATGGGCCTATGCAGCTACTAACACCATTTAATTAGAGATTTCTCCACAATGTGAAGCCCCTTATTGGTCTGATGGAAGAACGCCGACCTTACATTTGGACAGAAGAGGCCACGAGCATGCTCCAGGTAATTAAGTCAGCACTGAGCAGTGTGCCATCTTAGGTTTTCCACAACCGGGTAGCAGTTTGATTGTGGACACTGATGCCAGCGACCTTGGCGATGAAGGCATACTATGCCAGGTTCAGAATGGGCAGAAAGGGTACTACAGTGTGCTACAGCAAGGAGCAAAAGAACTGCTGTGTCATGCATTGGGAACTACCAGCAGTAGTGAAGGCTTTGAAACACTTCCACAATTACCTCTATGGTCAGCCATTCCACCTGAGGACTACAACTGTGCCCTCACCTGACTGTTAAGCTTCAATAATCTAGACGGCCAAACAGCCAGTTGGGTTCAAAAGCTCAAGAGTGCAACTTCACATCAGAACATTGGAAAGGAAGAAGCCATACCAATGTGGATGCCATGTCAAGACTCTACCCAGAGGAGTGCGACCATTGCATTGAAGTGGAGGAGAAGTGTGCTGCAGCTCTTTGTGATTTTGGTGGTGCCTGCAGATGGATGGGATAGTGCATACTGAGGAGGGAGCAGCAGGCAGATGTTGACTTGAAACTGCTCTTGTAAGAACTGGAGGTAGGAATTAGATTAAACTTGAAAACCTCACTCCCAGGAGTAATGTGTAGAAGTCCTACTGGATCCAATGGGACCCATTGAAGACCAAGGAAGATATATGCATTGATCAGAGTTTGGGAGTTATCTGATGGGAACACCCTGAGAGAGCTGTTGATCCTCCCTCGGAATAAGGTGACAGAAGTCCTGGAGGATGTACATGTCAGGACTTTGGAGGATATTTTAGAACCAATGGAACAAGTGACAAGCTCTGAAAAAGATGCTGTTGATTGAGGCTGCAGGTAGATGCTGCCACACCAGCAATATTACATGTATGGGGCATGTGCTGCCTGCAGACAAGGAGTTGGAGTCATATAAAGCAGTATAACTTGGGAGAATCCCTCAGATGCATCACCTATGACTTAGCTGGACTGTTCCCTTTGTCTGACAGGGGAAATGAGTATCTGTTGGTGGTCCTGAATACTTCACCAAGTGGCCAGGAGTGTATGACATTGTTAATCAGGAGCCAATTCAATCGCTTTGGGGTACCTTTGGAGCTACATAGCAATAAGGGCAAGAACTTTGAGTCTAACCTTATGAGGGAGGCAGTGGAGCGACTTGGAGTGCACAAGACACACACTACACCTCTTCATTCACAATCAGAGGGCATGGTTGAGTTGTGTATCAAGACTCAAATAGAACACTTGAGGAAGGTCATGGTCAATCACCAGAGGGACTAGGATGTCAGAGTGCTTCTTGGTGTTTCTTGTTGGCATGTTGCTTACCAATGATGACACCATCAGGTTGACACTAACCAGTTTAGTCTACCAAGTGATCTGATGTTTGAGAGCCCCTTGGAACAGAACAGCCAGAATCAACTACATGGAGAACCTAGTGTACTGTCTTCATGACCTGTATGAGACGGCCCATCACGGATACAGATAAAGATCCGTTACAACCGGCAAACCAACAGGCAAGGTTTTCAGCAGGATGATCTGGTATGGTTGTTTCACTCTACCCAACCAATGGACATTGTATCAGACTTGAACAACCATTGCAAGGGTCATATCTCGTAGTGAAGGAGATTAGTGATGTAGACTACCATGTTCAGAGGCTGTCTGAGAGAACAGGCTGGTAAAGGCAGTTAGATTGTCTTGCCCACACATTGGTGCTGGTCAGGATGACCAGTCCTGAGATGGGAGCAGTGTCACCAGGAGTGCCACCCACGGAGCATATCCGAGCCCCTTTACTCAGTTGTCTGGATTGTTTGAAGTGTGACCTGCATGAGTTGCCAGGAACAGTGATGGAGTGTAAGCATGCCGGAACCTTTACATAGCCCCCTGGATTGTTGTGATTGTTTGCTGCCCACTTTAGATCAAGTGGTCTGTGCAGTAATGGCACAATAAACAAACCTTTTATGTGCGCTCCCTGCAGTTCTGGAAACTTTCCTGGTGACAGGCATGAGAAAAGATGCTACCTTTTGAGAACATTATACCTTACTTGTGAGGACTATATAAGGAAACTTAGCATCCCACTGGGTTACAGTTCAATTGAGACAGAGACAGTGTAGAGAAAAGTAGTTGTAAGATAACATCAAAGAAATACTTGTGCCGTTTGTTGTAACTTTATTGTTCACCAGCATCCAACAGAACAGATACCACAGCTTCTTGAAAACTGGTTAGAATCAATCAATTTACCTAAAGTGATAACAGAGAAACTTGGCCAGCCTACAAACTTATGCATAAAACATTTTTCACATTCAATGGCAATGTTTACAAACAGATCTCTGCTTTGTTTATGGAGTAGCATACCTCTATTGGAAATTTGTGAAATAAGACAAAGTACATGAAGGTACAGTAGTGGCATTATTTCTGGGCATTTTGAAGTATTTTGTTAGTATGTTCAGCTTATAAATTTAATCAAAATTTAGCTGTTTATTGAGGTGAAGAGTTTCCGGAAAACTAGACTAACATTTCTTAATATTCAAGCTTTAAAATGTACACAGATTGAATTACCATTTCAGGTTAAACACTTACCAAAATTGTAACTGAAAATGGTAAATTTTATACATATTCATATGTATTAAGTATTGTAACTGTTTTGTGTCGGTGTTTTGTTGAATATCCTTTTGATTTAATTACTGCCTTGATTCTTCATGGCATTGAGGCCACCAAACATTGGAGATCTTCTGGTGTTATCACTCTAAAGCATGATTAGATGATGGCCTCTATCAGTTCCCTCTTATTATTGAATTCTGACGTGACACCAAAACTTACAGTCTTGACCACAAGTTTTCATTTGGGTTGAGATCAGGACTGTTCCCTTGCCAAGGAAGGACATTAATGCTATGATCCCTGAACTATTTCTGATTGATTTGAGTGGTATGACACTTAGTGCCATGCTGAAAGATGCACCACCATCTTATATTCAAATGGTTACATGGCACAATAAGTTTGCAGAGCAATACGCCCACTTAGGCCTCACCCTACCAACCTCGAACAGGATCCACCCAAGAGCAAAGACACTACTTTTCTGCCTTATTTCAAAACTGTCATGGACAGAATAGGATGCCTACTCAAGCGCCACAACATCAAAACTATCTTCAAACTTACCAGACAGATTAATACCTTGTTCCAGTCAGTCAAAGATCCCACGGACCCTCTCACTTCGGCCGGTATATACCAGATTCCATGTTCCTGCGGTGCAGTGTACATAGGTACCACCCAACGCAGCATCAACACCCAACTCACAGAATACAAGAGATGCTGCCGGCTGGGACAGACACACAAGTCAGCAGTCCCTGAACATGCAATATGGGCTGACGGAGAGCACATAATTCAGTATAACGAGACCACTGTTCTTTCATCTATGCCGCACTACCACGCCAGTCTACAATGTGAAGCCATAGAAGTTTACAAACCCCTAATAATTTTAACAGAAAGGAAGAAGCTCTAAAACTGAACAAAACCTGGCATCCGATACTTGAGCATAAAAAAGAAGCACAAATGCAGAGAAATCACGTAAACCATTCAGCAATCAGAGCGGAGAAGCCCCACCCACCTAACACAGACCTCCCGCTGAAGCCCAGCCAATATCCTGTGAGCGGCCAGATAAAAATACAGCACCTCCAGCCATAGATTCTATTGTAACTGAACCGTCGCCAAGAAGACCGACACCACTCCACTGATTATGTTCACCACAGGTGTGGACGAAACATCTGGACTTCTAAAATCCAGCAGACCATGGCTTTTAAGTCCAGAAGAAATCCCTAGCTTTATTTATATTGTGTCATATTTTCTATTTTATAGTTATACATAGCATACATATTGCATCGGATTTTGAAATCGATTGCTCATTAAGAGTAAAAACTAAGCCAGTTAACGGCAGCAAATAACGTTCTCTTTTAAATTTCCTAGAACATGTTTCAGAGCCTAGTTTCCTCCAGGATTTGAAGATGTGTTAATTCCTCATATTCTTGTTCATAAATTAATATATTTTGTATTGTTACAGGCACTATGACTTTGATTTAGATAAGACTCTGTACTTCTTCATTGCTGGACGTTATGAATTTGGTAACAAAGGAGCTGATATATTCATAGAAGCTTTAGCAAGATTAAATCATTATCTGAAGGTAGTGTATTAAATGTTGTTCATGTAACTTACACAGTGTGTTAAAACTGAAATCGTTATAAATGTTCTAACCGAGAATAGAGAGATGTGGGAGCAAAACTGCAGTTTTACTGAAATTAAGCCTATGCGTAGAAAATGTCACAGGTTTATAAAATCCACTTATTTTACGTGAAGCATAATTCATATGAGTCCTGTCACAGCACTTAGTTTTTATGCCTGAACACATTTTTATTTTATAGTTATGATACAGCGTAGTTTGTATCTTTCACCTTTGTCCATAGTGTTGTAGCAAGAACAAGCTAATTTAAGAAATTAGCAATGTCAGGCAGATATCACAATTTTTGTTTGTGAAATATATATATATCTGTAAGCACAATTACTGAGACACTTTCAGAAAGCTAGAGATGTTTTTAATTGCTAAACCTTGTTCAAATTAAGGAAAAAGAAGACACTGCAGTAATATTGTACTTACACCTTATGTAAGTCTAATACCTATTAGAGCTAGTATACAAATGCTCTCAGATAAATTCATCATTGCTGAGATGCTTTAAGGGGAGAAGTGCGCCTAAATATACTAATTTTTAACAACCAAAGGTAGAATGTTAATGTTTTGTAGACATAGTGGAATATTCAGGTATTTTATCTCAGTTCAGTTCCATGTATATACGCTTCCAGTTTGACAGCTACACGATTCCTACCATTATTTTATTAATTTGCTTTCAAATGTTTTGGCATCTTAATTTTATGATACTGATTTAGTATTTTTTCTACATAATCAGTATATCACTTGTAAAATGTTTACTAGTCTTAAGTTTCAAAATATTGAAGACAGAAAAATTGAACGGTTCATTGTCATCGTGATCATTGTCGTCATTGTCATCCTTGTCATCATCGCCATCACCGCTACTGCCACCGCCCCGCCACCACCACCACTGCCACTGCCACTGCCACTGCCACAGCCACCACCATCAGCTGGTTCTTTCCTTGAAGAGAAATATTTAATTTGTTGAGGTGTCCAGTAACATCCACAAGAAACGCAAGGTTGGCTACTCAGGTCGGATTACTGAGTTCTGGTGCGGGTTTCCCCTTCGTTTCAAGAAATTGACAAATGACTTCACGAAGATGGTAAAATCTTTCTAACATCTTGCCTCTGCTTAGCCACCGGGCTGCACAATAATAGAGAATATCTCCATACTCTGCATTGATATCATGGAGAAATTCTTGAAACTGTCGGTGTGTGAGTCCATGTGATTTCAAATAATTAATATGTTTTACCACTATTTCCATTACAGTACCAAGCTTTACTACCTTGGAACAGAGAACGTGTTGATGAATGAGAGAGTGGACTACAATCACATCAGAGCCACCAGTATTTTTAACCTTTTCCCAAGTGAAACTTATAAACCCTGAACATTGACCACACATTGCCGGAGCTCCATCCATTGTTACGGATACCGGGTGATCCCAGGGTAGTGCAATGGCATTTAAAGAATCCTCAACACTGAAAAATATCTTTGCCTGTAGTAGTGTCTTTTAATGGGACAAAATCTAACAATTCTTCTGTAACGTGGAAATAGTTGTCTACACAGCGCACAAATATAGCTAGTTGGGCTGTATCAGACGCATCTGTTGACTCATTGAGTGCTAAAGAATATGCCACGAACTGTGTTGCCATTTGTATGAGTTGAAGCTGCATGTCTTGTGCCATGTCTATGATGTGGCGAGCAACTGTAGTACGTGAGAGTGGGATCACTTCAAACTGATACACTTTGTTAGGGCACAATAGTTCTGCAGCATTAATCACACATTGTTTTATAAAGTTGCCTTCAGTAAATGGTTTACCTGCTGCTGCAGTATTATATGACAGTTTGTAACTCATATGCAGTATTGCCTCATTAAACACTGTTCGTTCGCTACACTCCTGTAAATAATAAATAAATACATATTCACATTCACAATTTTCCATGTTTTTGGAAACTAACTCCACTAGTAATAAAGTATTATGAATTCCAACCTACCTGAGGTAATAATGCAACCTTCAACTCCTGAACCGTTTTACTGTGATCTTCACCATCAAGCTCACTGTAAACATCTTTATGTGTTTTGTCGTAGTGACACATATTATGCTTTTTTCTACCTTTGAAAATTTTCTGACATATAAGGCACTGAGAATTTGTTCCAGCTGCTATGAAAAAGTAATCGCTTTTCCATGCAATGTTGAAAGTATTTGCCTGATGGTCACTTTTCCACCTTTTAGATTCATCCATTATAGAAGGATACATAAGCAGGGAGCCTTAGCAACCAGCTGCACACAACACACCGTCCACCAGACAACTGCTTTAAACCTGCCCTACATCATTCTCCTCTATCACAGTCAGTGGACCGTCCAATATGACATTACGTTGGAGGATGTTAATTAAAAAGAAAAAAAAACACAGTCAGCACTCTACGAGCTGTCATTGTGGCTCGCCCACTCCTGCCAAGCATTCACGCTCAAAGAGCACTGTTTGTGTACCCATGGTTTAGATTATAATTGGATTCTAAACTAAATGAAAATATCTAACCCAGATTTGTGGTACAGATGTCCTTCCCGAAAAACTCTTGGATTTATATCCAAGTTGTTTCAGTACCTTGCTCACTTTTGTCTTAACCCATCAAATAATGCAGCTACTTTCAAACAAACTAGAAGCTTCTCATCAGTAAGAAGTTCCTTTCTCACTTAGAATTGATAAATACATATACTGCCATATGACAATCTTACAAAAGGCATCCGTTACCTTCTGGGTAATGATTGTGATTTTCCTGGTATACACAGTTCTTCAAATGGTATATTCAAGTTAGCCATGCAGTTTTCCTTCATCAAGGGTGTTTTGCCCAGCTTCAGTTCAACATAAAGTCTATCCACCACCCTTGTCAAAGGAAGAAGGTGTTCCCCGTTGCCTCGCTCCTTCTCATTAAAAATTATTTTATTGTTTAACGACACTGTCAATTGCCAGGGTCACATCAGTGTCACCGATGTGCCTGAAATTCGTCCCGCAGGAGTTCTTTTACATGCCAGTAAATCTCTGATGGAGCTGTCATTTTTAAGCACACTTAAAAACCATCGGTCTGGGCTGAATTTGAACCTGTGACCTTGGGATCAATAGGCCAGCGTCTAACCAACTGAGCCACCCAGACTGACTCGTTCCTTCTCAAAGAACTCACTTAGTTTGAATAGTATAGTAGTTGTAATAGTAGTAGTATAGTATCTTTATTCACCGTAAGTAATATATTACAATTACAAGGTTTCATCAACAAAGTGTATATATAAATATAAGTATAATCCATCATCACATCATCAGTAATGCACAATCACAGATTGTGATGGAAGTAATCATAGAATTCCTTCAGGTTGTAAAAACATTGATCAATCAAGAACTTCTTAGTACTTGTTCTAAATTTGCTTATGTTATTTTGTTTTATTTTATTAGTTATTAGGTTATACATATTTATGCCTTTATGCAATATGGAATTTACTTTCTTAGATGTTCTGCCATTATTTAGATGTATTTTATTATAATTCCTAGTAACATGACTGTGTGTGTATTAATATTGAAACAGTGGATATTGTTATTTATAAAGCATACTGTTTCTAGAATATAGAGGCAGGGTAAAGTGAGGATATAAAGTTCTTTAAAGTATGGTACGCAAGATGTGGTTCTATATAAGTTTAACATACATCAAAATGTTTTCGTTTGTAATATGAAAAGTGAGTCAAAGTCAGCAGAAGACCCCCATACAAGAATGCTGTAAGTATAGACATATGAATTCATGTCTTTGGCTCCAGTAAGACCTCATTTTTTCTTTGATTCTGATGAGCCGCTAGTCATATTGCAATAATGACAGCTGCAGCAACTGTAACAATGTGTGTAAGAATAACTAAAGCAACAGCAATCACAATGCTGTAAATCACACAAACACAAAAGAACCACTTCATCTGGACTAAAGTAAACAACTTGCCACCACGTGCTCCACTTATAGAAGAGTTTGCAACATAGCCCAAAATGCAATAAACACATGGGGAGGATGCATGTATTTGGTTCTGGTAGACAACTTTCACCCTTGGCTGTACAAGGCATCACCGGTCCTGCAAATCTTATCTGATTTTTGTTTCTTTTCTGTTGTTTTCTCCATGTAGCAAAGTTCTAACTTATAACAGCAAATTATGTTTATTAAAAATGTTGCAAGAAATTGAATCAGAGTGCTAATATATTAGTTAAAACAAATCAAACTAGTCTCATTTGCTCTGCAAATTAACAGGGCTATTCTCATCAAGAGTTGCCATACTGATATATACATATCTCTCTCTTTACCCTCACGAAATACCAAGGCAAAAGATATTGCAACAGTACAACAGCGAATAAAGTTATTTAATTGTTTAATTTTTTTATTACAGAAAAGAAAAGGTATATTTGATACTAATATTTGTCTCTTCAGAGAATGGCTTTGTAACACATCCAAGCTATAGCTGAAGAATAGTTAGTGCTCACTGAACAATAAGAGCAATAGGCTTAGTGAATTGTAAAAATAACATTCATAGAGTTTCTTTTTGTTTCTGTTTACTCCTAGAGTTCACATCCTGATACTACTGTTGTTGCATTCCTCATTTTTCCTGCAAAAACAAACAATTTCAATGTGGAAAGCCTAAGAGGTCATGCTGTTACAAAGAGTCTTCGGGACACCATAAATGATATTCAGCAGAAAATAGGCAAGAGGATGTATGAAGTTTGTCTCAGGTAAACTTAAAAAAAAAAAAAAAAAAAAAAAAAAAAAAAAAAAGAAGGGGAAAAAAAAAGAAATTGAGTAACTCTTTGGTTGTACACAAATGAGAGAGGGGGAGACAAAGAGAGAGACACTTTCGTATGTTCTTGTCCAAATATATAAAATTCTCCTAACTGTTCTGCATATTGTAATTGCAGTGGTTCTGAATGTTTTTAAGTCTGGGACCCATCTAAGAAAGATGGGACCTGTAAAAGAGGGATTGATATTTAAGCCAAGTTATTCTAACCTAGCCCAGGAAGTTTGATAGAAAATTCACTGGAGCGATATGATGGTTAGGATTGCAGTTTCTGCAACTTTTATGTATATTTCAATATGTTGGGTAAAATTCAGTCAAACTGAGCAACTAATCAAAGCATGTTTCATTTTTGTTTTCATTTGATTTTGTTTATTTATTTGCTTATTCATTCATTCATTCATTCATTCATTCATTCATTCATTCATTCATTCATTCATTCATTCATTCATTTACTTGTGATGGGTGTGTATTTGTCTGTTTATTCTAAATCAAACAGGAACATTTCTGTACAGTCAGATAGTGATAGATGATTTTAGCAACTTGAATGGTCTATTCAAAACTTTGGGGTATTAACCTCATAATGTTATTCATACTGTTATAGCCAAGTGCAAAAATTTAGGCTTAATATCAAAGTTACAGCTAATATCAAATCACTTTTCTCTTAATTTGCTGGCAAGATTTTAAACTTTTAAAGTTTAGGAGTCAGTGCCGAGTTTAATGCAGCGTACTATCTAAAAATTAAGTGCCAGGTTCATTATTGAGAGCAGAAGCATGGAATATTACAGAATTGTAACAAACAGCAGGAAAGGTTATTCTGACTTACATACTATTTAAAAATCTAGTACAGAAAAAACAATTGGGCTCTCACATACCTTAATCCGTTCTGTGTATGGAATAGGGCCACTAAAACGAATCTCTGCATTCCAAACTTTGTCCAGTCTCTTGCTCATTGCTTAAGACCCTTATCCACTTAATCCTTGCTCATCCTAAGAATGTCTGTATGGCATTATATCTCTCTTCCATTTTTTCCCCAGTATCTGAGTGAGTGAGTGAGTTGGGTTTAAGGGCCCGTCGACAACTAGGTCATTAGGGCCTCCACCAGTATCTTAATTGCCGCTGTATTATTCTGGAGATTATTCCAATCTTCTTCCTGTATACTACCCTTAAATTTTTTAAACATTTCACACTCTAGTATGAGGGTCGTTCAATATATAATGCCCCTCATTTTTTTAAAAAAGCCATTAATATGTATAGAGAAACATCCATGTAGGTGCTTCACATTTGATGTTTCTTCTGCACGCCTGTGAAGTTTCAAACCATTTCAGCAGATGGCAGAATGTAGTACAGCATCAAAGTGATATCTGCATATGACCATCGTTACAAGTAACGTGGTGTTATTGAATTCTGGTGTGTGGAAAAAGAAACTGTGATGAACATCCATAAATGTTTGTGTGCAATGTATGGTAATGATGCAGTTGATAGGAGTACAGTTGGGCAATGGATAAACAAAGTTAAAGCATCAGGAAATGCAGAAACAGAGCTCCATGGTCAGCCACGCTCGGGACGTTCTGTCACAGCCACTGCTCCAAACATTCCCAAACCATGTGGATGCCATTATTCAGGTAGACCGGTCCATCATAACTCCACAATTGGCTCTACAGTTATCTGTCAGCATTGGAAGTGTGTGTGCAATGATTGAGACTCTCAGATATTCAAAGATGTGCTCACAATGGGTGCCACAAACCCAGGAACACATTGCCAAATTGGTTTGGACATCATTGCCTCACCCACCCTACAATCCAGAACTGGCATCCTTGGACTTCCATCTCTTTGGGCTGCTTAACCTCTTGAGGGATATCGACGTGAAATCACGTCCATTTAAAATGACGGATGAGCGATATGGGCGTGTATACACGTCCTGTGCGTTTAAGCATTTAACCCTTATTTATCCCTTATCCAACTCAACTTATTATAATTTTCCCTTTATGAAACATTTTAGTAAGGTCTATATACTTTATTGGCTTACCTTAAAATGTTCGTTCTGCAGTGATTTACCTCAAAACAGGGATAAACACACAAGGGTACGTACATCTCCACATTCGCGAATTCCCTTCTTGCGGCACACGAAACACTTTCAAAATGGGCGGGACTTCTTTGCTGTTGGTGGTATCCTTTTAGGATAATGTTTTCCTTGAAGTCTGAGGGGTGCAGGGGTTTTGGATTTTCAACCCCCAACATGGTATTGTTCAATTAGGCTGCGAGCTATTTATAGTCGGTAGTCAAGGTCGGTCATTGTCCTGTGTGGGTTTAGAGAGCTGTCCAAATCCCCAAACAATTGTATATGGTTATATCCAGTTGGTGCAAAAATATCTTCTTATACCACTTCTCCCTTCAGCTACAAGCAGGAAAGAATACGTATGTATTCCAACAAAGAAAGACACGGACTCTACTCAGTTACGAAACTCGCGTAAGCAAAAGTTGCCATGTTGATCTATTCTGATGACTCAAGAGACCACTCATACAGTAGGGCTTTATTACACAGTATGCTGACGCATAAGCCACACATACAACGGGTGTTTCTTTACTGTTTCCTTCCGAGAACTTATATTAGATGCGTTCGACAGAGCAAAGTTGACTTTTCACCACAGTGAAACAAAATTGTGCCATTTCAACGTTTTGTAAATACAACTCAACTTTGCTGATGACGTACATTTATACTGCATATAACGAGTTTTATACCAGTTTTTGTTTCATTAAACTAACTTAATATTTACACAAAATACAGCTGTGTATATATGAAGCATTTAACAATTTAAATGCTAGCAGTTCTCGGCTCGCGGACGTCTTAAATGGCCATCGCTCAAGAGGTTAAAGATTCTCTGCAAAGAATACACTTTGAAGAGGACCGAATCACAGCGGTATAACTGTTTCATCTAAAATGGAGGAAATGTCATTTACATATGTGCTGGCCTATCACAGCACAACAGCGTCCCTCAGAGGCACATGAGGGGAACGTCGGTGGATCTAAATACCACCTATTTAGTCCTCCCGGCTAGGTCCGATGGACCCGTTGACCAACGATAGGTGTGGTCCCCCTTGCAAAATGGGGGTTTAAGTCGGGTGATGTAACTGCCACATTGTAAAACTGGTGCCCGTTAAGAAAACAGTTACATGAAAGCCACATACCTGAGTATGAGTCCTAAAGATAAACATTCCGGAGTTAAAACTGTCCCCCAATCGGATCTCTGGGTGGGGACATCTTTAGGCAAATTTCATCACAACAATTCCAATACTTTAAGAATTCTACAATGGAATGCAGGAGGCATGTCCCAGCCTAAAAAACTAGAGCTAATGAAAATATTAAAAGACCAAGATATAGATGCCTTCACAGTACAAGAATCCAATATATCAGAAGAACAGGAAATATACTTTGAAATGGATCAGTACACTACACATATACTTCCAAAAGCTCGTCAAATAGCAAGTGGTATTCTTACAGGAATTAAAAGAAATATGAAAGCTACTATTCAAATCCAAAAAACAATGGAAGAACAAGATAAATCAGAAATAGTTAAAATTGAAGTATGGAAAAGTAACTACCACTATAGAATTTACAGTATCTACAATCCTCCAGACAATACACTAGATCTAAATTCTATTCCCATAGAACCCAAAAGTATTTTAATAGGTGATTTTAATGCACACTCCCCTAGGTGGGGCTACAGAGATATAAATTCAGCAGGAAGAGTCATAGAAGACCTATTAAACTCATCAACAATGGAATTAATATTTAATCCAAATGATCCACCCACTTACCTTCATTATAATGGTTCGGGTACAAATCCTGATCTTCTGATGGTGTCATCTGACATAATTGACAATACAAAAAGAGAAATAATAGAAGACCCAGGTTCAGGCCACAGAATCACCATAAACTCCATAAGAGGTCTAATAAATAAAAGTAACAAACCAAAAATTAAAACTTCTTGGAATTTTAAAAAAGCAGATTGGTCCAGTTTCCAAAATGAGATAGAAGGGAAGTGTGATAAACTGTTAGAATCAGAGTTCAAGTTAACAGATGAAATGAATAAAAAAATTTGTGAAATATTATTGACAGCAGCCAAAACACATATCCCCAAAGGAAAGTTAATGAAATATAGCTACTTTTGGTCTCCATCTTTATCTAAATTAAAACACGAAAGAAATATAGCAAGAGTCAAAGCCGAAAGAACCAAGTGTCCAGAAGATGTACAAAACTGGAGAAGAAAAGCAGCAATTTTTAAGAAAGAATTAATTACAGCAAAGAGGGCCAGTTTCACAAATTTTGTAGAACATATGGACTATAGGAAAGATGGAAATAAAATATACAAATTCCTTAATCAAACAAAATTATCAAAAAATACAACTGAACCATTAAAACATAATAACAAAAGCTTAACTACAGATAGGGAAATAGCAGAATCCCTTAACAAGTTTTATGCTCAGTCACAAAGAATACCCCAAGCATATAAAAAACAAGATAAAGCTATCCAAAAAACTATCAGAGAAACTAATAAGCCAAAAGATATACGAAATGATATTTTTATTCAGGATTTTAACGAAGCAGAACTAGATTTAGCAATAGAACAATTACAGAACAAAAAATCTCCAGGACCTGACAAGATCCACCCAGAGTTTATTAAACACCTTGGCAGGAAAGGAAAATAAATCCTACTTAAACTGTATAACACGTGTTGGAGAATGACTGTACCTTCCGACTGGAAAAAAGCCATTATCATCCCGATTTTAAAGAAAAACAAACCCTCAAACAATATTAATAGTTTCAGGCCAATATATTTGACCAGTGTTATTGCAAAAGTGATGGAAAGAATGGTGGCATCTAGACTTAACTGGTTCCTAGAATATTACAACTTAATTAATAGTTCACAGACCGGCTTCAGACAGAATCATAGTACAGGTGAAAATGTACTCCTACTAAGCCAAGACATCAAGGAAGCTTTCAATAGAAAGGAGGATACCTTGGCAGTATTCATTGATTTTAAATCAGCATATGACTCAGTCTGGAGAAACAAATTAATTGAGAAGTTGCAATCAGTAGATGTGAAAAGTAACATGCTTAAATGGATAACTCAGTTTATTACAAAGATTTTGTGCCACAAAATATAATACATACATTTCCAAATATAAACAAACACACCGAGGACTTCCACAAGGTGCTGTTCTGAGCACAACACTCTTTAACATATATGTAAATGACCTTCCATCAATAATAAAAACTTTAGAAACCAAAATTGCTTTATTTGCTGACGATGTAGTCATTTGGACTCCAGGCTCCCCAAAAAAACCTGAATTAATTAAAGACAGAATAGAAACAGCCCTAAACAAAGTACATGAATGGAGCTCCAAAAACCTCATGACTATCAATGTGGAAAAAACAAATTATGAATTATTTACACTAAAATACAAACCAGTTAATATTAACATAAGTTATAATGGTAAACCACTCAAAGCAGTTGATGATGCCAAATACTTAGGCATCACTTTCGACAGAAAGCTAAGTTGGAAAAAACATATAACAAACATCTCAGAAAAGGTTGAAAAGAAACTGCAAATCCTGAAAAGGTTAGCTGGTGCTAAATGGGGCTGCTCAAGGAGAGTCCTTAACACAACATACAAAATGTATGTTAAACCAAACCTCTTGTACTGTTCTGAAGCGTTAATAACAGCAGCAAATGCTAACATCAATAAACTTGAACAAATACAAAATCAGGCTCTTCGCCTAATCACTGGAGCAGTTAAATCCACACCTATTGATGCCATGCTTGCCTTAACACGGACCCCATCAATAACAACAAAAATAGAAGAACAAGCATTGCTCCAACACGAGAAAATGTTACGACTGCCAAACTCTAAATGAACAGAAGAGAACCTCCCCCCTTCAATCCTTAAAGCTCATAGTAGTTTCCTAGAAAAGGTAACACAGATTAAATCCAAATTGAACATTCCTAACACCAGAGAAAATCTACTTATAAGAGAAAATCCATTGGAATTATTGCAACCTACCTTCAGTTTGGAATTAATAGAGGAAATAAGTAAATCAGACACACCAAAAGAAATACAAAAACTTCTAGCCCTGGAAACAATCAATACTAGGTATCCTACAGAAGAATGGCTGCACATATATACTGATGGATCCTCCATGGAAAACCTTACTGGAGCTGGAGTTATGTGTTCACATTTTTCCTTTTATCATTCTGTTGGCAGAGACACAACAAATTATGATGGAGAAATAGAGGCTATACACATTGCTCTCCGACAATTATTAAATCTTCCCTTAAATAAATTTAACAAGGCAGTAATTCTTTCAGATTCTAAAGCTGCAATTCAGGGAATATGTTCAAATACTACAAAGAAGTCAACAAAAATTAGAGAATGCTACAAAATGTTAACACAACTCCAAAAAGTTAATAAGACTGTTCATCTCCAATGGATTCCAGCACACTGTGGAGATATGGGGAATGAAGCTGCAGACTCACTTGCAAAGAAAGGCACAACAATAAAACAAAAATCTAAATTCAATTTCTCATATTCCTCAATAAAACGCTTGATCAATAAACAATTTTCTCATTCATACCTACAAGAAATAGAAACAAATGCCAAAGATAAAAAATGGATTACACTACTTTCCAACCCAGATATAATCCCCCAGAGACCAAGGAAAACAGCGGTTGCAGCCTTCCGACTACTGACAAATCACGACTGCTTAGCAAGTCATCTCTACAGAATAGGTATCTCAGCTTCACCAATATGTGTCCTGTGTAACGATCCAGCAGAAATGAACGAAGACCACTTGGAGACCTGTGAAGCATTAAGATCAGAAGAAACTACAGTTCAAAAGTATTGGAAAGCACGAATGCTAATGGCTTCATTGCCAGATGCAAGGCACTAGAAAACAACAACAACAACAACAACAACAACAACAACAACAACATACACTTTGAAGATGAGGGTGTAACTCATGCAGTGAAAACATGGCTACGCATATGGGACAAGAGCTTTTACCAGCAAGGAATGCATGCTCTCACACAATGTTGGCATAAGGCCATAGAACGTGTAGAAAAGTAGGAAAATATGACACAGACAAGAAATGTCAATATATAGTCACCAAATTCTGACTCTTAGGAATAAATATGTTCAGAGAAAAAAAATGTGGGGCATTATATATTGAATGACCCTCACATATAAGAGGTTTCATAGATTAAGAAGGAAGAAAAATATTCTTTTAGCCTAACTCTGACCATAGATTTTTTTTTTCTGAAATACATTGACTTTATCACAAATTTGAAATGGTGATGTTTGCATTGGGTTTTAATTAGCCTGTGAAATATGTCTGCCAAGTAGACAACATGGTCAGACAATTCTTATCTGAAAACAAGCAAGCTTAGCTTAGGATTTAAACAAAAGCTGATGATAAACTCTAAATTTTCTTATTCATATGTTGCACTTATTTTATAAATATCTATGTCAGATAGCTCTGGAACCTTAAATAAATAGTTCAAATCCTTTCTTTCTTTGTTTGTTTCTTTCTTTCTTTCATTAAACTTCTCATATTTTATCTATCCTAGCTCATCCAAGTTTCCTTTGTTAGTTTTATTGTTAGGAACTTTCAATTATAACTTACAGAAAACTCTTAAAGTGACATGTATAATACTTTCTCCATTGTAAGTTGCCCAAATGTCCCATCTGTAAATTCATGAGACTCAAGCAAAACAAGTTAAATTCTTTTCTACCTTTTAATGCTCATAATTAGCTTAGTATAAATATTTTCAGGAAACACTTATCTTTGGATATATCTAGATGAAATTTGGATGAACCAGAATCACTCCAAACTGTATATTTGGCAAGACACTTAGGGCAATGGTGGTATGAAGGTTCCCCAGGTAAAGGTTAGTAGGCCAATAGTGTGTCATACAGGGTCAGAAAGTACTGGTTTCATACCACATTGTAAATGGATATTTCGTTCATGTTATGAGAATTACAATGCAGATTATCATTCTGAAATGAACACAGAAACATTCAAAGGTGGTTCATTACTAAATTACTTTATTTTGTAGAGGAGGGCTGATTAATCATTATGAATAATGCTAGTTATCATTCTGTCACAGAAAACAAAATTCTAAACAGAAGTACTAGGAAGCAGGATGTAATTGATCGGTTAAACACACTATTCAATACAATCCCACATTCCCTATTCCTGAAGTACTTGAGTTGGTTACACCATTTAGAACACAAGTAAAACCATATGAATTAGATAGGATAGCCAATGAAATGGGCCATGAAGTTATGAGACTGTCTCCATACCATTGTCAATACAATCCCATAGAATTAATTTTGCCCAAAGTTAAGGCTGAAGTTGCTAATTGAAATACTATGTTCACATTTGTGGACATAGAAAAACATATACAAGGCAGTCAAAGTGTAACTCAAGAAGACTGGATTTCATGAGTTGGACTGCAGAACAGCTTCACAAGGAAAATTTCAACAAAGAAGTTGCCAGCAATGATGCTATGCAACTGATTATCATTAACTTAAGGGATGAAATTGACGACACAATTAAGTGCTTTCAAAGAAGATGAAGAGGACACCCTTGAACTGCTTGCTGCTCTGTTGATGTAATGTGTGTCCCGAGTTTACATCAGTTAGTAGTTAAGGGAAATAACATGGAAAAGAAAATACCAAAAGCAAAATGGATTCGTAAGGCAACTTTATTGCAGCCCTACATTGCTGCTTAGAATTGTTGTGAGCCATTATCTAGTCAGGTTTCATGACCCTCCAAATGGCACCCAAGGACCTATCATTGTATAGGGCACATAGTCAAGGAAATGCCATTCTAATGAAATAGTTACATGACTATTGTTATGTAGTGTCAGTTAAATATGCATTTTCCAAGTTCTTTGCTGTTGACAGGCATTAGTACATTTTTTGATATTGCTATGTATTCTAAATGTTATGCAATTTATGTGCACCATTAGCCCTTTTACTCTTACAGTCTAAATTTAAGTGCAGTGAATGACAATATTGAAAGATTCTCTCTCCTCCATTCCCCATCCCCCTATCTCTCTCTGTCTCTCTCTCAGAAAATAATGATATTTGAAATGTGAAATGAGAGTAATATGCTACTGAAGTCTGTAAGTATGAAACAGAAGTAAATGTTTCTTATGCACATCAAGAAATCTCTTATCTAGAATAATGCCAAATAGTTTCTTTTAAATTACTTATAGAACACACCAACCATTACATGTTGTTCTAATATACTTCAGATATGGGCAGAATTTCAGGAAAAGGAAAGGTTCACTGTAATGGTATCAGCATTATAAACAGTGTTTCAGAAAGCATTTAGCGTAAGGAGAGGAAAATTGGTAAAGATGGGAGAAAATGGTAAGATAAATTACAGAATTTTTCATATATTACAGGCATGCTGAAATTTTGTGGGTGGTGACATTAAAAGCCTTAAGATTAGGGAGCAATTCAGAGAAATGCCCTTTATGTAATAAAAAAGATGGTATATGTCATGTAATTTTGCAATGTGAGGAAACAAAGATCCTCAGGAAGAAAATTTATGAAAAGAAATGGTAAAATTTACCAAAGAAATTCAAAGGAGAAATCTTTTGAATGTAAAATCGAGAAACAAAAAAGGAATAGAAAACTTTCAAGGCAAAGTCAGGTGGCTTAGAAAAATTAGTAAGAAAGGGACAAAAGAGGAAATAAGCTTTAAGTGAAGGTAGGGCCCAGTAAACTCGACAGCCATGGGGTTGAGTTGTTTCGGTCCCAGGGTCCAGCATCTATAGTGTTAAGAAAGGGAACTGTACAATTAATATGTAAAATAGGTATTATGGGTTTGTGTAAAACACTATTATTGTTTGTATCAAAATGTTATACTTGCTATGCTTTTCTATACTATACAATTTTGTGTCAGGCAAGAGCTTAAATCTTTCGTCATTAAATCACAGTAGCATGTAGTACCCTCAAGGTGGTGGTGGTGGTGGTGATGGTGGTGGTGTAAGAGATTCATTGGCTAAATACTTACTTAATCAAGGAACCATTATAGAAACAAAATGTACTTAATATACAGTTACAAATATTGACATAAAACAATATAAATAAAGCATAGTAAATCAAGTAAAAATTAATGTTTAATGAATTAATTACTGTTTGAAGGAATTTAGTGACAGTGACATCCAAATGACAATAATAAACTTTGGGAGTTGGCTTTTTAACACTATGTCACTTACATTTTAATTTTTGAAGCACTAGTTTCAGGAGCCATTGCTTCCATTTTTAATGTCAAAGGTCTGACTGCTGTTGCTGGTTGTGATGAAATCCCACCAGTCGACAACTTACAAAGAAGTTCATTGTTCCACCACCAGAGAGAAGGTTGCAGGCAACTACAGCCAGCAGCAGCAACAGTCAGGCTTTTGAGCAATAGCTCCCGAAACTAGTTCCTCAGAAATTAAAATGTAAATGGCATAGTGTTAAAAAGTTATCTACCAGATGGTAATTATTATTTATTTATTCCACCCGGTAAGCGGAAGGTCTGTGTTTCAAATCCCAGTTGTGGCATTGAATTTTTAAGTTCCAGTTCTACCTCTCAAATTATCTACCAGAGTTTATTATTATGTTTAATGAGTCAGTTATGCTTATATTTCACTGTATCAAACTTCTGTACTTCATCTTGATAAAACAATCTGATAAATGGTAGCAATACTAGTCATCTTCAGAGACTAAACCACACCAAAAGATGAGGTTTGGTGCCTCTTGGTACGTATCATTACACCTATGACCCGAAGTGATGTTCAAATATAGTGATTTTGTAGTGAGTAGTGGTGGGATCTTAAACATGGCATTTTTCTTTACAGACATTAGAGGGTTGATCTCCATGAGATCCTGACTAACTGGCAGGTCAATGACGAAGCCAGATGAGGAGTCAGGAGGGATAGCAAGGATGTCTATTCTTCAACAGAATTCCTTGAAAGATAGATCATGTGCTCCCTCATATATGGGTAGTGCTTTCTTAAAGCAGTGGCAATTATAGACTGAATTCTATAATGCCTAATGTTTTTCAGCATCCCATTAAGTGAATGGATATACAGGACTTGGCCAATAGATTCAATCTGACTACTATAGTGTCAGCAGTGGTTTCCATCCTGGGACCATCTGGGAATGGCGTACAGAAGACATATGTAAGCTATCAGTTTTAAAGCACTCCTCCATTACTGCCTAGCTTCCCTGGTTGTCACATCCATTTGTTCACTGGCATATATATTTTATAAACAGAATAATTCCTTTTCTTTAGTGAAGCAAGGAGCACCAAGATTGAAATTCTTTTGTTACACATGTCATACTCTGATCTCCCTATTGACACAATCAAATAGCTGAAGTTTCCGTAATCAGTCAAGAACCTCAAATGACAAGTTCCAAAAGATGTTGGCATCAGGATATTTGCATTGTTGTGTTGTAAAGAAGCTTCCTATTAGGCCTTAAAGTGTACACTGCCTTTATATTTTTAATCAGTATATCTACTGTGAGCTGTAGGTTTCTGATGTAATCCTTATATCTTTGCCAGAAAGGAAACTAGCCAGTAAGCTGGTGGTATAAAGCTAGAAGTAATAAAGCAGTGGCTGCTAATACATTCATATGACTGCCTTAACTTATTAACTACAATTAATAAGAGAATACTGTTGTATAATGTCAGGATATTTGTCTCCTCAAGCGTTATGGAAGGAATTCTTAGATTTGATGGAGGTTTCGGTGGCTCATAATTAGCAATATTTTTAACAGAATTTTTACACATTTCATAATACATTCCAATGCTAATTTTAATGCAATTATTGTTATATTGCCAACTGGGCAAGTTCTCTAACCAATTATTCATTATTTCCTATGTTTAGAAGGCAGTTAGTGAAACTAGGGCCGTAATAGTAGGAAGTTCAGGTGATATATTATAATGAAAATTGAGTCGGTGTTGAAACACTTAACATCACTTACATGTGATTGATCTTGACCGTCAGGCAGTTCTGATAATGGGAGCAAGTTAAGCTGTTGAAACTGGTCAAGATTAATTACATGTAAGCGATGTTAAGTGCTTCAACATCAACTCAATTTTCATTATAATTTAGATTCACATCACTGTTACTAGCTTATTCAAATATACCCAAATCAAGTTCTTATAGTTTATCTCAAGAGAAAGTTTTCTGTAAAATATGGTTTGTGCAGGTTGAAGAGGCAAGGTAGTAAAGAAGACCCAAGAAGGGCACCTTTCTGGATAAGAGTTGATTATTCTTTTGCTGGCTGAGCCTCAGTTTATAAGCTGTCTTGTCACTGAAGGTTGTAAAAGATAGGCAAATTTGATTGTATTGCATAAGACAGCAGAAAATGCTTCAGGCATTTTGTAAGATGAATGATTCTCCTTTTGTGAGCTTTTAGCAGATTGAAGAGCAGATTACCAAATGAAGTGTACCTGGAGAGTTTTTGAAATTGGCATGATATATCAATATATATTGGCTAAAAGAATGAATACCATGCTGATAAGGGTTAATAATTCTCGACTGGGTGTGTAAAAGCGGTTAAATCAGAAAACCTCATAATGAGAAAAACTAAATTAAAGATTACAATCAATTTCCCAAATCCCTTATGTGCCAAAATTCTACACTTTTGCAAAAAAGTATTTGTTGGTTAATACTGTAAATATATATATCAGGTTGCTTTAATTCCTTTATATCTTCATCCCTTATCTGAGGATTTTCTGAAGGGTTGGAGGGTGGATGCGTGACTTAGGTGCCTTTTCATGGTGCATTTTGATATATCCACTCCCACACAAGTGTTATATTAATGGTTTCAGTGGAAGATTTATTGTTTGCCACTAGAATATACAATGAAATTGTATTTTTAAGTATGTAAGCAATTCTTGTAGTTCCCATGGGGATGAAATACCACTATTTTTATATAGAATTCACATTTAACAGAACTTAAGAAAATGACAGCATAAAAATAGTACAAGGATAATGAAACAAGATATATCACTGTGGTAATAATAGTTACCAAAGGCGCAATAGCGTTTACTGCCTAGCCGCTCCGGCCCCCACCTCTAACTACCACAGGCGCCAAGAGTGTGGTGCGGTACTGGTGCTCAGCATCCCAGTTCCTTCCAGCCGGTTATGCAGTTTATGCAATCATGACCCAACTTTTCAGTCAAGTAGCTCCTCGATTGGCCTTTCAGGGACCTAACGAGACTGAGTGCACCCCTTGCCAGGTCTCCCAGTGGGAGAAAATCCCCACACTGGTGCCGGGAAGCGAACCTTGGTCGCTTGGTAAGTAGAAGTGCTACCACCGCTCTAAGGAGAGTACCCATATCACTGTAGTATTTGAAAATAATATCTTATAATTGCATAGTAAATATTTTTTAGCCTTTTATAAAAGGTTGTCAAATTTAATGAACTTAGCAAAATATAGTATAACACTAACGAAACAAGACATTTTATTATTATGACTTCAGTCTTACATATTTTCTTTAAATTTCCATTAAATTGTTTTCACTATCCAAAATATAATGAATAATAAAAATACATTGTTCACTCAACATCGTCATTGGTATCAGTATTTGGAAGTATACTAAAAGCACAGATATTTTCATTGCTCTAGAATTCCCAGAATGTGGCTGAGATAAATGGAAGTAGGTCCAGCAAATCCTATTTTTGCTAGGTTTACTGTATTTGGACCAGAATACTTCTTAAAGGTTTTGATACCTGCAGATTTATTCCCTCTTCTGAGAAAACTGGCAAATCTGAAATCATCTTTCCTCAACTTGTACTTGAGAAATAATTGCCCAAAGGAAAACTTTTGAAAACAGAGCCACTCCATGTCCATCCAAACGATCCTTTATCCAATAGATGCTAGATTTCGGGCTTGAAGGCCATGGTCCAGTCGACGAATTTTCTGACGTTTTGCTCAAGACAGCATTGGGCATCTTCAGAGAATAACCCTTGGCTGGTTGACAACTAGAGGGCAATTGATGGAGTGCCTGATTTGCCAGGTCAACCTTTTCTTGGTGCATTTCTTACTCTCAAACTCAAGTATTTTTCGCCTTCAGAGATCTCTATCTACAGCTTGTCTATCACATGTCTGGTATGCATCCACTGTTGGTTTCTATAGTTCAAGATCATCAAAAATAGTTTCGTATATCCTCCTACCAACATGTTCTCCAGGAATAGCATTTAAATATTCTTCATATAAGTAGTTAAAGTGACACGAGATGGTAACTGGTTTCTCTGTGTTTTTACTGAAATGATATACAGAGTTGCAATAATTTACTTCTTCATGTGTATTGTTGAGAAGCCAGAGTTAGTTGTTTTGCATTACTTAGTCTTCATATTAGTGCAATGAAAATAAATACTCGGTCACCAGATAACTGTAGTGTCAAGTTGGGTAAGTCATTTAAATTTGCAGTGCATAGCAAGTTAAGTCAGCTTGACTTAATCAACTTTGCACTGCTGGTGAGTGACTTAACCGTCTTTGCACATGCACAACTGATGACTTCATGATATACCTCCTTTTGCACACTCATGTTACTCGGCTATTATTAGTGATATGACTTAACCGATTATACACATGGGTAGAGCACACAAAATTACATCAAATGCTGTGGATAACTCATTTTCGATATTTTTTGACTTAACCGCTTTTGCACACCCAGTTGAGAATTCACCAAAGAATTGAGCTGTTAAAAGTGTGACTGTTTCAGTATGATAGATCCAGTTATTGCCATTTTTGCAAACAAATACCATTCTTGGCAATTAATTACTCTTTCACACTAGCCACATGTAGGACAAAGATTGGAAAGGTAGACTGAAAAATTCAATGCAATTAATTGCAATTAATTGACCTTATAGTTGGTCAAACTGTGAAACCCAGGGCTTAAAGTACTTGCACATTTTAAGTCACCATTAGGTTATGTTATCTGATATGAATTTGAGATCTCCATGTGGTTTCCTGGAAACAAAATGTGTCAGTTGGAGAATGCTGCATGTTGCTATGGTAGCTCAGTGATTAGAGTAGCTGGACAGAGACCAAAATATTCTGTCTGTGACATTGAATTTTTCTGTCTGGTTCTAACTTTTCAAGTACCATTCTTATAAAATGAAAAATAATGAAGCATTTAAAGGAGTTGCTTAAAGAATTGAGAAACTACAGCATGTGTGAAATTATTGTTGTAAAAATGGTAACATATGTAATTCACTTTCTTTAGAAGGCCATGGCCAAGCCTTAGGACTGTGTCTGCAGCAATTTTATGTAACATAACCATATTTTTTGTGCATAATGATCATATATGCAATTATCATGCAGAACAAACTCACACTATTCAAAATAAATGTAATTTGTTTCATTTTTCCTTATACAATAAAAGAGACATCTTATAATTGTTGGCACATAAAGAACACAAGAAAATGTTAAATTTCAAAGAAGTTATCTTTCAGCTTACAAAAATTAACAAAAATACAGAAAAATTACAGTTATTAATAGCTTGATTCAGTTTCAGTTTATTTACCATTTGTAAAAATATTGCAAGATGATGATTAATGTGGCTGAATATTTACAAGGAATGATGGCATAATATGGTACATAAATTGTTCTTACATATTTGATTTTATACACTTTTAAATACTTCAATTGGTAGAAAACATGATATATTAGGTATGACTTTGTTTCCTTTAGTTTTTGGTGATCTTCTAAACATTTGATTGTGTAAGGCAGATTCTTTGCACAATTTTCTATACTTTTATTGTTTAATAAACCTCTTAGTCTATTACTAAAGTAATTTGTTCTCCTTCTGGTGTTGCATGTGTATATTTAAATTTCTTTCTTCCTTATGGTCTTTAACTACATATTTGGTACATTCATATATAAATATATAGTCATATATATAGACAGGGTGTAAACGAATAACACTACACAAATTTTACTGGTGATAGACGGTTCATAGGCAATCAATTTGACACAGGAAACCTATGGTCCAGGATTACAAATTACAGAACTGTGCCTTAAAATTGTTTGAGAGTATGCATGCCACTGATCATGACCACTGCAGCTATAACACATGATGAGAAAACAAGCAGACAAATTTCATAGCCTGTCTATTTAGCGTAATGGTTATGGTGCCCGGACATGAAGGCACATACGTATTAAAAGCGCAGGTTCAAATACTTATAACCCCATATTTTTTATATTCTTTTTTCTTACCTTCTTCCTAAGCACATGTTTAATCTAATTTTATTTACACGAAACATTTGTGTACTGTAATTTTTCATTTAACTAATCTTTAAACTTTTTGTTTCAAGTTTGTTTAACTATTATTTACACTTGCATGACCTAAATAGTAGGTGCACACTGAGAATTTCATTTTCACTTAAATGAGACGGTTCAAGCCTAATGCAAGGTTATTGTGTGGTGAAGGAAATAGGAAATGAGACATGGTGACTCGAATAGGAAACAGTCATCACATGGTGGTGTTATTGTCTTCCAGAGTTATTAAGGTCACCTATTGGCAGTATTAGACATTTGTCGTGCTAACATGTAAGTATTCAGTGCCTCTTTTGGGAGTTGTAGTACTTTGTGCTATTACTTGATTCAACGTTTTGTTAACTGTTTACAGCAGATCAACTGTTGGAAGGAAAATTTCTCTTATTGACATGGACAATTATAGCCAATAGACAGCTTCAGACCAATGGCTATACATAACTCTCCAGCCTAAGTCATCAGATGTGAGAAGAAGCAAAAGTAAACAATACTCTGTGCATTGCATATGATGGTCGTATTTTTCTTTTTTTAAAGAAAACGCACATTGCTCTCAAAATGGAAAAGAAAGGGGGGAAAAAATACTTATCCCCTCTTTGGGTTTGAACTCGATTTCTCAGTTTTATGAGGTCCACAGTCAGTTGGCATAACCGCATGGCCAAAGCACATGCTTTAGAGCTGCCCTATATTTCTGTAGCCATTTTCCACAACCTATTATCCATTGCAGTGGCATGCAGCCACATGTTAAGTATCCAATTTAAGCACTTTTCGCAGCGTTACAATTTAGAAGTGCTTCTTCAGAGAGACTGTAGATGGGCTTCACTAAAATATGATTTGAAGCTTTCCTGGCGACAAACATATTTAAGATGCTCTCGGGCTTCGAGCCAGGTGTAGTGATGGAAAGACATCAACGTTTCGGGAGTGTACATCTCTCCCATCTTCAGGATGAATGACTAGCAAGAGTGAAGGGACTAGTACTGTCAGCCAGTACGTACCGAGTAGAAAACACCCAGTCTAGTGTGGAGGTGGTTCACCGCTCCGTTGGAATCTGTGTTTTCTGAGTCGGTGGATTTCCAATTTTAAGGCTGGTTTCCAAGATGGACTAAACTGCAATCCAGCGTCCCGGTTCAGTGTACTCTTCTCGGAGGAGATGGCCAGAGCCTCCTTAACCCTCCGTTCCCATAAACCGCTACGTACTGGCTGACAGTACTAGTCCCTTCACTCTTGCTAGTCATTCATCCTGAAGATGGGAGAGATGTACACTCCCGAAACGTCAATGTCTTTTCATCACTACACCTGGCTCGAAGCCCGAGAGCATCTTGAATATGGGCTTCACTAAGTTCCTAATAAGCACTATTTCAATTCCAGTGGATAATATTGATATATTTCTTTCTGGTTATGATTTTTTGGTCACAATCTCGAATTACCTTGAATACATATAACTTATTAACTTGACGTCGTAGACCATTTGTTTCCTATCTCAAATTGATTGTCTATGAACCCGCTATTACCAGAAAAATTCGTGCAGTGTTATTCATTTACATCCTGTATATATATAGTTAAAAACCATAAGGAAGAAAGAAATTTAAATATACACATACAACACCAAATATATATATTTAGCTTCTTAAATGCAGCTCTGCAACTTTCTCTGGTGTATATTATTCCAATTATTCTTATAGCTTTTTTCTGAAACCTAAATAGTTTTGTAATTAAGGTTTTCTGAATATCACCCCATAGAATAATACGATATGTTAGCTGTGAATGAATAAAGTAAAATACACATACTGTTCTCATCCATCACCTACCTAATTTGTTTTGAAACATAGATTCCACTATTTACTTTTGCCAGTTTAAATTTCTGTTAATCACTAAGCCCAGAAAGTCTGTGTGTTACTTGTGTGATACTTTTGTTCCCTATTTTTAAATTTATGCTTGAATCATTCTTGTCCCCCACCCTAATTTGCATCCATTCAGTTTTTTTCGGTATTTAATATCATGCCTAGTCTATATAAAAAGCTATTTACTACTGCTAATAATTTATTTGCTTCTTGCTCAAGTTTGTCCTCTGTACTTGCTTTTACTATTATTGTTGTATCATCTGCATATCCGATTGCTGTTTCTCCTTCTTGTATTTTACTAAAAATTTCATTTATGTACAACAGGAATAAATAAGGCACCAGCTTAGAACCTTGAGGTACTCCATGTTTCATCTGTTTAAAGGATGACCTAAATCTTCTCACATGCCCTTTGTCCTCATGACTTATTTCTATATACTGTTCTCTTTTCTTTAGGTAACTCTTTAGCCATTCTAATGTAACTCCTCTAATCCCATATGCTTCCATAATTTCCATCAGTTTATCAATGTTAACATAGTCAAATGCTTTTTACAAATCAAGAATTACTGCTATTACACATTCTTTTCTATTCTACTATTAAGTCATTTTCTAATCAAATTGCATTTCTGTTGATTTTGCTTTCTGAAATCCAAATAGGAATTTTGAAATATTATTATATTTATTAGAGAATTTCTGCAGTTGTTCCAAGAATAACCCTTCTATAATTTTTGAAAATACTGAGCACAACAAAATTGGACAGTAGTTTTACATATGCCTTTTCGATTCCTTCTGTTTATAAATTGGTATGGTGACCTCTTGTTTCATAATTTCAGGAAATGTTCCCATACTAAATGATAGATTCACAATATGTGTTAGAGGCTGTACTATTTCATATTTGCAACACTTGACCATTTCATTTGTGTATTCATCTAGCCCACTTGATTTTTTGTGCTTTAGAATATTTATTTGCTTCATAACTTCATCCTCTGTAATGCTAAGCAAAACCATAGAATTGTTTTTTGACCTTTAATTTGTTCATTACTTATATTTGTTGTAATCCTTAATAATTCTACAATATTTATGTAGTAATCATTAAATAGTTCTTTTATTTCTTGCAGTTTTATAATTAAATTACTGTTTGTTTCTGTTATGAGATTTTGTTGTTGTTGTTCTCTTGATGTAATGATTTTATTATTTGCCAGGTGAATTTTATCTTGTTTTCTGAATTTTGAATTAGTGCTTTATTATGCATCTCTTTTGCTTCCTCCATTATTTTATTTAGGGTATTTAGAAATTTCATGCACCTCATGGAGGTCCTTATCCCTTTAGTTATGCAGTGGTATGGAATCTTCTAGATAGTCTTGTAATGTACTAATGCAATTATTAAACACTGATTTATTTCTATAACTCTATATAAATTTACGAAATTAATCTCTAAGCATGCTCAAGGCTTACCAGAACTTTTAAAAGATTCACAACAGAGTGCAATTTGATTTCAGTGGAAGAATGATAATTGTTTCCATCCCACAATTGTTGTTTTTAGTTTCGAACAGTTTCAAATAAATGCCCAAATTATGCTCCAGTCAGTGTCATGACCAACATTCACTACTGGTTTATGAATCCCATTAAATTGTAACTGTTTGCATGACTTTAAATCACATGTGTATATCTGGTATTTACTATATAAAATAGCTCAAGAGATGTAATTTAAATGCAGTGAAAATAATATAAAAAAAGAAAAAAGAAGCAAATATTGCTCTGACAAAATCTTAAATTAAACCCATGAGAACAAATTTTTGGAAAAAATGCACCATTATTATTTGTGAAGTTGGAAGTTTCCAACAAATACTTATTTTTGTTTATTACACACTTCAGTTTATTTTTTCCAAGTATGTACCACTGAAATGAAATAAAAATCCACATTTTCATATTGTTTGGACTCTTAATTTTATTTTTATTAATCTTGAAAAACTACAAAAATAAGTAACATTTCTGTGAAATAGTAAGTTCATCACTTTACTTGACAATGTGTTGAACTTAGGGCTCCAGTGAGAAAAAAGTTGATGTAGTGCTGTTCTTTAAAAGATGTTCATTATCTTGATATTCAAGGTGAACTGATACTATAGGAATTTTCACATCGTGAAGGCACACAGGCTCTTATGAACCATACTTTTCTAATGGAAGAATCAACAAGTGCGCTGTTGCCAAATGTGCATGTTTTTAAATGTGACTAAGATAAAGTATGTACATGCATTTCGATGTGAAATGTGTCGAAGAATACTATGGTATGCACGATAAGCCTTTTATATAATTACACATTTTTTAAAATAATGAAACCTAAAATTTTGTTGAAAGCAGATTTTGAACATCTTTCTAGCTCTGAGCGCCTAAACATGGTTTTAAACCGAAATAATTGCAATGAAAAAATTCTGGATTATTTGCTTGCTTTTATAGGCCATGTTGGTATTTAGGTTATATCAATATTTTCTTAAAAAAATAAAGTTTAAAACATAGTGTTAGGATTCTTCGTTTATACAGTGGAAAATGTCGTCACTGGCTAATTCTCATTCTATAAGTCCACGTAAAAACTTCCAGTGACAAAGCTGTCAAGGAAATAACGAAATTATTTTTTATATACATATAAAACGTCTCCAGTACCAAGGAATCCATGAATCACCATTTAAAGACAAATGTTTGCAGTGCAAAATGTATACTGCCAACCCGATCGTCGTGTCTTGGAGATGATGAAAACCAGATGTGATGTAACAGTTGAAGGTTCGATAAAGGATTGTACTTCAGTGGAGGTTTTCAGTAAGTTTTGGAAATCTGAGGTGTAGCGAGTTTTACAAGCTCATTGGTAATCATGTGCATTGCAGTTAAGTGATCAGTGCGCAATAGATCGCAGAAAAAAGGTTTAAATTATTAAAAGTGGTGAGCAGAAAAAGTTCTTAGGTGTTTGACGGCAACAACAACAACAACAACAACAACAACAACAATATAACAACACTAATACTAGTAATGATACTAATACTAACAACAATAATAACAGTAATAATAACAATAGCAATAATATTAATACTAATAACACTAATACTAATACTCACAATAATAATTAATAATAAACGTGGTTGTGAGCAAAAGTGCGTTAGTCACGGCGGCGCAACATACGTGGCTGATTCTCCAAAGAGCCACTGTACCTTTATAACGTGAAAACTCCGTTAGATAAGTTAGTTACAATGGGAAGGGGAGCTGGTGCTAATTGGCTCACTATGTTTCTGGCCCTGAAGTAATCTTTTGAAGTTTTTTGCTATTATCAGATACAAAGTGCACATAGCTCCTGAATCATTGATTCTAGAAATGTCTGATGAAGCTCATTTCAAAACTTTAAAGGGCTCTAGGTCATTATGCAGGTGAAAATACATATTTAAGGAAACTTCTTGTGGATTGTATTTTCTAAGTATGAATTTTGGAAATCTCAAAATAAGTTTATTTTGTTTAAAAAATGTATGTTATTGATCACTATGATGCCTAAATGTATGCAACATTTGGTTATAGAGACACTCCAGGTTAATAAGAAAAACATTTCTTATGTATTAAAGATAATAAGTGCTTCCAAATTTGCCAATTTCTTCAAATTTCCTCAAGCTTTCTTGCAATTACGTACAAAATTTTACAGCATAGCCAAGGAACTGACTTCCCACTGATAAAAGAGTATCTTCTTCCGTCATTTAATCACAAACTCTTTTCAATTATGCACCAACTATAGACAAGATGTGCAAGGAAGCTTGTCCAGCTGCACCACTTTGACAATGTCATTGATCCTACACAGCTAGATCCGGAAACACCATTAAGAGCGTAATCTTTGTTGAACAAAGGGAATGAAGAGAAATTGCAACTTTCCTTCTTGGAGGTCCTAAACCAAGGTGCTGTTGGGACTACTCACAGTAATTAAGTCTTTTTCTGCCAATGTGCATCAGAAACAGTTTGAAAGCTGAAAATAAATTTTGATTTTGGAGCATGGGGACTCTTGTTTCAAGATGATAATGCGGGAGAATCATCTGCTTATGAGTGCAGTCCTCATGTATAAGCAAAAAGGCTATATTGTATCTACAAACACCATCTATGAAGAAATCTGTGCTTTACATTTTGGCTACCCTTTTATGGACCATATGGTATATTCATAACTGCAGATTTCAGCTACAACTGTCATGTTCACATGCTGAAATAGCCATTTGCTTGTGTGAAATCAAACTTTGGCCCATAGTGTTATTTTCATTTCAAATTCAAAAAATATTCTAAAATAAATAGCACATAGGCCAGTATGAAATATAATTCCATCTGGAAAATTGCAACCCATTTACCTAGAGAGAAGATGAGCCTTGTAGAAGGATCAGACTCCAATGCCCATGTCTGCTCCGTGGGTCCTCATTCTTTTGGGCCCAATAACAACTGAGAGGCAAATCTAAATATGCCTTTGCCTTATATTACAGCATAGCATCTTTTTATTTTTTTGGGTAGTGTTTAGCGCCTGCTTGTACTATATGTGGCACAGATGGTGATACAGATGATACATGGAATGAGATAGTGGGGGAAACTGGAGAACCTGGAAGAAACCTGCCCCTGTGCTGCCTTGTCCAGCATAAATCCCACATGCGGTTGCCTGGGATCGAACCTGGGCTGCTTTGGTGAGAGGCAAATGGTGTAACCACTCAGCCATGGCACAGCCAGAGCAGAGCATTATCAGGTACCCATTAATTCTATCTTAAGTAGAGGATCCTTGAAGTCTGTTTAATGGGAACAAATTGGCTATAAATGGATGTAAGAATGGCCACCCTCCAAGCACCTAAAGACATCTTCATTAGTCTACTGATCATGGCTGTTCTCTCTGAACCTAACCAGGAAGCCATAAATAATCAAGGATCTGATAATGGAGATATATAAAGAATTCCTAAGCCCATGAGGTCTTGGAGCCTTGACACATTGATATGCAATACGCTTTCATCACTTCACCCTATGATCATAGCTCTGTAGTCAATTTCACACTATTTGTTAAATATTTTCTGCCCTTATTTGTTAACTATTTTGTGTTACATTTCATTTCTTGGCAGATATACCCTTTGGAATGCTGTTTCCAACATGTTCTGGAATGTCTCAGTTTTGTGACCTTGGAATATATTATCATATTTGAAAATTAATTTGACCACATGAATGATTGTCAGTTTTATGTCCCATAAATAGCAGTTACCGTTATGTATTCAAACATATTTTTCATTTTGCCATTGTTAGCATCCTTTTTGTAGAAGCCACTGATCTATTGATCTAGCTTCACTGGACTCATTGCAGACTTTGGGTTATATTTTGCACAAGACTCTGTTAAGAAGCAATTAGCTCCTTACGTTTCCCCCCTACTCCCCAGGATTCACTTTTCATTGTCATCTTAGTAAGCTAGACCTGCTATGTTTCTCAAATGGAGAAGCATTTTCCCTAAAAGATACATGCTGAGATCTACTGCCATTCATGGACTGATATTCTAAAGTCAACACCTCAGAGTTTGACCATCCTTTAAAATCTTTTTGAGCTATGGGACCGTTCAGGTACCATACTTTTGTTTATAATGTGCCAAAGAAGGATCAAGGGATAAAACATGCTTCTGTTCTTTGAGTTTTCATACTTTAGATCAGAGGTTTCCACCTTGTAAGGACTCGAGGGCCACATTAGAAACCACTGGCAAAATTTCAGGCCACACTTTAGTATAATACCAATATTTGTAAAATTCTGCAAATGGAATAAAGGCACCAGGATGGAATGATATGCATAATTTAGATGAAAATATTTGAAGATTAAATAATTTTAATTGCTTAAAGTACAGTTTTGCAAATATGTAGATAAAAAAGTGAAATTAAAAGTATACAAAATTTGATACCTAGACTAATTGAATTGAAAAGAGCATTCAGCAATGTCAGTTTATTTGAAATTAATATTTGGTAAATGGCAAAAAGAGAGAAATAAAAGGAAATTTATAATGTAGTCTGTAATGAAAACAAAGTTTAAAAAAGGATAATTCAGAATGGAGTGGAATGGAATATTATTATTTAGTTGTAATCTAATACACTTGGTAATTGGGACCCTGCCCTTTTATCTTGCATAGCTCTCTGTAATGCATTTTATACATTTACATTTTGTTGCTGGATATGTTTACATCATGCTCATCTTTGTTATTGTTCTTTATTTATAGGCTTTCTCTTTTGTTTCTATTTGTCCTAAATCCCTGTATTCTTTACCTGCCTATATCCCCATTTCTTTATAATCTCTCTTTGTATATTTTCTCCTAACATTTTCTTAAACCACTCACTATTTATTTAACACTTTTTGCCTTTTTTTCTCTGCATGCACCCTGCATTGCAATATTCTTTGGTTTCGCTTTTACAAATCCCACACTTAATTTGACTTAACTACCCATTATTCTCATCCCATACAGGTTTCAAAACCATTTTCTCTACCTTACCACATGGCAAGGTGTATCTGCTGCTGGTTTGCTCTTCTGCTTTGTACATTTTGTCCTTTCTGATTCCTTTTCTGTCTTTTCATGAAACATTTGTACATATCACCCATTTCCTTTGTTTTCCTATACACACATCCTATGCTGTATCTTCTTCATTCATTTTCCTCCCTCTTCCCCTAGGAATTGCCCCCTTACACTCACTACTCACTGCCCCATTAACCTCATCTATTTATTTTGTACCTTTCTTACCTTTCATTATCCTTCTTGTCCTTCCCCTTTCCATCACTTATTCCTGTCTCTGCCAGAACTTCACTCAAAGTCATTGCTCCCTCCCATGCCGCACTGTAACCATCCGTTGCATGTTTTGCTTGCTTGTTTTGAAGAGACTGCATTTCTTGATCATTCACCTCATAGGTTGGTGTAGTGTTCTGATGATTCAAGCTCTTTGTGTCAATTTTGTTTCCGTTGGTTCATTGTCTTCATTTTTTCACCTCCTGTTTTTTCACTCTGAATCCCTTCTACTGTTTTTCCATTGATCCATAACTGAAAATTTCTGATGTATGCCACTTTTCCTTTTTTGTATTAAGCTTTTAAGTAGTTCTCTTTGCTTATAAGTTCAATCCCTGTTGATGTAGATGTCCATTCCTTTTAGTTTTTTCACCTCTTATTACATCTGAGGCCAATTGTGTGCTATTCAATTTTACTAAAATATTTCTTCTCCCTCTTGTGTTACCAAATCTAAAGGCTTCACAAATTTCATAGCATCTTACTTCCATCTCTAATCTCCCTAAAAGCTCTTCCTGCATCCCCTCCATACCTCAATTCCTGTAATTACTTTGTTGTACCATCTGCTCTTATCTTCCAGGTTCTCCACTTTTTTTGATCTTGTTCTTGATTTCCTCCACATTTCTATTAATCTCTTCTTCTCTGTCTACCTTTTCTGTACCTATGTTTTGTTCTGATAACTTCCAATTCTTAACAATTCTGTGGTTGTTTATCAGGTGTTTCCCTGAATGCCATGTTCATTGTTCCCTTCTTCCTAGAGGCAACACAGGTTCACCTTCTACTGCTTAATTAGAACTCCAGGATAATTTATTAGGAATACTGTGGTTGATCAGCTGCATCTACTGATGAACAAATATCCACTTCCAGCTCTGTTGTTGCTAACCTGAGAAGATGTAGCAACATGGAATCTGCAAGTCAGCTTTTGTACTGATTTTGAATGAATTTCAATGAAGAAAAAATATACTTTCATATATTACTAAGCCCTGGCGCTACAGTCCACGAGGGGCCAAGGCCTACCGCCCAGCCACTGCGTCCCCCACCTCTGCCCACTACAGGCATCATTGGTGAGGTGCAGTACTGGAGGGTGGGATGTGGTCAGCGCCCCGAGCCCTCCCGGCCAGTTATGCGGTCTTCTAGACCTGGGGCCGCTACTTCTCCATCAAGTAGCTCCTCAATTGGTCCCCCGGGACCTAACGAGGCTGAGTGCACCCCGTGCCAGACCTCCCATAGGGGATAAAATCCCCATGCTGGTACCGGGGATCGACCTCCACGCTAGAGGCAAGCGCGCTACCAATTGCGCTACGGAGGCGGTCATACTTTCATATATACATGTTCCTAAATATTGAAGTCATTTTTAATCCAAATTATCTTAAATCTAGATATTTTTTGCTGGATAGCAGGTTAAGAATATGTGGTCCCTTTTCTTGCCTGGTCTGTAGGAATGCATCAGCTTGTAGATTGGAAAGCTCTTGTTACTTGATAGTAGCACCGAGAGGATTCATGTTAAGTTGTGCATTACTTTTCAGTGCTCCAATTTCCTTGAATTGCATATTGGATACTTCAATGATCTCTTGAACTGATGAATTGAAATCTGAAAAATCTGTAGTTTCCTGGTCTTTTTCTGGCACTTGTAGACAGCAAGGTAAATGTCAATTGTTTTCCATAGAACATTTGGAAATTTTTAATTTGTTTCTAAATCAATTTACAATTCCCACCATATCTGATACCAGCTTTAAGGCTGATACCAGCTCAGGTTTAAGGTATTAATGTGCTTTGTCATGTCTGTTAGGAAAGTGAGCTGCTTTGAAAATGCTGGGCTTTGAATTTCTTCTTCTAGTTCGTATCAGAGGAGCAAACTGATTATTTCACAGAGTTCCTTGTAAATTACAAAAACCATTTAAGGCACTCTGCTGAACTCTTGTACAGCAGCAAGTCTCCGTAGTATGCCTCAATTTCCCCAAAAACTGCTTTAGTTGCCTATGCAAAAGGGCTCAATTTTCGTCTCTTAATGTACTATTCATTTTGATCACTATTTTGAAAACCTCAGTTTTCTTAATAGATTTCCTACATAATCCTCCTTGATGAAAGAGACAATGGATGACAGGACATGTCACTCCACTTTCATTTAACACTCCTGCCAGATCTATGTTCTCCTCTGTCATTGTTGGCACTCTGTCACAATGACTGAACATTTACTGAAGCCTCCAACTCTGTTGACACATTTTTAACAGCATCATAAATGTCCTTCCGCTTTAGTGTATGTACCTTGAAGAGAGCAGAAGTCAAATAGCTCCTCATTACTGCTGAAGTCTTAAAAAGTGATGCATACAAATATTAATAGCGGACGACATCAGACTGCTTGTATCAAAGCATAGCTAGCAAGATGTACTTTCTTTAACCAATCTAATGTGACTTTACCATTTGTTCTTCTGTGTCAGTGACTCTCCTCTATATAGTTCGGCTGGAAAATGGCATAGATTACAGTTTTTCAGCCATTTTAGCATCATCAGAAGCCTTTGCGATTTCTGTAGCACACATTTTAACCAGACTGCCTTTGCAAGTTTAAGCGAGACTGTATAGGAGACATACAGAGAGGATGACTGATTTTATGACACTTAACTAAACATATCTGTTTGATGTTTTAATTTCTCTTTGAAGTCTGCAACCAATATGTGTCAAGCTTTGTCCTACATATATGTTGTATTTTTATATCATGCATTGTTGAGTGACATCATTTAACATTGTACTCCTTTGATGCAGACACAACATCCATGCATACCAGACACTGAGGTTTCCATTTGTTGTTAGTAATTAAATGTGCATTACATCATCTTGAATGAGGTATTTTTCATATTTTCATTTTCTTTTTTTGTTTTTAAAGAAAGCTTTTAAATTAGTTTTTGAAAAATGTTCATTTGCTCCAAACAGTAGTGACCTTGTGGTCTTTATGCCTAATTTAGTTCATTGTTCATTTTGT
Source organism: Tenodera sinensis (assembly GCA_030765045.1). Taxonomy (NCBI): domain Eukaryota; kingdom Metazoa; phylum Arthropoda; class Insecta; order Mantodea; family Mantidae; genus Tenodera; species Tenodera sinensis. The sequence continues at coordinate 123,820,050 of CM060964.1, read as the reverse complement.
ACTGCCATTCTTTTTAATGTTTATCAAGCTGTTTTATAAATTTTGCACAAAGGCCTAAGACACTGTTTTTTTTATTTCATGAGTGCTGTACAGCTTTGAAGTGCTGTATAATTATCCTCCATTGAGTATTAATTTGTATGGGATCTCAGGGATGTGGACAAAAGGTTATATTTCACATGTCAAGACTGTAATAATTCTGTCTTCAAGTTGTTCTAGCTCTTTTATTACATTGATGGTTAGTGTTAATTTGTGCCAGACCATTCCTTTGCATTGATGCACTGAGTGCCATCTGTGGGAATAAGTTTAAGTAGATTCATTACCTCAATTACTGGCTCTAATGTTGAACTTTTAAAACATAACTGAATTACAGTTCAGTAAACTAAACCCCTCTTTACTTCCTTGTGTGCTTTCTACCGTTAATTGCTTTACTCCAGTTATAGGTATCTACTCATCTTAATAGTTCTGTCATAACTACAAATGTGGGTAGCACAAGGAATGACACTATCCAAACAATTTTCATACCATTTATGAACTACAATGTAGTAAATAGAAAGAAAAGATAGTTACTCAAAATATCCTTCTCTGGAGGCCATACAGGCTTTCAAATGACACGGCCAATCATCTATTGAATCATATATGGTATTTATGTCCAAATTCTGCACTGTTCACTTCAAATCTCATTTTAGGGTCTCCAGATTTCTGTGCCGTGTCAAGCAAGCTTTACTTTTATGATGTTCCATAGTTGGTAATCAGTGGAGTCAGATCTGGACTTCCCGATGGCCAGGCTTAGTGTGCTGTAAATTCGGAACACTGTCCTTAAGCCACTGTTGCAGATATTTAGCCTTATGAACTGGTGCAAAATCTTGTTGAAATACCCAGTGTTATATAACATCATATGACTCATATCATAAGGCTCTGCACCAGCTCATAAGGGTAAAGACATGCACAGTGACTAAGAACAATATTCCTGGGTTTACAGCACACCAAGATTGGCCATCAAGAAGTTCAGATCTGAATCCACTAGATTACCAATTATGGGACATCATCGAGAGTAAAGCAGGCTTGATACGACACAGAAATCTGGAGGACCTAAAACAAGATTTAAAGCAAACAGTGCAAAATTTGGACATAAATATCATACATAATGCTATAGATGATTGGCCGTGGTATATGAAAGCCTGTATGGCCTCCAAAAGAGGACATTTTCAGCAACTATCTTTGCTTTGTATTCACTACATTAGAGTTAATAAATGGTAAATGAAAATGTTTGGGATAATGTCATTCTCTGTTGTGCTACCCAAGTTTATAGTTCTGACAGAACTTGTGATATGACTAGGTATGTCATGACTTTTTTATTTATTATATGTTGACTCCATGTCACTTTGTACTCATTATAGTATGTCCTGTGTGATATGGCATATTTTACTCCTGGAAAACTTTTAGCTTCGCTATGCATTTCTTGTGTTTCATTTCTGATATCTGTCTGACATGCTGATGGACAACTTTTTATACTGCAGAATGTAACTGCTATAAAGTAGATGCTGTGGCTTGAAATGCAGTTTTGATTTGACTAATTACTTTAATTTTTCATGACAGTGCTTACAATGGGCTCTTTGACTATTTCTCTGCCATATGTCTTTTATCATCCTACGTTTTCTTGTCTTTAATCTGCTTTTTAAAGTTGTGTTGTACAGTTATAATAGCAATGTCTTCTAGTTTCATGAACCTTATTTTAATTAGTTGGGTACTTGTCCCAGCATTTTTGCTTTAGTGATATTCTTAGTTCTATATTTCATCTTTTGTTTTGGAAATGCTTTCATAATCCTTTGGGTTGCTAATAAATATTACTGTTATGTATCCTTAAGTTATGCTACTTCTACAATTTATTTTACATGCTATATTGCTTTTCAGTGGAAGACTTCCAAATCCAAATGAACTTTTGCAGAAAGAGGATATGGTGAAGATAAAACGTTGTATTTATGCGCTCCAAAGAGATGGTCTTCCTCCTGTAACGACACACAATGTGGTCGATGACTGGAATGATCCTGTGCTGAATTCGGTCCGTCGATGCCAGCTTTTTAATACTATTCATGATCGAGTAAAAGTGAGTTACTGTTTATAATTTCTTCCCCTAAGCTAAGCTAATAATAAGAAATATTTTTCAGACTTTAATGAGTGCGGCATTTAAAGTGTAGTGATTTTAAATTAATGTCTGCCAATTTTGTCTTTAAATAATGTTCATAACTTAAGCCAAAAATTAAAATCTTTTACTGAATTGTCCTTCTCTACCACACTACCAGAGATACAAGTGCATAAGATATGAACTACTTAATAACAGAATTTGATAACATACTGTCCATAAGGGAGACAGACATATGTTGGGAGCCCAGAACTTTACAGGTTCTAGAAGAACCTACATAAAATATCAGAACTGTGAACATATCACTTTACCATTTTATGCAGTTTTAAGGTATATCCTATACCTATTTGTCACTTACTTTTATATTAATGTACAAATTGTAGGGATTTTGTGACTTAATAGAGAGTGTCCACATATTATGTGAGTATTCCTGAGTGTCATCACTAGGGACTGGTTTTAATGCAAATGCATATTTCTTCTCTATTGTCAGAAAGTATGCTCACTTGATGTGCAAGTTAATTACTATATTTCTTAACAATTTAAATGATATTTTATGTTCCATATGGTGCCTAGTTTCCTGATTTGTTAATAAGCATATTATTTCATCAGTTTGCAAATTATGCTGCATATTTACTTGTTTACACATATATTTTATTAATATATTTGTATTTTAGCTTCCTATTTTATTAAAAAATACCATGTTTCCAATGTGCAATCAAGTCAAGTGTTATAATTTGAAAATGCTGTTATTAGCTCACATGCAAGAGCTTCACAACACATTGGCCTCTTCCCTCTCTTCAGTGGTCATACCCTGGGGTACTTGGCTAAGAGCAGTTTTGTACTACGGAAAACATATTGGAAGTTTTGCATTTGTTGTAAATGAGTTAAACAAAAATAATATATCATTTATTGAAATATTCCAGGATTTATTGAAAGAGGGGCAGTTAAAAAAATGATTTGGCATTCATATCTACAAACCTAATATATCTGTGGAACTCCATACAAAATCTAGAAACTTAAAAATATTGGTTGATTAAAACACTTAAACGTGCATGCTGTTGAAATGACAATTAATTTATTACCAGGGCTAAAAGTACTAAAAGATAAATTTAAAAATTTGAGAGAAACAGTTGTTTTCAAAAACTGTGTAAAGGGACACGAGTCGTGGAAGGTAGACAAGGAGGTGGTTTAGTGTGTGTGAGTGTTAGTGACATCCCTTTGTTTAAATATGCATATCTGTCATCCTGTGATGTGAAAAGATCATTTTCACAATATAAGGTGCTATTTAGAGACAATATTTGTGATGGACAATGTGGAGAAGACTTCTATTGTCCACTGCAATTTTAAGGGAACATGCTAGAGCTGCTATCCATCTATCAGGGATGAGTATATCTAACAGTAATAAATTAATAATTTTCTTTAATTTATTTGAATTTAAGTAAAATATTTTAACATGTTTACCAAAAATTTTCTTCATTTTTAGCATATAAAAATAAATATTTTTACTTCCTTTAATCACTTAAAAATTTGCTCCCTAGTTATCACTTATAAAGAATCAAACAAACCACAACAAAAGTACTGTTCACTTCTTGAAGCAGTTGCTTCATAAACATTCCAGATAAATGCACAAATAGTAGCTTTGGAAATTCTGAAACTATCATGTACCATTAGCATAAAACCTCAGAGTAATTAATGCTCTAGTTTTTGAAATTCTAAAATCCTAAGCCTACTCATGGCTCTAGTTTTTATTTATACCACCCATTGTTATGATTTAGAACCGGTAGAAAATACTGGATGACGATCATCATAGAGCAGAACAGATTTAACAAAGGATAGTCATGATTTATTTGTAGTGGGTGGTATTCTAACCTCTCATATTTGCTCTACAACCTTACTTATGACCACCTTGTACAGTCTACATTGCTTTAAAAATTCCCCTTTTGTAGGATTTTAAGTTCAGTGTGATGAACAGCTGTTCTCCAGTTAGGAATGGTATTAACATCTTGAAATACAGCAACTTTGCATCATTAGCTTGGTCTGTAGTAGCCATTTTCCAAATTCTAACTTTTGTTAAATACCTTAATACAAGGGTACAATGTTGTTAACTTAACACAAAGTATAAAATAGTATTACATATAGAATTGATCAATCAAACATAATTTGAACTAATTTTACTGTTAAATTGCTTTAACCCAGGCCTAGGCAACTTGCCATGTACCTTGAGCGACCTTTTTTTACCTGCTAAACATATTTATCATAGTTATCAAGGTTGTGAGCAGGCTGTGCTCAGTGAGCGCCACCTGCCTAGCCCTGCTTTAACCGTTTATTAGTTTGGTATGTGTCTGTCAGATACATGGCCTAATTTTTCCTCAATATGCTTCTAACAAATAGAGCTATGGACTTTCCGACCCAGAACATCTTATATCCTACCTTTGGTTTTGTTTCACCAAAGTTTCAACTTAATCACTAGAGCTGGGATTTTTATGTAGTACCACTCAGCAAAATATGTACATAAATATGTAGTGAACAGCAGTGAAATATATGGTAAAATATAAAGAATGGGGAAAATATGTAATATCAAATATTTAATTCCAACTTCATTTTCTGAGTTACAACACTTAAATAATATTTATACATTGCTTTTCAGCACAGCATTTTTGAAGTTTTTCTGGGGTCATTGAAAGACGTTTGTTACTGAGAATGTTCTTATAGACAGATAAAGATCTTTCCACATCACATGATGTAACTGGAGCAAATTTTAGGAAAGGAATTTTTCTGGAGAAATGTCCTTGGATGGATCAACATCATCTCCGTTTAGAATTTGCATACACTATGAAATGTTGAATAGCCAGGATTTCTCTTTAACACATTTTGCAATTTACTTAATACACTTGCACCAATTTCTCCATGCACAGCACTTAGATTTTCAATAGCACCCTCTATGACAGCAATGGAATCTTGCCTAGGTAGTCCTGATATTTCTAAATGTTTGATGCTTTCTGGAAGCCAGCCAAAGTTGCTCCTGATGTAGGCAACCGACGAGACCACTTTGGAGTCTAAAGGCAGCTTGGGATTCACAAATAGATGCTCACTTTCCAGATCAAAAGAATCTACAACAGTCTAGATGCTCACTATGGAAATTAACTGCTTGTATCCATGTTCTCCACCGCATAAATGCTGGTTCCAGTGGCAGTAGTATCTCTGGTAATTGTTGCTTCTAAAGGAGCACTTGTGGAGATTTTAGAAAAACCTTTTTTGGTGCTGAAATTATCCTATTCACTTTGGAAATAGCTCTAATATCTTCGGCAACACATTGCAGTCCGTGAGCCAAGCAGATAAAATGGAGGATATTGGGATAAAACACTTTCATAGCAGTTGCAGCTTTAAGCATATATGCTACAGCATCTGAATGCATCACTAATACCCTCTCATCTTGCACACTAGTTGGCCACAGCACTTTCAATCCATCATTGACAAATCTCTTAACAGTTGAGTGATTTGTCCATCTCTTTACAGTAGGTCAAACATAGTTTCAAGGTGCTGTCAGCTTCTAGCTTTCCCACCACAAGATTTTCAATAAAGCGATCCTTGACATCCATTGTTTCATCAACAGCAACCCATATGAAAGTATTTGCTGTACACTCTCTTATGCTGTCCATTATCTCATCATATCAGACTTGAAGATAATTCTTGCGCAGTGTTGATTGATGAGGAACATGTTGCTTACAATATTTTTCCAGGAACGATGTAAATTCAGGAGCTTTAAGTTTGTACCATAGGATATTGACTGAAATCATCACACTGCACAAGTTTTTATAAATTGGGTTACTTGAAGGTGAAGACAGCATCTGTGTTAAAAGTTTTGTTTCTTCTGTGTAGCGAATTGTTGGTTGTTTTCTATGCAGAGCACTTCATACATGTTGTACAAGCTGTGACTTCATGGAACATGAAATATGTTTGTTGCATGCTTGACAAATCACTACTTTACCATCAGTTGTAAAACACTTGTCAACTACTATCCATGATTTTAACTTTGAAGCCAGCGATGATACAATTAGTGCCATATTGACTCCAGGGAAAACTGATGTTGAATGAAGTATGTCCTTCAATTGTTTAAATGAAACTGCTGACTCAGAAGCAAGAGTGAGATAAGATAACCTCCCATTCCTTGCTTGAATGCTCTACAAGTTCCCCTTCTAAATACAACAGTTTTACTAGCATCAGGAATTACTATTACATGAAGTCAATACATGTCATGTTCAATATGCAGGTGGCTGGTTAAAAAGCCATTAGTATGCTATTAGGGATGAACATGTTTTCTGCACCTAATCCTATTGTTTGTGGATGATTTCTCCTTTTGCACAGTTCCCAGCAGATCAGTCTCTTACAGCCCCGTCTCCAACTGTGTCTTGTCTGCCTCTATATTTAGAGTATTGAAAACTGCTTTAACTTCTCTGCTGAGAAATCCAGATGTGTTAACTTTGGGTGCCAGAAGGCATCCCTATTCCCTTCTCTACAGTCTTTGGTCCAGATCTTTTCGAGATGAGATTAAATTTTTAGGCTTGATTTTTGACAGAAAGCTAAGTTGCTGTAAGTGTTGTGCATGTTTTAAGTAGCATATCCTGGAGAGCTGATTGGACGGCTCTTTTAATACTATATCACTTATTGGTCTGATCGAAACTTAATTACAGTTGTACTGTGTATTCCTTGGGATGGCCATAAATTGTATGTCCCCTAAACCCTATTCATCAACATGGTACCCCCAGGGGCCTACTTCGGTAGGTATGGGTTAGGCACACCTGGGGTCCAGGGCCACTCATCGTCATTTCACCCCTGCCATACCCATCAACTGTGACATGTGCAGCATCTTTATGTTGTTATTATGTATCACTCTCTTCCCCTTCTAGGTTTATTATAAGTATTAGTTTGTAAGGTTTGTAACTCCTGTCCCACCAGCAGGGATCGTTCACAGGTTGGGTGGACCCTTCACACTGTCCCCATGTGTAGCCTTAGGTGCAGAGCCTGTCCACATCGTCATGTACACCCACATAGCTCTCTGAGGGCCCGGCCTGTGTTAATTCCCTGACGGCCATGTGCCGTCAAGTTAGTATCACCGACCAGACGTGTTACCACTGACAGAACCCCGGTGTAATCAACCACAAGTCCCCTGAATCCCCGCTGACTGTTGAGACAGCGTGGCCTAAAGTGGGGAGCCACAGGCGTTTATTCCTGAGGTAAGGGAATAAAGCTGGGATGTGCGAGGTGAACGGTTTACCCATGTGGACAAGCAGTGGAGGTCGGAGGGTAGTCCCTCTGAGTACGTTTTGAGATCAGTCATGGAGGGGTCTCCATGGTGGCACAGACCATGGAGATTTTGGTGTCATTCTTTTCTTTGACCCCCGGATGGCAGACTGATGTCGACGGTTCCGGATGGGGGTCCAATTCAAAATGCATCTGCGCCTTGGCTTGCAACGGTAAAACGATGAGGGATCTTAGTCCGTTCTGTATCCAGCATGAAGTTGACAGGGTCTGTGGCCCGGTGAAGAACGCAACACGACTGAGTGATGGTATGCTTTTAATTGAAACGACCGCTGCCGACCGGTCTTAGAAGCTACAGAAAGCGAGTTTGTTGGGCTCCTACCCCATTGGGGTAGTCCCACACAAATCGCTAAACTCATGTAGAGGAGTTGTCACCACCGCTAGTCTGGACGGTCTATCCAATGAGGAAATAGTCAAATGCCTCTCCGATCAAAGAGTGTGTCAAGCGTACCGATTAATACGAAAACAGGATGGCGAAGAGAATGAGCTACGTACAGTGTTTCTCACATTTAAGGGCACTCATTTGCCCGAATACATCTATTGTGGCTGCCGTTCGCTAGTGTGTCCCAAACCCCATGCGCTTTTTTCTGTGCCAGAGGTTTGGGCATACTAAGACCTTGTGCACTAACCCTACTATTTGCGAACGTTGTGGTTTGTCCGCCCACGAAAACACAGCTTGCGTACGGGACCTTTTTTGTGTGAACTGTGGAGAGTGCCATCATCTGGCTCGCGACAGTTTCCGAAGTTCATCGATGAGAAATGTATACAGGAGCTACGTGTAAAGGAGCATCTCACCTTTCCTGAGGCGCGGCGGGTTAATATCACCACGGGTTATTCGTCCGCGGTCCGCCGCCCCCCTGTAAGCTCTGTAGCCCTCTATATGTCTGTTGCCGATGCTTCGACGCAAACCGACTTTTCCGCGAGTATCTCTCCATTGTATCGAGTCACACCTGCACCGGCAACTACATCCTCAGATGTGCAGACGCCACCTCCCAAGCAGTCCTCAGATGCTAGCCATCCTGTCGACCGTCCTCGCTCTAGACATACTGTTCGAGCGAGTAGCCGTACGTCCTCTCTGAAGTCCCGCTCCCGCTCCGTGAGCCGTAGGAGAACTTCGGACTCCCGTGCATCGGAGGAGTCACACGAGGACGGCGAAAAGCGCATTATGGGTCCAAAGAGCGCCAAGGTGAAGATGAATAAAAGATTAAGACCAGACACTAAGCTCTTTTTTACCATGGAAATAATCCAGTGGAATGTTAATGGGTTCCGGGCACGTGCTCCGGACATACAGTTTCTCAATGCACTCCATCAATCGCGTGTCTACAAGGAACCAGTGGTGTTGCTATTTTGGTGGCGCTTAACATCTCTCCCACCAGCATACCACTTAACACACCTGTGCAAGCTTTGGCGGTACGCGTACAGCTGCAGACCCTCTGTTTCTCTAATTGCAATGCCTATCTGCCACCCCTCGGTGTCGTATACGAGAACGATCTTCGGGCTCTTTTGTCACAGATTCCGCCGCCGCTACTCTTTTAAGGCGATCTGAATGCCAAACATACTCACTGGGGCTCCAACACTGACGATGGTCGTGGATGCCTTGTAGCAGATGTTTGTGATATGTCCGGCTTAATTCTATTAAACACTGGTGTCCCTACATTCCTATCATCTGCCTATGGTACACTCTCCGTTCTAGACGTTTTCTTTTGTAGCCCATCATTCGTACCACTTACTGATTGGTCGGTACTTTCCGACTTATGTGGCAGTGATCATTACCCCATTAACATTCACCTATCTGGTAGCCATTCTGTCCCGACACGGCATCCTCACAGGATTATTTCCAAGGCTGACTGGGGGAAGTTTCGTTCTTTCATTCATTTTACAGACGATGTTTTACCACCATCGATGACAAGGTCGAGTATTTTACTTGTTCTGTCCTGCTCGCAGCGGATTCCAGCATTCCTCGCGGTTCCAGTACACCTCGTCACGTTCCTGTGCCTTGGTGGACCGAGGAATGCCGTTTGGCTATCAAAGCGCGCAAGCGCGCTCTGAGTATTTTCAGTTCACATCCTACGGAGGAGAACTTTATTACCTTCAAACGTTCTCTTGTCAGGGCACGTTTTGTGATTCGAAGTGCAAAGCGCACTTCGTGGGACATTTACGTCTCTACCCTTTCCTCGCATTTCGGCACAAAGGCTGTGGACTGCTGTTCGGCGTATGTACGGTAAGCGCCGGACGATAATTCCCGGTCTTGCCGAACTGGGCACCACTTATACCTCCGAACAGGATATCGCCGACGCCCTTGCCACTTCGCTCGCTGCTACTAGCTAAACGAATAGTTACGACAGAGCTTTTATAACTCTCAAGGAATCTGCCGAGCGGATAGTTCTCGCTTTTAACAGCGACTGTAATGAAGCGTACAACGCACCCTTTACTGTAGCGGAGCTAGCGCATCCTTTATCTCTTGCTAAGGATTCCTCTCCTAGGCCAGATGACATCCATCAACAAATGCTGCTCCATCTTCCACCTGCGGCTTTGTCCTACCTGCTGGCATTTATAACCGTATCTGGCGTGAGCAGGTTTTTCCGTCTTCGTGGCGAGTGGGTATAGTCATCCCTGTCCCTCGACCAGGAAAAGACAGGACACTGCCCTCTAGCTACCGCTCTATTTGTCTAACGAGTGTCGTTTGTAAGACCTTAGAACGTATGATTAACACTCGTTTAGTGTGGTAGCTAGAGACAAATAACCTACTCAGCGATGCTCAGTGCGGTTTTCGTCGCCATCGCTCCAGTGTCGACAATCTGACACGCATGGAGGCTTACATAGAATACGCCATTCTGCTGAAGCAGCATGTCGTGGGTGTCTTCTTAGTCCTGGAGACGGCCTACGATACTACCTGGCGCTACGGTATCCTTCGCACGCTTTACGATTACGGTTTACGGGGTCACTTAGCCGAATTCGTTTTAAATGTTTTACAACTTCGACGCTTTCGTGTCCGCATTGGAAACACACTGTCCCAAGAGATGATCTAGGAGAATGGTGTACCCCAGGGGTCGATACTCAGTGTCGCGCTTTTCGCCGTAGCTATTAACGGCATCGCTGGTGTTGTTCGTAGCGGAATCCCGATGTCACTGTATGTTCACGCCTTTACGATCTACTATCGCTCTTATAGTCTTGAACACATCGAGCGTCAACTGCAGTTGAGCATAACATCTATCGGAGACTGGGCCCTTCGCATTGACTTTCAGCTCTTACCTACGAAAGCACAGTGTGTCCACTTTCATCGACTTGGTGGTGTACACCCTCCTCCTGATTTCCATTTGCGTGGCACACCTCTGCCGTTTGTTCCGCACCTGAAGTTCTTGGGCCTTCACCTTGGTGCGGTCCAAACTGGACTGTGGCAGTTTTATTTACGGCGCAGCGTCTGCCTCTAAACTTCGCCTTTTAAATACTGTCCATCACACTGGTATCCGTCTTGCTGCTGGGGCTTTCCGCACCAGTAGAGTCGATTGTCTGTCTGCCGAATTTGGTGAACCTCCGCTGTCTTTCCGACGCTCGTACTTGCTTTGCTCTTACGTGGCACGTTTGGCCGCTTTTCCAGGCCATCCTTTTTTTCTGTCTGTTATGTGTCCAGACCTCTCCCACCGTTATCTGCGGAACTCAACTATATCCCGTCCGAGTGGTATCCGATTTCGGGAACTGCTCACCGCACATGCCCACAGCCTGCCTGCCGTAGAACGATACTCTTTTGACCGCTTTCCTCCCTGGCAACTCCAGCGTGCCCGCTTCGATCTGGAGCTATCGGGCAGTGCGAAGGTGACTACCCCTCCCTTGGTGTTGCTCCAACTCTTCACCGTACTGTTGGATCATTACCGGAATTTTACTCCGGTATTTACTGACGGATCCCAAGTGGAGGGGTATTACAGGATGTAGTTTCGTGTACAATGATGAGGTTCACAAGTACCGACTTCCGGACAGCAGTTCCGTTTTTACGGCCAAGTTATTTGCCATCTTTGAGTTTTTACTTTTTATCTAATGTTCAGTTCCTGGACGTTTCATTATCTGTTGTGATTCGCTGAATGCTATTCAGGCGTTGTAACAGTTTGTTGGCAACTCAGCATTAATTCTTAAAATACAGACTCTCGCACCCAGTTGTTGTCTGGCAGATACCAGTTCGTTTTTACCTGGTGCCCAGGTCATGCAGGTATTCCCGGGAATGAGGAGGGGATAAAGGTGCTAAGTCTGCCTGTCATCTCCCTGAGTTTTCCACCCGCACGCTGCCGCATGTGGATGTGCAGCATTACTTTTGACGCCGTCTGTTTGCTCTATTGCAGCAGTCCTGGGAAGGGTTAAGTGGCACTCAATTGTGGACAATCAAAGACACCGTTCAACCATGGCAGAGCTCTTGCAGGGATTCCAGGCAGGAAGAGGTGATCCTAACCTGCCTGAGGATAGGCCACACATGAGCAACTCATGGGCACCATCTGCATGGTGACCTGACGCCTATCTGTGCTACGTGCTCTGTACAACTCTCTGTAGCCCATGTCCTTCTGGATTGTCTGCGATACACCCGTGATCGCCAGTCCCATGGCCCTGGTTTTACTCTTCTGTCCACCTTTGTAAATGACTCAGCAGTGGTCAGTACAGTGTTGCGGTTTGTATCCCAAATTGCCTTTGACAAGCAAGGTTAAGTTGTATTTTATTTCGTAGCCTGTTTGGACTTTTAGGATGCTTTACCTCTTTAGTTTTTAACGTTTTAAAGGCTATTTTATGATTGGTTTGTTTTACCTTTTATCTGTTTTAACGTTTTTCCCTTTTATCTGTTTTAACTGTTTTACCTTTTATTTGTTTTAATCTCTTTTTTACAAACTACTAAGGGAGTACTTTGATGGGTGGTGGATTTCCTAGTTTTTATCTTTCAACTTGGGGCCCAAATGTCCTAGTTGTCGATGGGCCCTTAAACACCACTCACTCACTCACCATGGTATCAGGCTGATTATCGGCATCTTTCCAACAATTCCAGTAATCAGATTGCAGAAGCAACTGAACCTTGTTATCTTATCTATGCAATGTTCTGTGTAGCTCTCTCTAGTTTGCTTGGGCATCTGTTATCTAACATGTTTTTTAACAATTCGATGCTCACGCTGAAGTCAGCAGTTCTAAGTTTGGTGTTTCATTTGGCCTTTTTTGAAATTCAAGAGCATTTTCGAAACTGCACATTTGTTTACTCTGATGGCTAAAAGAATGATCTGGGAGCAGACCTAGTTTAATAACCACAAGCGATTTAAATTTTGCTTTTAGCCCCAGTGGTAAGTTTTTAACACTTTTTTTTTTTTTTTATGTTTACTAAGCTCTTTTGTTAATTCAGCCTTAAGATCTGCAGTAGTATGATAGCCTTTATTTCCTTGCTGATACTGGCTGCCAGCAGCCCCTTGGATGGCTCCCTGGACACATCAGTCAACAAGGGAATGAGGTCGTAGATGTCGCTGTCAAGGCTGCTATTTCATCCTCCAGTTTGTTTGGCTGTTATGTTCAATGTGATAAATGTTCTTTTACATTGTGGTATTCTATTGAGTGTAGAGTGGGTGAAGGGAGCAAGCTATCAGAGGTTAAGCTACTTTCTGTTACCTGGAGTACCTCTTCACATGCTTTCCTTCGCAAGGAGGTGATTTTAGTAGTATTTGTCTCTTGTCACTATCATTTCAGCCATGTTTAATTATTATCTTCTGAACCTGCATCACTGTGCAGCCATTGTAATGAATTGTTGACAGTCCAACATATTTTAATCAAGTGTCAATTGTTAGCTGAGGTACATATGTCCTTGGGATTGCCAGCAGCTGTGTCCTAAGGTGCTAACCGGTAAAGAGTTTTTTTTCGATCTCTGATAATGAATTATGAATGTGATTGTTGCATTTCTGCATGTGCAGCAAGGTCAAGCGTTTGTGAGACAAACGAATCAGTTACTCTGCTGCCTTCATAGCAGTAGGATGTGTGTGACTCTCATTATGCCTAAGTAAATCAAATAATTTTGGGAAGACTGTATTACTACCCCTTGCAATGCACAGTATAGCTATTCTGCTATTATAGAAGCATACAAGAAGTGAAATTTTTTGTGTCAAAGTACGGGATTAGCTCAGTGTTGAATAAAGAGGGAAAGAGTTGCTTGGTATTAATTCCAAAATGAAGAAAACAGGTAAACCCATGACTTGCTACTACATGTTTTCCAGAGGTTATAAGGAAGGTCAAGATCTTCATCTCTGGCAGTAATCCAGCCACACAATGGACCATTGTAAAGAAATAGGGAATATCCCTCAAAACTATTAGCACCATTATATATGTACAAACATAAATATGGAAAAACGTTCATAAGTTGTTGCCACATCACATCTCAGAACATCGCACCAACAGAAGAAGCTCTATAAAAAGCACCTGGCAGGAGAAACATGGAAATTTGTGGTCACATTAGATGAGGCATATGTGTATCTTAGTGGCTGCAACAAACCCCGCAATTTACTACCGACCAAAGGGTGGAAAAAATTTTCAAAGATGATTACAGAATGCAGAGAAAGTTTCTCAAAGGGATTTATGGTCATCACTGATTACTGCTACAGTGGGAAACTGATAATTCATAGAGTTGCTAAAAAGGCCAAAAACAATTCTAAGTATTATCAGGATGAATTTCTCACCCCAATGTACCATACTGAAATTCTGGCTCTCTATGGGAAAGCCCGAAACAAAGTTTGGGTGCACCAAGATAAGGCGTCCAGTCATAGTCCGTTTCTTGCAATGAATTGAGCAGAAAATGGAATAGATGCTATTCCATTCAGCAACATCCCAGTGGAATCTTGTGATCCCTCTGCGATGGATGAGCCTTTGGACTCTAAAAATGGCATTGGAAAGTAGGTGCTCTCAAACAATTGATGGTCTTTGGAAAACCGGTAAAGAGGAGTGGGCACTTCTGGACATAAATGCACTACGCAAGAGCCTTCTCCAGTGGAAGCCGAGGTGCAGAACAATTGCTTGGATGAAGGGACAACAAATAGAGCATGATTGGTGGTTTTTTTGTAACGTCCTCCAACGTAATGTCATATTGGATGGTGAATGACTGAAATGGGTGAAATGATATTCAAATGAGCCCGAGGTCCATAGAGCTTTAAGTTACCTGACATTCGTCTTCTTAGGATAAGGTAAAACATGATCAGTGGCGGAGACATAGCTTTTCGTAATGTAGGAATAAAGTCAAACATTATCAGAGATAGAAAACAACCCTCATAGTTTGGACTGTAGAACATTTATTCATTTTTATTCATCAGATGGGTATGAGCCTTAGTGTGTAATCCATGTAATTTTGTCTCTTTAAAATGTATGAGTATGGTGGTGCTTTTTTATGTTTGTCTAACGATGTAATTGTTTGCCTAAGTTTTAACCATTTGTTCTACATTTGCCAACACCGTTTTGGTCATGTTTCATTTTGTTTTTATGTTTTGGAAGCAGGACTAGTATCTTTGCTTTTTTATTTCTCTGGTTTGCTGAGGGTGCTGATGATCTTACAGCTGTGCACCCTGAAGCCTAACTATTGCTACCAAGCGGTTGTTTTCTGGCCAACCCACAATTGCACATGTGTCCAATTCACTTGCACTGAAGTGAGCTCAGTATGTTCCAATAGCTCACTAGCAGTGTATGACTGCAAGACTATGTTTTGTGAATGTCAACTGTCAGTTGCTGCCTTCTGTTCATGTTGTAAAGACTAGAGTTTGTCATTGTGCATCTCAAAAATAAAAGCTAATTCAAACACCTATGTTGTATGTGAATTTTCTTAGAGTAATCTTATTATTGTGATTGTTCTTGTTTTGTTATCAGTCCACTGATATGCCTACTAAGACATTCATACTTAAATAAAGAATTTTTGTGTACAATATATATTTTTAAACCAAATGATGTAGACAGGTATGTGGACAATATCAGGAAACATTTCCTGGTATTCCAGTTCCAAAAAGAGATACGGTCAGACGTCTGGTTAGTAAATTTAGGACAATGAGGTTGACTAAATACTAAGCCTAAGAATTGAAAAAGATATGTTCTAACAGAAGAGAAATTTCATGAATTTGGTGTGTCATTTAAAAGCTTTTCAAAGGAGTTTGTAAAATATGTTGTACAGCAAGTGAGTGTTTCAAAAACCTCTGTTAATACAGCTATTAAACTTTTAAAATTGAAACTCTACAGAGTGACTATTTTACTATTATTCGTGAATTACAAATTCATGATGATGAGTGCCAGGAATCTCTTAATGCATATAGACACCGTTTTCAGTCCCACTTATAGAAAGGTTAGTGCTCATTATAGTGCATGTTACTATTATGAGTATGTAATGTGGCAGACCACTTGTTTATTACATAGTGCATGGAGCACATATACACATGATTAGGGCTGGGCCATTAAACAACCACTCTGCACTATCTCCATGCCTTCAGTAACTAATGACATAATCTCTGTTAACATAATAATGTTCATAATTATTTCATTTCTTCCTGGTAGTCTTAATTTCCTCAATTAAATGCTCCAGATTATCCCTATTCCTACTCTGTAGATGGTTATATTGGTTTTCATTGCTTGCTTAAACCCTTCTTGCCATATAGAACAGCATACAACCTTCCTCCTCAACTGCTAGCTTAGCACTCTGCAGTGTTAGTGAACTCCTTTTTATTTTGCTTTTGTGAATGTTACAGATTGTGTTTCATCCAGAATTCTTGTCTTCAACAAATCCATTATTTGGCCTTGATTATGAGGAGTTTGTACGTGGGTGTCATTTAGGGGTGTTTCCAAGCTACTATGAACCTTGGGGATATACCCCGGCTGAGTGTACAGTCATGGGCATTCCTTCCATTACCACTAATCTCTCAGGTAAGGTAGCTAAGTAATTGGTACCTCTTTAGTGCTATATGTTTATTTAAAGAAACAAATTTTGTGTCAGTAGGCCAATCTTAGTATTAAGAAGTCAGTTGAGTGGCGGCAGCCGCAGTGTACACATCATGTGAGAGTGCGCTCAGCCTTCTAGCGTGTTGTGTGCTTTTCTGTTACTTTTGTCTTGCCTTTCTTTGGTTATTAAGTATTGTATTGGATACAATGGCAACTAGATACGTACATCAGAACACTTTGAAGGCTACCTTCAAGAAAGAAGATCCTTGACCATCAGCCATAGATATACACTGTTGGATTGACGAAGTATTAAATGTAAGGAGGAAGAACTACTGGAAATTCAACTGGTAGGGAAACAGAATGCCGCTTATATTAAATTCAATAATACAGTGATTTTACCGCCGCTATTTACAACGTCACCGAGGTGAGTCCTCTATTGAACTATTGAATGGGGCAACTGCATCAGTAAACATCACTCCGGCAGAGGAGGAACTTGTTACTATATGCATACTTAACATACCGCTTGAAATTCCAAATGACTGTGTACGAAACGTGTTGGTAAACTACGGCGAGGTTCGGTCGGCTGAAAGGGAAAATTGGGCTAATCGGTACTGCTTCAAAGTTGAAACCGGAATTAGGGTAGCAACAATGCGGCTTAATAAACCGATTCCCTCCAACATATTTGTTGTTGGGCATGAAGCCTATGTTACTTATCCTGGACAGGCACAAGTTTGTTTTTCGTGTGACAGTATCTCACACCTACGCCATACGTGTCCCAACAGGTGTTACCACCAGCCAGTTAATGTACAACCCAGGACAAGGCTCACCTTGAGTGATCTTTTTAAGGACCCTGCTCTGCCTTCTGAAGGTGCCTCCTTGGCCCTGAGTACTTCAGTAGCTGCCCCGGGGTCTCCAGTAGTGTCTAACAGTGCTGCGGTTCCAATGGAAACTACTCTGCAGGTGCCTGCCTCCAACCTGCCGCCTTCCATTGTGTCCTTGGAACAACAGCGGCCTTCTGCCTATGATAGGTCAAATGCGGCAAGTGCATTATTCTTCGGAACGAGGTGCTTCTCGCTCGGAATCTGGCACAGACACTGGGGATGAACTTCCCGAAGGGATTTCTGATTTGTATGGTCCACCCAGGCAGCTTGTGAGTGACGTTTCCATCCCTGTGCATGTTGGTCTTCCGTCGGCTCCTGCAGGAGGCAGCACTGCCTCAGTTGACACTATCTGCTCCCAGCCTACCAATGACTCACCAATTGCTATGACCTTGGATATAATACAGTATGCGAATATACCATAAAAATAACATTAATATAGCGCAAAATAATCGTGTCACACCAAAAAGAAAACATACGGATTATTTAGTCTATCTATTGATAAGATTTAAAAAATTGGAAAAAATGGCTTCAGAAGTGTTTTATTTGATGTGAAATAAGTGTTTATGCTAAGAGTTTGACCTTGACGGAAGTACAACGCATGACTCGCAATCAGCTGCACGCAGTGTGTATACCTTCTAGCCGTGGATGAAGCGTTACTCCAGTCTGCACGGCTTGCTAACTTATTTAATTTCTCTGCATGTATTTAGAATTCCATTCTGAACTTTTTCTAGGATTACATGGCATCATCAAGCTACGTTTTACAAATTTTCCTGGGAATGTTTAGTGGAGAGAAAGTATTGTTAATGATGTTTGTAATGTTAATGGCCTTGTAAAAATATGAAATATCAAACTAATTGTTTTTTGTTTAACGTATAAATAAAGTACACATTTCAATGTTCAAAATGAGCTACAGATCATATTTATCTGATAAATAATACCAGAGATATTTATATTTATGTAGAACGGTGTGCGCAAAATATCCGAAAATTTAATGCTTTATATTTACCAAAATAATTCATTTACAGACAAACAAAAAATAGGGGTATCATTTTTTCATTCATAGAACACGTAAATTTAATATTAATGAAATCGGAGACATGAAGGTCAAATTTTGTGCGATTTGACATGGAATGACTCCTATCCCATCTATACTATCCAATATCAATTTATGGGGCCAATTCCCCATAACAACAATAAAGTTACCTACCTAAACAGTACCAAAAATGAGACCACTAGCTCACAGCCCAGTTTCCCAATCCTGTCAACCATTACATACATTTAAAAAAAAAGTATTAAGAAGTTGTGTTTATGGTGGTTTGTTTATTGCTTAGACACTTCAAAATATAAGTATTGCTATGCCCACTGCTGAGCATTTATTTAACTTCCTTACACAAGCCTTTCCTTCACCCAGAGTGTAGAGATGTTTAGTGTTTGTGGAAGAAGTAGGAATTGGACTGATTTACAAGGGGAAACATTCAAATATGCTTTAACTATAATTTTATTTAACAATTGGAAATAAAACCCTGTTTAAGCAATGTATTGAAGGATAAAAATGCTTGAAAGGCTTTATAAATGATATTCATTTTGTACAAGTAAAGTAACATTTGCTCTGTAGCATTAAGTTAAACTCATTTTATCCATTACTATTACATTTGAAAATTGTTCATCTTTGAATGTTGTTGTTAGCTAATGCTTTTCTGACAATGAAGTCATTAATCCTCTTGCTCTCCAATATTTTTCACTGATGGATGGGGCACTAGAAGTGGCCGGGCATATTTGAAGGTGGTCTCGATCCATTTCCTCTTGCAGATCACATAGAGGACAGAGTGGTGAAGAATATATCCCAATTCTGTTTAAATGTTTTGCCAGACAATCATGTCCTGTAATCAACCTGAAGGTTGCAACTGCTGTTTTCCGAGGATACTCAGGAATCACTGTTTGAATGTTTGGTAGTTTCCATCTTTTATTCTTTGATTTTTCATAGTAATATTTCGCAATAATTTTTTTGAATTCAGAGTTGACTAATCTTTTAGCTGCATAAAATGGTAGATTAACTATAGATTTTTGTACACCGCTGGTACCCTTTTTTGCAAGAAAATCAGCTTTCTCATTACCACTCAGTCCACAGTGAGCCGGTATCCATTGGAAGACTAGGTGTTTTTGAAGTGCTGTTAGATGGCTAAGCATCTTCCAACATTCTATAATAGTTTGGTTTTTTGGTGACAACTTGGAAGTAATTGCTATAATTGCTACCCTGGAATCTGAGAGAATAACTGCTTGCTGAAAATGTGAAATTCTGTACAAAAGATTTTGTAGGGCCATTCGAATTGCTTCAATTTCTCCATCAAAGATAGTAGTTTCATAACTTAAAGATTTGTAATAGGAAAAGAGGTGACATGTGACTCCAGCACCTGCTCCATCTTGGTTTGATATCAATGATCCATCAGTATAAATATGGAGCCACTCATGTTCTGGGAATCTAGTATGGATTGTCTCTAATGCCAATAATTTTAGAACACTAGTTGGAGTATCACTTTTTTTAACTTCTTCTGTCAGGTGTAAATAATATGTGATGTCTAATGTATGTGTTGGATTGACTTTAGATATGAAGTTTTCCTTTGAATTAGGAAGGGGTACATTTTTCTTGATGTCTTGAATTTTGGAAAGAAAGCTCTCCTGAGTCTTTAGTGTATGTGTAAAATTTCTCTTGTGCCATGTATTGAATGGGAGTCTGATCAACTTTTCGTGTTGAATAAGAGCCGCTTTTTCTATTTCATATTCAATGGGGTATTGGTTGGTTAGTATTTCCATAGCTGCTATTGGTGTGGTTTTGATAGCACCTGTAATTAATCTCAGACTTTGGTTTTGAAAGCTTTGAATTTTTTTTGTGTTTGCTATTACAAGAACTTCGCTGCAGTAAGTAAATAATGGTTTTATATATATATTGTATGTTGTGTTAAGCGTTGTTCTGGAACATCCCCACTTCATTACTGTTAGACGTTTTAACAGTGAAAGGCACCTCACTGCTCTTTGTATTACATTTTCTATTTGTTTGGTCCATGTAAGTTTGGTATCAAATGTAACTTCTAAATACTTTGCTTCCTTTGTTTCTGGTAATTGTTGACCCTCAAAATTTAGTTTTATTTTTAGTGGTTTTTTTCTTAGTGAAAAGATTTGGTAGTTTGATTTTGTTGTATTAACAGTCATTAAATTTTCTTTGGTCCACCTCTGTAAGTTGGTTAAGGATTGTTGCATGGTTTTTTCTAGTTCTGTACTTTTGCTTTTTGGTTTTGAAGTCCACATTACTAAATCATCAGCAAATAGTGTACACTTCACGCCTGATTCTTGTATTTGTTGTGGTAGATCATTAATAAATATATTAAAAAGTGTAGTGCTGAGCACTGCACCTTGTGGTAAGCCACGGTGTACTTGTTTATATTTAGATATATTTCTTCCATATCTGGTTGCAATAAAGCGTTGTGTTAGGAAATGACATAGCCATGAAAACATTGGACCTTGTATCCCTATTTTTTTATTTTCTTTAGTAGTTTTGTTCTGCATATAGAATCATATGCACTTTGAAAATCAATAAAAACTGATAAATTATCTTCTTTTCTATTGAAGGAGTCTTTGATTTCTTGACTGAGAAGTAAGACTTGTTCATTTGTAGAGTGGAACTCTCTGAATCCAGCTTGACATGGGGATATTAAATTTTGTGATTCTAGGAACCAATTTAACCTGTTTGACACCATTCTTTCCATCACTTTTGCTATTATGCTGGTAAGAGCTATTGGTCTATAATTTTTTATTTCTGATGCTGTTTTGTCTTTCTTCAAGAGTGGGACAATTATTGCTTTTCGCCATTCAGCAGGTACAGTGGTTTTCCAGGATAGATTGTAAAGTTTCAGTAGTTGTTGTTTTGCTGTTTTTCCAAGGTTTTTTATGAACTCTGGATGTATGTGATCTGGTCCAGGAGACTTTTTGTTTTTTATATTATTTATTGCAATGTTCAATTCTTGCATATTAAAATTTTGAAAAAAGATATTGTACTGAGTGTTAGGATTACATTCTCTTTCTTGTTTCCAATCTTTCTTAAATTCTTTACGTTCCTTTTTATTATTTCTTGTTACTTTGTGTGAATTAGCACAATATTTATTGAATGTTTCGGCTATGACTGCATCATTTACTAACATTTTATTGTTGTGTATGATAGGTGTGCTGTTGTTTTCTTTCCTGTCCTTGACATTTTTTATGAACTTATGAGCTTTGTTACCATCTGTCCTATAATCCATTTTTTCTAAGAAATTATTAAAGTGATTCCTTTTAGCAGTATTAATTTCTTTTTTTAGTGAGGCACATTTCTTCCGCCATATTTGTGTATCTGATATGTTTTTTGTTTGTTCAGCTGTATTTCTATCTATATCCCTTTGCTTTTTCAGTTCTTCTAACTGGGGGTTCCAAAAGGGTTTGAAATTTTTAATTCTTCCACGAGGAATATGTTTTTTTGCAGTTTCGAGGATGACTTTACAGAATTCTTTGTTCATATGATCTGGTTGGTCATGCAGCTGTGAGTTTGTTTGTTCTTTAAATTTATGTTCTAATTCAGTTTTATATTTGTTCCAATCTGCTTTTTTGAAGTTCCAATACAGATTCGTAAGATTTTGACTGTTATTTGTGTTCTCTAGTTTTATATCAGCAATTACTGCTCTGTGACCAGAACTTGGATCTTCTATAACTTGTTTTTTAATTTTTGAAACAATATCTGTTGTAGCTAACAAGAGGTCTGGGTTACTGCCCGCTCCAGAATAATGTATGAAGGTTGTGGGATCTTCTTTACTATAAATCAGTTCAAATGTTGTGGTATTCAAAAATTCTTCCACTATCTTCCCTGTAGAATCCACTTTTTCATAACCCCATCTTTTGGAATGTGCATTGAAATCCCCAATTACGATTGTTTTATTTAATTGGTCAACAAGTGAGAGATCTGGTTCATTCCTGGGAGGATTGTAAATACTGTATAAATGTAGATGTGTTTTGTTATCCCAAAAATTTAGCTTTATTAATTCACTTTTATCTGTGTTATCCATTTCTTTAACAATTTCAAAGGAGGTTTTAATATCCTTTTTGACTCCAACTAATATTCCACTACTTATCTGTCTATTTTTGGGTAGTAAGTGCAGTAAAAATCCAGTAAAATTGAAGTATTTAAGTTGGTCATTTGTTAGATTTGCTTCTTGTATTACAAATATGTCAATGTTATAGTCAAATACAATTTTATTCAGTTCTACTCTTTTTGTTTGTGTGAGACCACCCGCATTCCATTGTAGAAGTCTGATGTTAGATCTTCTATTAATATAATGTTTTGGTTCTCGAGAAGTAGTCCCCGCCCGGAGATCCGAATGGGGGACTATTTTAACTCCGGAACATTTTACCCCTCGAGTCATATTTCATTAAAAAACAGAGCAATAGCAGTAATAGTAACCGTTTTTTTAGAGAGCACCATATTTTTATGTTTTGGCGGTCACATCGCTCTCTCACAACCCCCAGAATGTCTGGGGGACCACACCTGTCGTTGGTTTACGGGTCTCACCGACCTGACCGGGAGAATTATCAAAATAAATTCACCGACCATATCCTCTGATTACCAATCAGAAGACGTATTACATGCCATGACAGGTCAGCATGTTAGGGGTTAAGGTTTTATAGAAAAATTAGAGAAATGGAGAGGTTGGAAAAATAAAGACTCCCTAGCCCTCAGGAATCCTAATAGCATCGGGGTAGGAAGAGAACAAGAAATGACCAAGGTAAGGTCAGATAGGAAAGTTACAGTGAGGAGCAAAACACCAGTAAGTGGAAGTAATGTTCTGCTCAGCTTGGGTACCTTGTGGTTGCCATTCACATATCCCCTAGACGGAGACCCCTGAGTATTCATCTTTGAATGTATATTACATTCAAATCCAAGTAACAATATTTATTATAATAATTAATTAGTACAGTCAATAATGGACAAGTGAAATGAAACACAAAACATTTACAGTGACAACAAGGAGCAAAGATATTATGTATGGATTTCCCAGAAATAAAATATATAAGTTTACAGAATATGTACGTATGTGAAGGCAGATTATTTAAACTCATTAGCTAGAAAGTCTTGAACTGAGTAAAAGCAGTGAGTAATTAAATGTGTCTTTAGAGAAAGTTTGAACCTACTTTCTTGCCGTATTTGCTTTAAAAATTCTAGAAGGCAGTTATATATCTTTATGCCAGAGTGCAAAATACCTTCTAGACACAGGGAGGTGTTGAGTTGATGGATATGCAGATTTGTGGTTTGTCTTGTTTTATACTTATGCACTGATTCACTCTTTATGAAGGCTGAATCTGCATTCTTATTGGTTTTACGGTTAACATTATTATTTCATATATGTAGATGCAAGAGAAGGGAAGAATGTCTAGTTTTCTAAAAAGTGGTTTGCATGGTATTCTTGGACTTGCCCCTACCATGGCTTGAACTACTTTCTTCTGCATTATAAAACATGCCTTACTTGTAGTTGACTGCCCCCAGAATATTATGCCATACCTTAGCAAAGAGTGGGCATAGGCAAAGTAAGCCATTCTAATGGTCTCCTCCCTTGTGCAGTCTGCTAATACCCGATCATGTAGCAAGCTTTACCTAGCTTTTTGTTAATGTGATCAATGTGATTTTCCGATTTTAAATTGTTTTGGTCCCAAAGTCCAAGAATTTGGTAGTTTCTACTTTTTCAATGATTTGGTTTAGAAGCTTTATTTCCTTTTGTATGGATATCCATTGCAACTGTCTTACTAACATTTAAAAACAATTGAGTAATAATCAAAATAGCGCTCCATTTCAATTTGACAACTGTGTTGTTAACAATTGTTCTTTTAATAATTAATATATTTTTCCAGAAGAAAGGTTATTTGTTAATGTCAAAATTAAAGTGAGATTTATTTGATATTATAAACTGGTTTTCCATTGTAACAACAAGAGAAGATCAAAATACTTGTAATTCTTGGGTTTTGTTTTCCTCAGTTGGCAGTGCTGAGTAAATCGAACTACATTAATTAAAGTGAATACATTTTGGGTTATCTTTTTATAGAATTTAACTTAGTCTGATTAAATTTTTGCAATATAGTATTGAAATTAATATTTTATTTGTGAAATAGTCCAGATAAATATAATTCTGTGAGGTCAGACATCTTATGATATTACTTGGGATTATTCTTAATTTAAACTTCCATACCTAACTCAAAATTATGTTCCTATTATTTTCCATTATAACACTTCTCATGTATTCCATGAGATCTTTTAAGATTACATCTTATCCTATTTGAAATATCTTTTATTTCTTCTGGCTTGGCATGATCAAGTAAAATATTCAATTTCCAAATATTAGCTAACAGGCAATTTGGAGAATATGCCATCATTAAAGAAAATGGATAACATGCACCTCATGGTTAGCAAAATTAAATGCACATTGCAACCAATGTCAATTTTAGTATGATCTATTGAGCAGAACACTATTAGGGCAGATTTTAAATCCTAATTTATTGTTTCACTTTGCGAAGACTTTGGATAATAGGGATCTTAAACACTTGTTTCACCCTTTGATTAAAGAAAAGTGTCTCTAAACCATGTGATTGGAAATGAGAAGCACTATCAGAAACTATGAATTGTGGTGGCATCCGCACTTCAGAGAAGGATTAAATGACAGCTACCTCACACCACTACCTTTGTAATCACTGCTATGCAACACACGACAATGGGCAGCTCAGAACAAATGTTGTTGCATGCATTTCTAGAAGTTGTCGAAGTGCAGGGATTTCTTTACAACATAAGAGGATAAACTTTGATTTCAAGAAAAGTTTCTGGTAATTCAGAGACTATATAAACAGACTGGCTAGTGAGTGGGCTTGGTTAGTGGCCAGAATGAGTTGTAAACAGTTGAGAAGTGTTTGTGAGACAGAGAGGGAAGTTTGTGTTACCATACCAGTGTCAAGATTACAATAGAACAGAATGCCTGTAAGTTGCAAGGTCACAAATTGTGAATTGTACTCAGTTTTAGAAGAAATAAAGTGACATTAAAATTAACTGGACTGTCATTTGTCACAATATCTTGAAACCACAAAACAAGCAATTATGCATTTCACTGCTTTCTTGGTAATATTAGAGCCAGCTTCTTTCATGTGAATCAACCACACAAATTTAATAAAAGAGTCAACCACCACTAACATAAATTTTTGTCCAGTATTACTACATGGAGATGGCCCTACATAATCCATGAATAACTGTATAGGTTTGTTAGCAATATTGGAAGATAACATTCCAAGGTGTGGACTTTGAGTAGGCTTGCTCATTTTACAAATGTGATAGGCTTTTACTAACTGTCAAAGATCATCATCCATTTCTCTCCACGTGAAATATTTTCACCTTAGATATTGTGTTTTATACATGCCCTTATGTGCTCCCCAAGGGCCTTCATGGTAATGCTGCAAAAGTAAGCAATCAATTCCTCAAATACTACAATTTTGCTCTTACTCTACTTGTCATTGCAACACAGTACTCTGTTCTTTAAGTAATATAGATGTTGATTATTATAATTATGTAATGCATCTAGTATCAGAGATAGTTCTTTTTTTATTGTTGTTCTGATATCCTGCAATACTTGTAAATGCTAATGGAGACTATTAAAATTGTCATTACCGGCAACAATACAGTTTACTGTGCTGTCTTAGGCTCCTTGCTACTTTCATTGCATATTCAAGAAAAAAATTGGCTAATTGAACCAGGAATATGCCAAAATGCATACAACTTAATGTGCAAGATGCCCAAGCTGCCTAGAAGTACCCAAGGCCCATAACAGTACTGACTTTTCTGTTTCCAACTTGAAGTCAACATGTTATAAAGAGAATTTAAATTTCTCCATTCCATATAAGACTCCCAGAGTCTCTAACTTATATGTGGAGTATTGTTGCTCCTGCAGCATTAACATACCTGAAGTATAACTACCTACCGTATGACCTTCTGTATATTGTTGCAACAAAATGGCAGAGGCAGCGGTTCCACAAACATTAATTTGAAGAACAAATGAAAAGTTATCATGCTAAAGGGGCTAAGTAACAAAATGTAATTTCTAAGTTATTCAAAGAAACGTTATAAACAAAAAGAAAATATGCACTAAATCCACATTAATACTTGCTCATTGACTTTAGGAAAGCAAGTTATCACTTCACAGGTTCCAAAAACACAAATAAATACAGACTTTTGTAAATAAATTAGCACTGAAATGCTAAAGGAGCCAAGTCCACCAAAAATTTTTGTAATTTTTCTATCTCTAGTAATCACTGAACTGTTCAGTCCTGGGACAATTCACTCTAAAACTCTTTGTGCATTTCAGGTAAGTATTCCGTTCTTTTGAGGTCTCTTCTATTCTCTGAAGACAATCATTTTCCACCAGTAACCTCACTGAATGTGATCATTTTTAAATCTTCACTTTTCCACCCTTTTTTTCAACACTTTTAACACTTTCCATCTCTATTTCACCAAACCCTTTTTGTCTGAATAACTCCAGATGGTGATTTTAATCCATGAGGCAGAACTTACATGAACCTTTGTTGTGTTAATGATCATATCAGCTGCTTGCTGAAAGTCTAGAAAATGACAGCCTTTTATCAGAACAACTTCAAATGGTTGCTTATTGCAAGCTGTTGTTGGCACTCGTTGACATTTGCCACTATCAAGAAAGGCACGGATGAAACTATATAATATTTTTAAAAGTACTTCTAAAGGCTTTACTTACCAACTTAATGAGAGGAGATGCTGAAGCTGGCCGCCCTCATTCATACATTTTTGGCACTTCTTTAGGAAACTATCCATCACTCACCATAGTTCACATTCAGAAATGCTGGTAATTTCCTGGTGGATAACTTGTTTTAATTCTTCCAGGGTGTGTGAGTTTGTCTGGTACACTCTTGATTTAAATTATGCCAGAGATAGAAATCACAGGAGGTTAGGTCAGGGGACCAAGGAGTCCACAAAGCTCTACTTATAATTCTGTACTGAAACACACTTTCAATTTTTTTCATCGAAAGATTGGTTGTATGTGCTGTTGCAGAGTCTTGTTGAAAAAGGGCAAAATCACGTTCCCTATCTGTTAATTCTCTAAAAAAGAGAGGGGTTGTCAAAATTGTATTCAGGTATGTACAGACATCAATTGTTGACTTGAAAAAAAAATGGCCCCATAACTCAGAACTTATGTTCTGAAGTACCCTTTCATGATGAAAAAATTGGTGCATGGTGCACCATTAGTGGGGAGAGGTTTCTCAGAGCTCCAATAAGAGATTTCTATCTCTGGGGTAACTTAAAGCATTAAGTACTCAAGACAAACGCACACACTCTGGAAAAATTAAAACAAAATACCTGCCAGAAAATTGCCAGCATTTCTCAATGTGAACAACTGTGAGTGATGAGTAGTTTCTTAAAAAGGTGCCAAAAATATATGGACAACAGTGGCCAGTTTCAGCATCTCCTTTCATAAAGTTGGTAAATAAAGCTTTTAAAAGTAGTTTTAAAAATGTTGTATGGTTTCATCGGCACCTTTCTATGATAGTGGCAGATGGCAATTAGCACCAAGGACGAGGACAGCAAAACACTGTGCAGCTGATTTGTAAGCTTTTGTTTTCCTGTTCATAAACATTTCACTATCACAATTTGCTTTGTAGTGATAATCAAATATGTAATGTAGCTGTTTTCTACAAAGGTTTATCTCTATTAAAATGAAGTAGGAAAATATACTTTTTAAAGGATGGTTTGTATACCTTCTAATAAACAGCAGAGGGTAGAGAAAGTCATGTGAATGTAAAACATCAGATTTTTATCCTTGTTGCTGCATTCTTGGCATCCTTATAAACGTGATGCACAGTAACTCTTTCCTTAATCCAGCTTCCAGCTTTCATTCATAAGTCCTAGGCATCCCAAAATTAAAAGCATTGCCATATTGTACAAATTATTCATTGTATCACATTCTCAACTGCTACAGTTAAATTAAATGCTCTGTGACATCAGAGAATGTGGCTTTGTAGCTCCCTGGAACATAGAGGGGAACTCACTAAGAAGTGAAGGACAAGTAAAGCGGTAAAGTGAAGTCTTTGATAAGGGATTGTCTAGCAGGCTGAGGGAAATGCACATT
The DNA here is from genome assembly GCA_030765045.1 of Tenodera sinensis. Classification (NCBI taxonomy): domain Eukaryota; kingdom Metazoa; phylum Arthropoda; class Insecta; order Mantodea; family Mantidae; genus Tenodera; species Tenodera sinensis. The sequence continues at coordinate 123,791,593 of CM060964.1, read as the reverse complement.
GTACTTTGTACATATGAGATTGTAAAACCAGCCTGCCTTTCCATTTCCACCACACCTCTTACTTAGGTTTCCCTGGAGCAACTGCTCCCATCACAATGTCATCAATCCGTGCACTATGTTAGTACCTTTATTTTCATATTTGTTGCTACCCACATATGGATACCTACCAAGGGCATCCATGTTAAAATTGTGGGTAAAAGGAACCTCAGCTGCTTTTAACACAATGAGGCATTAATGTTTCTATATGATAATTGATTCTTTGTACACAATGTATTCTAAAACTGAAAAGAAAAAGAAAAAGAAAACGTAGATTTGTAACACATAGAAGATTGCATACGGGATACACTCTTTACCATTATACAAACCTATGTAGTCAGATTTATTTCACTCTTACTTTCTTTCTTTTTTCTTTTCTACCTTCTTTCTTTCTAGGTTTTGGGTGCTTCATGCAAGAGCATATTGCAGATCCAATGAGCTATGGTATCTATGTGGTTGATCGAAGATACATCTCTCTAGAAGGCTCTGTGCAACAACTAGCACAGTTTATGTTTGATTTTGCCAAACTGAACAGGCGTCAACGCATCATACAACGTAATCGCACAGAACGGCTCAGTGATCTACTGGATTGGCGAAACTTAGGAATTGTAAGTTGAATAGATAATATGCAATGAATATATGGATAATGAAATGACATTAGAACATACATATTAATCATTTGGAACATTGTAAGATTTCAGTGATACATTGTAATTTATATCACAGAGCTCCGCGTAGTTCATGATTTTTCAGAAATATTATCCTACTTCCATTATGTATTAAAATGCCAGCCTTTACCATTTTTAAATTGTCAGATCTAAAGGGTTATATCTAGAATCCTAGACTGTACAAAGCATCATGAATGGTCAAAATAATAATTTAACCAGCGATACAGAATTGTGCCAACTCCTTCATTGAATTCTGAGTAACATTTTTTCTTACAGTAGTATCAATTACTGGTGTTTTCTGAGTTACAAATGAACAGTGCCTTCAAATTCTGTGTAATAGTCCAGACAACCTACCAAGATTATCAGAATTGCTAAATGTATTATTGTTGATGATAAAGCTGATAACAATGGTACTATTTTACAGTGTAAGATTAAGATTGTGGTTAACTGCTTAGGTTCCAAAATTTTGTATTATGGTGTTCAGTTAACAACTTACCAGGAGTTATCCTTTGCAAAGAACTAACTGCCTCCAGTACCCAAACTGGTTGGAGTACTAACTTAGAAGTGACCTCACAAAAAATGTCCTGCTTTTGGCCTCAAATAACATTTGATAGTGATACCAAATCAAAACATTGGATCAGTATTTAAATAACAGGAACAAAGCCAAAATAATGATACTAAAGAATAATTTTCAGGTTTGCACTGAGGAGGAATTTTGAAAATGTTTTGAGATTGTCAAAAGTTGCTCTGGTTGATTTATTTTTTATTACACTTCTGCTACACAATATCTTCATCAAGCATCTAACCTACTTTGTAGGCACCTAACCTTTATTAAGTACATAAACACAGAAAATTTATTTAACCATATATTCCAGAATGTCCTATTATCCCACTAACTTATAGGAAGTTGGAAGCAAAATTACACAGAAATTAATGCTCTAAAACCATTCAGTATATTTCCATACCAGTCTACATGAGTATATTGTTCTGTGAAATCCTGCATAACATAGGCTTTCTACTTATTGTTTTCTGTGGGGGTTTTCTTTTAATTGTGAGCATTTATTAATAACTTCATTAAGATAATTATTTTCACTTTTAACTACATACCATCTTAACAGCAAAACCTATGTAATTTAGTATTCTGAAATATTTTAATGTAGTCCCTACATTGTTCCTTTTTTAACAATGACAAGATTGAAGTAAATAAATATTTTGTTTGTTAACGACACCGTCAATTGCCAGGATCATATCAGCATTGCCAGTGCGCAAGAATTTTGTCTTGCAGGAGTTATTTTACATGCCGATAAATCTACTGAAATGGAGCTGTCGCTTTTAAGCACACTTAAAAACCATTGATGTGAGAAAGGTTTGAACCTGCATTCTTGGGAGCAGTAGGCCAGCACCTAACTAACTGAGCCACCAAGACTGACATGAGATTGAGGTACTGAGACATTATTTATAAAGTAGGAATAAAATCTTGGAAAAATAAAGCCGAGGAAAGGGATGCGGAAATTGGAAAATGCTTTATGTTAACACACACTGTGTTATGGCTTTATTTTATTGCATACTAATACTCTATAATAGTTTGTAACAGCATCATAACCATTTTCGGAGTGTATAATCTTTTTAACTCAACACACTTGCCAATACTATTTGTTAAATGTTATCCACACAAATTACAGTGTAACTGAGTAAGCTTTATGGCTAATAAATACATAATTTGGAACACCTGGTGGAAATAAAATAACTATGATACTTATACATTATATATACCATTTCAGTTCTTCCCTCCTCAGTTTCAAGTGTTTTAACAGTAACATTAGTAAAATGCATGTTGGCATATATTAGAATAGACTCCAGCCTTTTATGCTGCAGTGAAAATTGACAGGCATGTTCCTAAATATGCAAAATCCATTTTTTTCATTAACCTAAACTAATAGTGAACCACATTGTAAATAAATGCTCCTAAATGGCCTAAATTTTTCAAGCTGCATTGTTGTATACAGGTCCTCTAACAGAAATTTAAGTTTTTCTTGATAACCCAACTTAAGTGCTAAACCATATTTTGGTGAATACTAGATGTAAAATACAGGGTTCTTCATTTAAAACCTAACAGAGCTCACAGCCTTTCGCCTCTCCTGCGACCCTGCTGGATTCCCCCAGTACTGGCTGCCGTCGTGCATGTGGGTCAATCCACGTCAAATCGAACACCCGTAAAACACGACTTTTTCGTAAGAGGTTCAAAATTTTTTTATGAATAATAGGCATAAAATAAGGAGACCCGTATTTTTTTATTTCCGTATTTTTTAATTACTTGCTTAGTTATGGCTATTAGAAACTATGCAATTTCTGTGCACACCATAATATAAAATCACTTGTTACTCTTAAGTTCATATAGAGTTGAGAGTTGGGGTTTGGCGCACTGGAAAGGTAAAATACAACACTTTTAACAACTTTCGATCAATCATTATTACACATAAATTTTGGACTGTTTTTTTAATGATATATTTTGTAAAACCAAAAATCGAATTTAAATCGATGTGTTAAAAATCTAAAAAAAATACACACGTATTCCCTAACATTTTATCTATAAAATAAGATGTTGAAAACTATGGAGTTTGCATTAGTGCATTTGCTACAATTTTTTTTCTGGAGGCGTGCAAGTGCTCACGGACGACAGCGATCCGTTTCTACAGCTGGATTCGCCTTGAAAGCGAGTAACGCCAGTGACTGCAGACAGCATGCGAATTACCACATCAGCTATGCTACTCATATAACTTCTTCTTACTAAGGCAGTACAGTCCATGCAGAAAAATGTCTCCACAATCTTTCTGATACTCCTGTGGCATCTGATACACACTTTTCAACTTTTGAATTTTTTTGAAAAAATCTTCTGATGTAAGCAGTTCTTTGCTTTTAGCTTCTTCCTTCATATACGTCCATACATTTGAAATAATTTCTCTACTCTGACTGTATAATGTTTTGATCCCTAATTTAGAACTTACAGGTTAGCATAATTGATTTACGCTATGATCAATGTCTCACAAATTCACTATATTCACTCTTTATCTCAAAGATCTATGTCTTCAACTTCACGCTGCACTAAAAAGCACCTTTGAATTAGCAAGACTGTCTCAGATCATGCAAACATCACTACCTTCCCCCTCCCTCCCCATGTGCATGGTTTCATTTACAGAATTATACAATATGAGCTGATGAAAGAGGCGGAAGCTATGGATTCGCCAACAGGACTTCCAGTCAAGGTCAGGGGCCAAGAACGAAGGGCCTAGCTGTGCTTTATAATTACACTCCTTCATTCCTTTGTCAAAAACTGAAGCTTTAGTGAAACAATTTTCTTTCGAAGAAGGAGGTAAAGCTGTGTGTTGTATGGAACCATTAGTTTAAAATGCATATTTTAAAAATGTTTTGAAGATGCTAATAGTGTACATATAATAGTGTCAGCTAGTAGTGTTCTCCTTACTGTACTGTTGTAACATTTATGGAACCTCAAGCAGTCGACAGTTGCCGTAATGGAAGGTGGCAATTGTGTGAGGTTACGATAGCCGTGCCACGCGAGTGCGCTGCACTGATTTTCAAAGTTAATTACAACTGAACTATTAGAGACTCCCTTCTGATTTTTTCTGAGAATATTGAATAAACTTCATTGTATTTTTAGTTTTTTTTTTTTTTTTTCAGATTTTTAAATGGTCGAGTATATGTTATTATCAAACTTTAAAACTTTAATCGTAGAAAATAGAATATTAATAATAATTAATAAAATTTTCTAATGAATACCTCACAAAATACTGCAATTTATCTTTAATTTGAGCCAAAGATCAAGTAGTTTGCTTTATTATAATCGGAGGTATGATTGATCGAAGAGTGAGAAGCGCGCGATTTTTGGGACATTTCAAAAAGTAATATCTGCCAAAATATTTCTTTTTATATAAAACGAAGAAACGTGGGTCAAATATATTTTGTTCCAAAACACCTAAAAAAAATTTCAAGAAAATCTGAGAGATCAAGGTCATTTTTTGCCTTATTTTGTTCAATTTGACGTGAAATGACTCGTGTGGTTCTGTGGCAAACAAAAAACGTACAGTTTTAACAGAGGAAAAGTTAGACAAAATAGGCGCATATTTTGAACGTTCACCAACGAAATCCGTCCCAGAATTAGCACAACAGGTGGGAATTTCAGAATCTTCTGCACATAGAGCAATTTTTAAAACTAAAAACATGTAAGTGTACAAGTGTCCATGCTCTAAAACAAGGTGACCCAGTATCACGAATGCACTGTTGTGAACGGTTTCTTTCATCAGTGAATGACAGTTTAATTGATCTACAGCTTCTGTTCTTTTCCAATGAGGCATGGTTCCACCTAAATGGTTATGTCAACACTCATAACAGTTGGTACTGGGCCTCTGAAAATCCACATCACATTTCAAGAAATCCCTCATTGTGATCGGAGAGTTAGAGTTTGGTGTGCTGTTAGTGCTACATGCATAATTGGTCCAATATTCTATGAGCAGACTGTAAATGCAGAGAGGTACCGAAATTACATTTTGATCCCATTTTATCATGAACTGACAGAAGAAGAGAAATCATGGGTGGATTCAACAAGATTCTGCTACTGCCCATACAGCAGAGGAGTCCATGAATAAATTTAGGGAACTGTTTGAAGATAGAGTGATTGGCTCTCTCCCTCTCCCGATCTAACAGGGTGTGATTTTTACTTGTGGGGTAACCTGAAATACAAACTTTATGAGACAAATCGTCATACATTGGAAGAACTAAAACAAAATATTAGAAATGAAATCAGAAACATTACAGTGACCCAACTTAATCATGTGAATCAGAATGTGTTCTCCCAATATAATGCTTGTTTAGCCAAGGGTGGATAGCATCTTCTGTAATGTAAGAGATAAATATGCTGCTGCACAAAAGCTTTTGCCTATGTGGACACAAACAAAGTATTGACTCAGCTACATAATCTGGACATTAGAGGTATAGCAAACAAATTAATAAAATCCTTTATGATTATAGAAAACATCTTGTGACCATAAATTAAGAAATCAATGAACATCATTCACAGATGCAGTATGTAACTTATGGTGTGCTGCAGGAATCTATATTAGGACCTTTATTATTTATTCTTTATATTCATGATATAAATGAAATCATGCCAGAAAATACTAGACTACTAAAATATGCTGACTATATGAACATTTCAGTTAGTAACAATAATTTGTGTGCACTAGCTAGAAGTATCAGTGATTCTGTAAATATAATGTAGATAGTTATGTACTTTAGGAGCCTAAATATGTATGCAAACGCAGCTAAAAAATGAATTAATTACCTTTGAATTTAAAAGTATTGAGCTATCATTAAAGCTGTCCATAAACCACAATATAATCAATAGATTAAACCTGTAATCTCCTAGGATTTAATATATTTAAATCATTTACCTATGCTGGACATGTACAGAAACTGGGAGCAACTGTCAGCAAAATGTTATTTGTTCTGAAATATTTAAATTAGCATGTTCCAATTGAAGCAGTGGTGGCTACACAGTGTGTTCCAAAACTGTTCATTCAAATTAATACAGGAGGTAGAGAACAGCAAAACAAATGTGATTGGTTGTGGTACATATGGTCCCTAATAGCAATTTCTGAAGCTAGGATGATTTACACAGAAAGAAGTTTAGCATACTAATTATAGCAGTGGCATTCTCAGGAACTGCTCGAATGCATAACCAATGGCTCATATGCATGCAGTATATCATCAGTCCATTGATTGTCATGTCAATTCAAAGACTGCTGGCATATCCACAATGGTAGCAGCATTACAGCAATATGGCAACAGGATCTTCTTCTGTATACGAGGTGCATCCAGAAAGTAAGTCCCGATGACCGATAAAGAGAACAAGAACATCACTAAGTAAGAAATATTTATTGGAGTAATTAGATAGACTCACTGGCTATATTTCAACATAGTCACCACCATTGTTGAGGCATTTATTGTAACAGTACACCATTAATTGTATGCCCAACTCATAGGATTCTGCCGCCAATGTCCACAGCCATGAAGTCACTTCATTCTGCACCTCAGCGTTACTGTGAAAATGTTTTCCTACCAGAAAATGCTTCATGAGACGGAAGAGATGAAAGTCACTTGGAGCAAGATCGGGTCTGTAGGGTGGATGTTCGAAGACCTCCCATCCAAACTTATTCAACACATTTCATGTGGCGTTGGCTGTATGGGGTCTTGCATTGCCATGCACAAGCATAATGCCTCTGGCGTCACCAGGGACACTCAGCCATTATGGTCTTCGTTCTGAATCTTGGTTCTTCCTTCCGTAAATTGCCTGCACCATTGTCGTACCATACTGTCACACATAATGCCCTGTCCATACACGTGACACAATTGACGATGGATTTCTGCTGGAGATTGCTTTTGGGCATGCAAAAATCGGATGACTGCACGAACCTCGCATTTGGCGGGAGACAATATTTGAGAAGCCATTTTCTCCTAGCACAGAGCAGTAACAACTGCCGTCACAAAATTGAAACTTTACTGCAATGTTACCATATACTTCCTCTCTTCTCCTGCACACACGCATTCCTATCCGTCTGGTGGAGCCATCTCTGGATGCAATTGGGACTTACTTTCTGGATGCACCTCGTACATATCTATACCAGCTGCTTCATGCGGCCTCAGAGGAAGAAATCCAGACACATGAAGTCAGATGACATGGGTGGCCAGACCATGGCCACCTCAGCTGATCCGTCAATTGCTGAAGGTGGCTCTCATAAGTTTCCTTACAGCAATGCTGAAAAGGGCTGGCCCCCCCATTGTGCTGGAAGTACATCCTTTGTCTAACATACAGAGGTACATCCTCCAGCAGTTCTGGCAACATATGTTCCACAAAGATGCAATAGCTCCATTCGTTGAGATGGAATGGAAGAATGTGTAGTCCAGTCAGCCTATCACCGAGAATGCTGGCCCACACATTAATACTGAATTGTTGTTGATTAGCATGAGGTTGAGTACCTCGTGGATTCCAATGTGTCCAAACATGTGAATTGTGGACATGAAACAACCTTCATGGGTAAACAAAACCTTGTTGGTACACAGGACCTCGTCTGGAAATAAGAAGTGCAGAGCAGTCTGTTGTAATATCCATTGTGCGAACCGCACGCATTTGGGAAACTCTTAAGGTGCTAGTGCTGCCACATACTGAATATGGACAGGATGAAGCTATATGTCATGTAACACATTCCACACAAGGCTATGTCTGACACCGAGAATATGTGCAATACATTGTGTACTTGTAGATGGAATGTCTTCAACATATGGCAGAATCTTGTCTTCCATTTCAGTAGTTTGCACTGTTAGATTCCAACCTATACCATGCATACTTGCACGAAAAGTGTCTGTTTCATATAGCAGGTGATGCAGACGTCCAAGTGTATGGTGTTGTGGAACCCATCGATTGTGAAAACTCTATCAATACCCTCTCGCTGCAGCTCATGCATTTCCATTCACAGACCCATATACCAGATGCATGTCACCCATTTCAGCATACATAAACCTCTCATATTCACCGTTGTTATCGTAAGGAGGCAGTAATTGCAATTGAATCAGTGTTCTTATCCAAGTCACTGTTGTTGCCACAAGGCAGTGATGCTTGCAAATGAATTGGAATGTTTCCAAGCAGACTTCAGAGCCAACTGTTCATACACAGAGCAAGTTTAAAGGTCAGTAGACATTCCCAGTTAGCAACGCTGATGCAGCTTACATCAGCGCTACTCACAAATTGTTCCCTAACATTACAAGTTAACTTCAGAAACCATATGTTCCTTGTCAAAGCATATTTGTTTTGATGTTCTCTACCATCTGTATTAATTTAAATGAGCCCCCAATATGATCCCTGTAGTTAAAGGTGGGATATAAATGGAACAATTTAAAAAAAAATTGAATGAATAGTTTCTGAGTATGCTGTATACTACTCTCCTATTCACTCACATATTGCTTATGCAGTTGAACTATGGGACACCACAGCTAATACAAATCTTGGTAAAATATTTATTCTACAAAAAAGGGCAATATTCAATACTTAGGCAACTTAAAGTTTAATGAGTCTTGTAGAAATACTGTTAGACAATTAAATATGTTAACTTTACAAAGCTTATATATTTACAAAATCATTTTATATTTTATAAAGCATAACTCCTTCATTAAACAACTCTGATGTTTATAGATACAGCACTAGACATAAAAATGATTATGTAGCCTGTAGTCACAGTTTACGCTTATATGAAAAGATGCCTAGTTTTGCTGAAATAAAATTTTGTAATGGACTACTGGTGGTACTGAAGAAATGTCACAATAATTGCAATAAATTTAAACAACTGTTATAAAAGTTTTTGATTGGTAAATCTTTCTACAGTGTTAATGAATACTGATGTAAGTAATTCTGCAAAAGTAAATATTAACTGAGTTGTAATACTTTAACTCCATTGACAGGACTACTTTGGGATTTATATTCTACAATTTGTATAAATCCAATTATAATTTTTGTACTTATTGTTAACAGTCGTTGTGTATATTATTTACTACTCTGTTAAGAGTCCTTTGTATACATTGTGTACATATTATTTGTGTATTTATATGACTGGATTCAATCATGTATTACACCATATTGAATTGCAAAAGAATTGAATTGAACTGAATTGAATTGAACACTTATAGTTATCCTAATTGACAATGCCTCCAAGAATTGTATTAATAACAAATATTGTTTTTTAAATTTATTGAAATGCACCTAACTTATTTGAAACTCAACTACGCAAGTAAAGTGAGTGAGTGACTGATGGTGTTTAAGAGCCTGTCGTCAACTAGGTCATTAAGGCCCGACTATGCAAGTTAAACAAACAGCATAATCCTTATACAGGTAGCTTAATATTTACAAATGCACAACTGCCTAACCTATATAAATCATAATATGAGTAGCAAGTATGCTTTATTATGTTCTTGAATGCATCCTGCATATTATAAAGCTATCCAAAACAAGTATATTAACCATGAAAGCCCTCTACACTAATTTAATAAACAATTTAGATTTTTTATATACGTAAGTCAGATTGAAGGCTCAAGAAAATTACAATAGAATGTTTTATTTTGAAGATCTAATATTACAAGCTCCACCCAGGTGGTATGAAATTGTGCACAAAAATGTTTCCAACCATACAAAATTGTTAACTAACCTACTATTACCTAGAATTCATAATATGGTATACTCTTTTAGCCAACAACTAGAGTAACCACAGGTTAACAAACTTAAGCTTTTAAGTGGAGATCGTAATACAAGCCCAACATGGACAAATTATCATCCCAAGTTGTTTTAGAGGAAAATGATGATTCAGAAACAGAATTATAGTGCCCAAAAGGTAGGACACAAAACATTGTGAAGTATCATAATCATCGTCATTATCATCCTTTATTATTTATATGATCCATAAGTTCAGAAGTGTAGGAATAGAACTTTTCATTTTTCACAAAAATAACATTGGAAACAGACTAAGGTATGAGTCTATAAGTCTTGTTGGAATAGTGAACTGGGCAAGAAGAAAGTTATTGATGGAATTAAATACATTTGAGCTCTCCTTCACAGTTAGACAAAGGCAGAACAAATTTAATCATTTACTAGGGGAACTAAATACTAACATAATCTTGAACACTGTGCACTCTACTATCCCTGTTAGAAATTGGAGGAAAGAAATGCCCTTAAACATTTAAGTTCCTACAAGAAAACTAGTATTATGTAGTTGCAAGAAACATGTTTGTGGTTTTTCACGCTAAAAGTTTTAATGTATGTTAATCTCATGCTTTAAGACACTACTTTTGCCACAGAACTGTGCATTTTCTGTATATTTTACATATTATACAATACAGTTTTGCAATTTATGACAGCTGTTATTTGATGTTTATATTCCTTGATATCTAAATTTTGAAGTATGACAACATTAGCCATTCTGAGTAGCAAGGTAGACTCCATGGTTCAATTTGTTTTCTTTTTTAATATTAGGGTCTCTTTAGTATTCTATAAATTGTTCTCAATTGTTTGACACATTGTAATTGGTTTTGCAGTATTATAGACAAGCTCGTATGAAGGCCTTACAGAAGGTTTATCCTGACATGATTTCATTGGATGATGAAGATGTGGGAAGATTTAACTATCCACGACCTATCTCAGAGCCTCCTTCTCCATCATCATCTCGACACACAACACCTGCCCACTCTCGCCATGGAAGTGATGATGAGGATGAAGTGGATGAGGAAAAAGAGGTAACTATTGGAGTATCTATGTGTACACATCTGTCATTGATTATTTTAAGAGTAAACTATATAAAGGCCAGATATTTGTCATAGTCCAATAGTTCAGTACAATAAGTGCATTAAATTTAGAGTATTTGTACAAGTAGCAGTACTAAGTAGTACCCAGACACAGCTACTAGCAGCATAATTTGAATATGAAGGCATTTGTTGTTTACTGTTCTGAATTATCAGCTTCCATTCATTAGGAAATGTATATTCTTCTCAAATTTTATAGCAGGGCATTTATATGTGTTGTCAGATTTGCTTAAATACATAGGGTTGTTTCCTATCTCTGATAACAAGTTTGACTTCGTTCCTACCTTATGAAAGCCAATGTCTCCACTACCGATCATGCTCTGTTTGTTGTTCAGAAGTTCCCACTCCTTTTTACAGGCTTTCCAAAGACCATCAGTGTTTTGAGAATGCCTGCTTCCCAATGCCCTTTGTATGTTTTACTGACTTGCTTTGTCGTTTTAGTGAAAAACAGCTGTAAATCCAGGAACTAGCAATGATTTGTCATTACAGATTTCCCAAGCCATTTTACAACTTAATTTTCTATAGTTGCAGGAACTTGGTGTAAACAACAGTGATCATGCAAGCAGATAAAAACAGGCTTTGAAGAAGAAGAAAAGAAGATATAACTAGGAAATGCTCCATAGTACTGCTATAAGTCTTCCATTTTTTTAAATTTATTTTACCAAGGGAAAACATTTTTAATTTTGTTTTTAACTGCATCATTGTTTGAAAAGTATTCAGATTTGTGATATTAAGAGCCATTCTACCCCAAAAGAAACTAAACTGCCCTTTTATTTAGTGTGTGTTGCCTTTTTAGTGTAAAGATATTTTCATGAATATTATGACAGAAATCATTGCACCATCATATACAAAGGAGACACTTCCATAAAGCATGGCATTAGCCTTGAAATTGCATAAGTAAGTGGGAATGCAATTATAGTTTATTTAGAGTTTGAAATAAAGTTACTAATTTTTTAATGTTCTCTTTTTCATACCTGTAAGCTACATCATCATATCTATAATAGCTATATATCTCAGTATTGTATATATTTGCAAAATACAGGGCATTTCAAACTGATGAAACTGATTTGGACATTTATCCTGTGAACTATAATCAACAAATCATATTGTGAGATCCATACTTTGAAAGATAAGTCGAGTTTTGATGCATTGTTTTCACTTTCCAGAGTTAGCACTCTGACAGAATATATTTGTCTTGATGTGCTGAGACAGTCAGTGTCTACACCTGCAGCATGAAGAGAATTATGGAGATTTAATTTTTCAACTCAACGAAGACACATGGTAATGTGGGACCATCATAATGGGACATTGCAAATACAATGAATAGGCTGTGCATCATCATAGCCCATCACATTTCTCCAGTTTGATTCCATGTGATCATTTGTTTCATCAGGTTTCTTGTAAAGGATCATGTTTACGTACCGCCACTTCCAAAAGTGCTGAACAACCTGTATGTCTGCATCAATGCAGCCATTGCTGAGAGTAACTGTGACATACAAAGGATTTGGAAGGAGACTGACTATAAACTTGATATGTGTCATGTTACACTTATGTTTTGCCTGAAGAAAACTTTGAGAGTTTACCAAGTAGGTGTCTCACTGCAATATGTTTACACGGTAAAGTCTGAAAAGTTCAGTCCATCCTTTTGGCTTTCCTTGTATTGTATGCTGTGTGTATTAATCATTAAGGAAGCAATATCTATGATATGGAACAATTATTGAACAAAAATGACAACTATATTTCTGCAGGTAACAAATAAATGTAGGCAGTAATCTGTTTTTCTACTGATAGCAACCTGTGCTGAAAAAAAAAATATATAGAAACTGATTATCCGGGCTTGTGGGCCGTGGTCTAGTCAGGAAACTCCTTCCAGACGTTTCGTCCAAAGCTGCGTCAAACATCCTCAGTGGCGTTGCCTTAACACTCTCTTAGTCTCAGCAATGACTGACACAGAGCCTTTTGGCTTCACGGGCTTTATACGTTTGGCGTGGGTGGGCAGAGCTAGTTCCTGGTTGCTCCGGTCTTGGCTTATTGTTATGGCTGCTGCAGGGGCTGGGTTGCTGCTTCTATTGTCTATGCATGATGTTGAGGCTGTTGGCGGCGTATGGTCCTGGATTTGTTGACGGTCAGGTTTTCTGCGTGCTTTTTGTAATGCTGGATGCCAGGCTTTATTTAGGCGTTTGGTTTCTTCCTTTCTATTGAAGTTGTTGTTATGTTTGTAGATCTCTATAGCTTCTCGACTTAAACGGGTGTAATAATGTACTGTGGAAGATAGGACCGCTGTGTCTGAATACTGTATAATGTGTTCCCCTGGCGCTAGTAGTTGCAGAACACGTATTACTAGCGCCAGGGGAACACATTATACAGTATTCAGACACAGCGGTCCTATCTTCCACAGTACATTATTACACCCGTTTAAGTCGAGAAGCTATAGAGATCTACAAACATAACAACAACTTCAATAGAAAGGAAGAAACCAAATGCCTAAATAAAGCCTGGCATCCAGCATTACAAAAAGCACGCAGGAAACCTGACCGTCAACAAATCCAAGACCATACGCCGCCAACAGCCTCAACATCAAGCATAGACAATAGAAGCAGCAACCCAGCCCCTGCAGCAGTCATACCAATAAGCCAAGACCGGAGCAACCAGGAACTAGCTCCACCCACCCGCACCAAACGTATAAAGCCTGTGAAGCCAAAAGGCTCCAAGTCAGTCATCACCGAGACTAAGAGAGTGTTAAAGCAACGCCACTGAGGATGTACAACGCAGCTTCGGACGAAACATCTGGAAGGAGTTTCCTGACTAGACCACGGCCCACAAGCCTGGATAATCAGTTTCTATCTAATGACACCGGCCGTGAAAGCTTACACAGTTTGAGAAAATATATTTGTCAAAAAATTTGATCTGAAATACATTAAACAAATTCTCAAAAGTTAACATGCTCACTGAGAGTTACCAAGGATGAACCTAGGAGTGTTTGCACTTACAATAAACCCACATGCAAAGAATGAATGTGGTACGGTTTTTATTAATCGGTCTTTACATAGCATACCGGAGATAATGTTCTTACTGAATGTAGAAATAGAGTGGTAGCAGACGCGGTTATCTACAGGGTCGAGGTCACAGAATGGAATGCATAAATCAACGTTCCTTTATCACAACATATTTATTCGTTAATTTACACTTTTAGCACCATATTAATTAATCAACAATCTTCACAGTTTGGTAGAATCTACACTGTATAAAGGTTTGGGTGAAAGTTACATGTTCACACGCTATCAAAAAATACACATCCTTTCATCTAGAGCACACAGACGCTAATAAAAAAAGTCCCAGGCATCTCTCTTACGCAACACCGCCATTCTTTTGTATTCATCCGCGCAATAGTCCTCATTGGTTGAACACAAAGTGACAAGAAAACATTGGCTATTTTTAATATTGAAAAATAAGTCCCTGATACACCCAAACAAGAATTAGAAATTTACACACTCTTACAAAAATATTTACATGAACGATTTTCTATTGATCAATATTCTGTCTCATATGCCCCTTGTTTTGTTTTTCAAGTTGTCACCTTATTTACAATCTTGAAACACAATACAATACTTCTCCCTACTCCTATGATTCAATCACTTTGTACAATTTTTTTTTTTTTTTACAGTCTTCTTCACTATTTGTCTTTGTCTTTTGTTTTGACATGATACAGCATGTCTTTATAAACTTCACATATTCGATTACTACACAATGCATTCAGTTATTATACAATACATATCCAGTTATTGTACAACACATTTAGTTATTACACAACATGTCCAATTATTATACAATACATATTCAGTTATTGTACAACACATTTAGTTATTACACAACATGTCCAATTATTATACAATACATATTCAGTTATTGTACAATATATCCTGCTATCATACCACATATGTTCTGTTATTATGCAATACATATTCAGTTATTACACAATACACATTCAGTTTTTGCATAACGCATTTAGTTATTACTCAACATATTCAGTTATTACACAATATATCCAGTTATCATACAATACATATTCAGTTATTGTACAAAACATATTCAGTTCTTATACAACACATACTCAGTTA
The DNA here is from genome assembly GCA_030765045.1 of Tenodera sinensis. NCBI lineage: Eukaryota > Metazoa > Arthropoda > Insecta > Mantodea > Mantidae > Tenodera > Tenodera sinensis. Next base: position 123,776,358 of record CM060964.1, on the reverse strand, counting down.
TTGTACATTTGACATTGACACAAATATAATTTAAGTGTATCATGGTTTATTATGTGGTTTTTGACTTGTATTCATTGCTATGAGGAGAGAAAAACAGGATACAAATTTTGAGCTAATGATTATGATCATGTTTATGGCAATATTTTATTCAGTTCTTTGCCTACTTTGTCTTATAAGCTTATGTATAGGCAGGTTGTTAAGTCGGTTCTTAAACTCTGATGTTACTAAGGGTACCATTTTCTTAATTGGGTTATTATTCATTGTTGTTTGGTTCAACATTTCTTCGAGCTTAGCATTGGCTATATTCATCTTAATTCATGGGCATTGTTTTTCTGATTATGGTTTTCCTCACTTCACTAATTGTCATTTCTTTGTCTCTTATTTCTATAAGAGAAAACTTCTATACTTATAATTATTCTGTAATTGTATTATTTTTCTTCTCAATTTATCCTCGACATCTTTGTGTCGAAATATTATATCTTTGTCATCATAATTGATTCCTTTTTATTTTTGTTCCTGACATCCTTATGTCAAAAGCATATTATCTTCCGTCACTATAATTCATTTATTTAATGACAATCAGTGTCCTCATCTGTCTTTGTTGACAATGCTCTTTGTGGTCGATATAGCCAATGACTGTGTTGGTTTTCTTCCTTGTTGTAATTCCTAATCTGAACATAATTTTCTATAAGTAACCCATTAAAAATTGTTATCTTCCTTCATCTCTACTACTCCTGCCTTACACATTTGTTGGCAAAGACTATTTGGTCCTTTCTTTGTCTGGCTTCAATTTATTTTTATGGTATCTTCCTACCAACTTGCCATTTGTATTCTGTAGCTCATACGTGTGGTCACCCAGCTGTTTTGTTATGACCAGTGATTCCATCTCTCTCTTCGTGTAGCCATCATGGTGTCGATGTCAATTGTAAGTTACTGAGATTTTGTTGTTTGTCATCCAGCCAGTTGGGACGAACTTAGTTGTTGTAATTTCCCTGAGTGTTGGTGGTGGTTGTTGTTTCTGTATTCTGTGCAGCATCTGCCCTATTTGGCACGTTTTCATCTACTTCCTGCTGTCTTGTGTTGTTAGTGTACCATTGGTCTCTGCCCCTTTGGCGTGAACCTCTGTCATATGACGGTCTGTGGTTGTTCAAGTGTTCCCTACTGAATCGTATGTGATTCACTTGATGGGTATGGTCTCCTGGTCTTCCACGATCATATGTATATGTTCTGTATCTCGATTCACCATTCAGTATTGTGTCGTGGTACCGCTGTCTTGTGTTCTCCATCCTCTCGCCATGATTATGTGGTTGTGGGAAATGGTGTGCCCCTCTCCCCCTTTCATGGGTACTCCTAGTATTTCTATGTTCTCCCTCACTCTGGTTGTTCGTAGCCGTGTTCCGGTTTAGGATGGGTGAGTTTGGGTGACCGTTCCTATGTCTATGCTCATTAGACCGACCATTTTGTGTTTCGAAGGCTGTCAGCAATTCTATCATATCTGCAAAATCTACTGGCCTCGCAACAATTAACCCTGTTCTCACTGTGTCTGGGAAATGTCTTGTTATGCTGGCAATTAGTTCTGCCTCCGACAAGTTGGGGTCTAATAGCTTTCCTTTGTTGGCTACTTTCATAAAATAATCGACTAGCGACAACCCTTTGGTTGGATCGTATCTACCTGTCGCTAGCTCTACCCTAGTTTGGTTTTGTTTAGCTGGGCCCCAATACCTTGATAGGAATAAATTTCTGAATGAGCTATACGACTCATAACCAGCTAGTGTTAACCTGAGCCATTCTAATGCCTTGTTTTTTAAGCTTTTCTTAACTATCATCATCCTAAGCTCGTTTGGTATCCTTTTCACTTTAAAATATTCGTCCATCTCTTTAACAAAGAGTTTTGGATCGTCTCCCTTCTCCTCGTCAAATGTAGGTGGTGTGATTTCATGTAATATGCTGTTGGTGTAACATGTGTTGTGTGTCGTGTCACTGTTTGGTTGTGAACCTCTTTCTCTGTATGGTGAGTCAACATTTTGTACATTATTCAAATAACTCTCATCTTGTACATTACTTACATCTAAATCATCTTGCCTCTGTAATGCATTTGCAACCTCATTTACATTAGCCAAACTTTCTTTTCCTTTTTTCATTTCTTCACAAATTGATTTTAAGTCATTTTTTATTTCTAAGTGGCTCTGTTTCATATCATTTATAGCATCCTGTTGTAAATGCATCACATCATTCATTGTCTTAATTTTAGGAATTACAATTTGTTCTACAGTTTCATTAATAATGTCTTTCTTTACTACCTCAATCTCTTTCCTTAATTCCTCAGTTATTTCTGCTTTTACATTTGTAATGTTACAGTCTACACTTGTATTACATTCTGTTATTTCATCCCTACATCTAGCAATTTCTCCTTCTAACACAATCTTGTTCTCTCTCATTTCTGATTCTATCTTTCCCATCCTATCTCCTACAATTTCTATCCTAGCTTCTAAGGCTTCCTTTGTTTCATTTAAGTTTTTATGTACTAATTTTAAATTAGTTTCCATTACTTTCATATTTTCTTTACACTCCTGTCTTCCTAATTCTATTTTCTGTTCTAAGTTCTGTCTTCCTAATTCCATTTTCTGTTCTAAGTTCTGTCTACCTAATTCCATTTTCTGTTCTAAGTTCTGTCTACCTAATTCCATTTTCTGTTCTAAGTTCTGTCTCACTTCCTCCAGTTTCTGACCTATACTTTGTTCTATGTCCTGCTTTAATTCAGCCCTATTCTGTTCCATTTTCTGAACTAATTCTACCTTGTTTTGTTCCATTTTTTGTTCTAGTCTTTCAAACATCATCATCATTAACCTTTGGTCTTTGCTTATTGTTAGCTGTTCCTCACTTTCTAATTCTACCTGGTAACTAGGCCTATCTGCCCCTTCCCCCACTCCTGTTTCTATCTCTTTTCGCGACATTTCAATTTCTTTATTTAATTCACTTAAGGTTAAAACTCCCACTATTTTTCCGCTTCTCAGAAACATAAAAATGGAAATAAAATGTATGTAAAAACAAAAATTTTGGATCCTACTTTCTTTTCCGTTGGTTCTCCGTCCAGTTATTTACGTCTCCTGGGTAGTTGGCTTCGCTAGATGATCTCCGGTGTTTTTCCCATGTTGATTCTCCGTGTATCGATGTTTTGTTGATATCAAATGATGGTCTAATGGCGTCTTTTTCCTGCGCGATGGGATGGCGTCATTTGATGTTAACACTTCGTACTCGTAATTTTGCATTCCATTCTAAATTCGCGTTCCACGTTGGGTAAGCCATTTTGGTGCGGATTTTATTAATAATTCAGTATATAGCATACCGGATATAATGTTCTTACTGAATGTAGAAATAAAGTGGTAGCAGACGCGGTTATCTACAGGGTCGAGGTCACAGAATGGAATGCATAAATCAACGTTCCTTTATCACAACATATTTATTCGTTAATTTACACTTTTAGCACCATATTAATTAATCAACAATCTTCACAGTTTGGTAGAATCTACACTGTATAAAGGTTTGGGTGAAAGTTACATGTTCACACGCTATCAAAAAATACACATCCTTTCATCTAGAGCACACAGACGCTAATAAAAAAAGTCCCAGGCATCTCTCTTACGCAACACCGCCATTCTTTTGTATTCATCCGCGCAATAGTCCTCATTGGTTGAACACAAAGTGACAAGAAAACATTGGCTATTTTTAATATTGAAAAATAAGTCCCTGATACACCCAAACAAGAATTAGAAATTTACACACTCTTACAAAAATATTTACATGAACGATTTTCTATTGATCAATATTCTGTCTCAAATGTAAACAAATTTTTGGATTATTATTTATTTATGCCAACAAACTTACTGTTGGTGTTTTTAAACACACAAGCCGTGTGTGGGCAAAGTTTAAGAGGTATATCCTGGGATATAAAGTACTTGCAATAGTAAGTCACCATTGGGGTAATTGTCTCTGATGTGAGACTGCCTTTGTGGTTTATCAGGAAAAATACGAACTGGCTTGAGAATTTAATGCCATTCTGACAGTTTGTCACAATAGCTCAGTGGTAGAGCGTCCGCCCGGCAAGCGGAAGGTCTGTGGTTCAAATCCCAGTTGTGGCATTGAATTTTTAAGTTCCGGTTCTACCTCTTAAATTTTTGGATATTTCAATTTTTTTTCCAGTCCCTTCAGCTTCGAATTGCCTGTTCCACTGTGAAAACCTTAAACCCTGGTACTTCAGCACTTGCAATTGTAAGGTGTCATTGGGGTATGTGGTCTCAAGTTTGAGGTTCCCTTGTGGTGTACTGGGAAAATGTGAATAATTTGAGGAATTTAGTGTTGTACCAGTATGTTGCCATGGTAGCTCAGCGGTTAGGAGCAGCCGCGCATAGAGCAGAAGATACATGGTTCAAACCCTGGCTATGGCATTGAATTTGTCAGTTCTGATTCTGTCTTTCAAATGTTGAATGGAGCTGAAATATAGGGAGGATCGGAATTAACGAATAAGTTGGACCTAGATTTAGGTTATTTTGCAAAGAGCTAATGGGATTGCAGTAATTGGCCCCAGGGGAGGTGGCTTTACTGAACTTAGGAAAGATACGAAGAAAAGTTATTGTGTTAGAGGGAATGGTGAAATTTTAGTATAAATACCCGATAAAAATGGAGATATATTAGGAATGTTTATAGTACAACAAAAGAGTATAAATAATGAGGGCATTGCAAGAAATAGGAATGAGAGATATGTGGGTGCAATGGGAAAGGAATAGCCTGGTATTCTGGATAGAAGTGAGAGAAAGAGTAAAAGATATAAAAAGCCAGGGCAAATTTTGAAGTATAGAAAAGGAAAAAAATCTCAAATTTTACAGGAAAGTGTAAATGGAATGGGGTAGAGAAAAGTGTGTAAAACACCACAATACAAATGAAAAGGAAGGTTTAGCTTGGATGAGAATGGGAAGAGTAATTTTATTGCCTAAAAGGTGATGATAAAGGAATATGTGAAATCTGTGAAGGTGAGTAAAGTGTGGAGTGTTATCTAACCATATGTAAAGATCTGAGAAATGAAGAGAGAAAATCTGGGACAAGAAATGGAATAATGTGGGGCATACTTTATTAGCATTAAAAATGTTTACAAGTAAGGAGAAAGGAATAAGAAGGTAAGGAATTTCCCAATAAAACAAAAGAAAATTTGATTAGGAAAGTGAAGGAGAAGAACAAAGGTGAGAGGGAGGTGAGCTAAATGAGTCATACCTTGAGTATAATAAAGGGAAAGTAAAAGTCGCCAAGCATTGCTGAAGGCAGGAAGCCATACTGATTGTGCAACATGCAAAGAAAGGAACCAGGTATATACCTTGCATTCCTGGACCAGCTGGACTGCGCCGCGGCAGCAAGGGAGTGGGCGAGGACCAACGCCCTCTCCGCCAGAGTTAGGCGTAAAGGAATGGCAAATCACGGGTACAGAACACTAACTGCTGTGCCTCGCCCTAGAGTTATCCTTAATTCAAATTATACATAACCGTATCTAAAATAGATTATGCAATTTATAATTTATTAAGTAGGTAGCAAAACAATTGTGCGATAAATGTATAGAAAATGTAGGAACTACATTACAGATAGCATGCACACAAAAAAGTATATGAATTTGTATAGATATGTTTTTGCCCTATTTATGAGATGGCTAAGCTTGTTTTCTGTATTTGTGACTGTATCTTAGTGCCAGTATCAAAGGCGATTCTGGATTCTAGTTTTGTTTCGATTATCGAGTGAGATGGCTCCGAGGTTCACATTTGTGAGGTCATGGGTTCGATTCCCGTGGCCGAACTTCCTCACCCATGTGTTTTTTGGGTGTTTCCCCGCATCATTAGGCGATTGCTGGGAAGGATAATTACATCCCCCGAATTTCCTGTCCTTCCATTTCACTCCATTAATCATTCCATTTATCGTTTGTCTTGTTGGCTCTTTAAGGGTTGCAAACTATCAGCGAAAACGCTAGATGCAACTTTGCAGGGATATGAGCACAGAAACTCTTTCCGTCCCTCGTCCGTGAGATTGGGGTAGGGAGGCGGCGTCTGGAGGTGCTGAACCCTATCAGGGTCCCTCCGCAAGGCCCCGGAAGACCTAAAGACCTCGAGATATCAAACTTGGTAAACCACAGGGACAGCGGCGTATGCTGAGATTGCCACTTGGGCTATCAGTAGGCCTACCATCACCGTGCCATGGTCAAGTGGTTAGACCATTTGCCTCTCGCTGTAAAAATCGCACTGAACTTGCTCCATTCCTGTTATGTTTATGTTTACATAATTAACCATTATTTTGTATTATATCATGCTAGGAGTTTTGAAATACAAATTGATGGTATTTTCCTGGCATGACCGAAACAACCATTGAATCGTACAATATACACGGCGTATGACGTCATTGTGATGTTTCTCTTGGCTAACGCAAAAGACGGTTTTGATGAAGTAGGAGGGGGTGTTGTTTAGGAAGACAAGAGCTGAGCGATATTGCCATTATTACGTATAGAAAATAATTTCCAAATACTTGTTGGTCAACGCATTCGCGTAAGATAGTAGCCATTTAACGGTAATCCTCCGAAAACTTGTGAATTATATGATTTCGGACATGTCAATTAGCGGGAAATGTTCAATAAATTGTTGTAATACTATAACAATATAGTAATTGTGTTAATAAAAAGTGTGTAATAAAATAACTTCATAAATTTAATTGGAGAATATATGCTTCATTCCGTCACTGCGACCTGAGATCAAGAGATTACCCAACGCACATCGTCCAACACGCTTTTAAACTGCACCAAATGGCTCCGCAACGTGGGGACGAAATAAGACGCCGCCAAAACACTTAATATTTAAACTGCACCAAGCCTAAAAAATGGAAAGTTTGAAATATTACATATTTACTCACATGGAATAGCATGAAAGTGAAATGAATCCGCCTAACGATGAACTCTTTTTGGAACAAACAACGCCTTCGGTTTTATGAAGTCCAGCTACAGCAAACACATCTGTCATCAAATTTGAAGCTTCGTCCCTCTCTACGTTCTTCTTACTCTTCAAACTTATGTAGGATAAATACTGTAAAATGTGCATGAAATTTTGTTTGATTGACTACAAGGAATTAAATCTGGAAGCAGTGCCGGCTATTCAGGTGAAGTAGTGAAGCTCCACTTCACCAGTTTTAGTTGTGTTAAATATGATATAGGTGTTTAATTTGTTGTACGCTTAAATATACAAACAACCAGTCTAAGATATATCTGTAAGGGTAAAGGGAAGGATGAAAGCTGCCAGCTACCCGCCTACTCTCGCGCTTTAACCTTGCAGCTATTTCTGTCAGCTTACATACAGCTGCATGTTTTTATCCGGTTGTCATGACAACGAAGCAGAATATGAAGTTCCACGTACTGCTAAATAGATCTGCTGCGAGGGTAAAGTGCAGCTACTCAGTTCAGGGATTTAACGAACCTCGGCCCCTTGTAGAGGCTAGTCTATCGGTGTATCGCCCTCGTGAAAGGCAAGCTAACTCACCTCCCTCTCTTACTGTTGTTATTAACTAAACAGTGTAAAAATACTGTTCGGGTAAGCTTTTCGAGTACTATAATTGTCCATTTTACTGAAGTTAGCTTCGCTACAATTTCTGTTTTGTTTAGTTGAAGTTAGTGGAGAAATGAATCCGCAACATGATATTGTGTGTCGTATATTACACACACTATTTTTGCGGTGGACTTATTTTGATAAAAGGGATGTGCTATTAACAAGAAGACCAACACTTATTCTTAATTTATCGGTGCAAAAAGTGGAACAAAAGGTGTGAAATGCTACAAAAAGCGTTTTAAAGGTTAGTGGTACAGTGAATATGAGTGGCTGTGTGGTAGCTATTGTATGGAAAAACTGTTTTGTTGGCCTAGCTTATTACTGGATTCTAAAAGGACAGTGTGGAACAGCACTGGTTTTTGTGACATTTTAAACATCAGTCGGTCATTACACAAACATTCGGACTGAACATCTCAAGTGCGCGGTTCAATTGAAGCAACTCGATAAGAATCGAAATACCATTGCTGATGCTTTGAAGGGAAACAACCGGTTGTATGTTGCTCAGTACAACGAAAATGTAAGGCTGAGCTGATTAGTTTTTAAGGTTGTAATTAATGCTGTAATGTATTTAGCTAGACAACAACTTGCTTTTCGTGGTCACAATGAAAGCTCATCTTCATCTAACAGGTGAAATTTCAATGAACTGTTGACTTTACTAACTTTGACAAGCCGTTTAGAGATTCAGACTCCTTACAAGAAAATCAAAGTTATCTTCATGGGGATTCGAAAATAGTACAGAACGAGATTATTGACTATTTCAGAGTGCATTGATGATTATGTTAAATTGGAAATATGCAGCAGCGGCTTTTTTCAGCTCAAATTGATGATATTACAGATATCACACCAAAATCGCAGTGTTCCATGATTGTCAGACTAGTCGAACGCTTTTTGGACTTTTTTGATGTCAATCACGAAGGAACATTGGAAGCGTTTTTTGGCTTGCTTAATTCAGTGTTGGGACCGTATGACTATTAGTCAAAACTTATAGGACAATGCTACGATGGCGCCAGTGTCATATCTGGACATTTAAATGATTTGAAAAAAAAAAAAAAAAAAAAAAAAAAGGTCTTTGTTCATTGTTTATCCCTTAGGCTGAATTTAGTCATACAAAGCACAATGAGTGAACGTTCTCAATGCCGCATCTTTTTTTCTGATATTGCTGCAATCCCTTCCTTTTTTCATAGCTCTGCCAAGAGAAGCTATGCCCTATACACCCTTTTAGGGCGGCGTGTACCCACTGCAACCAACAATTTTGACTATGGAGTTCATACTCAAAATTGCTTCAAGCAGTTGAAGAAAACTGGAGTGCTCTCAGTAAGGGTTTTCAGGAGATCGCAGATGATTTTGAGTCTGACCAGACAGTAATTCGGCTTTCAAGTGGTTTTCTAAATAATCTAAATTACTTTGAATTTGCATTTTTGGTCATTGTTTCTAATGAGATCTTTCAGGTTACCAGTCTTCTGTTTGATATTCTTCAAAAAATCTCTTGACATAGTTTCCTGTTAGAGGCAAATAGAAAAGTTACCATGTACTTCAAAGAAGAAGAACTAATGAAGTTTTTGTAAACCTTTTTGAAACAGCAAAACAAAGGGGGGACTTTTCAGGGCGAAAATATGTTAAACTGCCCAAGATGAATTTTTCCAGAAGCACAAATTGTTATATTTTGAAATATTGGATGATGTTGGCACAGATTACCATTAGATTTCAAGATCTTGGAAAATTTCAGTTTTCTACACTCGCTGGTTATTCGGGGTTCCTGCAGCAGTCAATTGTGCCCCCCCCCCCCCCATTGATGCTCTCACCTCTCTTCAGAAAACATATCCGAACGTATTTAAAATAAGCTGTTTTTAAACGGAAATTGAGATAGTTTTATGGAAACGAAGAATACCAGTATAATATGCCCATTACACAAACATTGAAGTTGGTAAAAAGAAAGCAGTATCATATTTCAAGAGGTGTACAAACTTTTTTCGCTCGTCATAGCAGTGCCGTCAACGAGCGTTTTGTGGAGCTCTACGACCCATGAAAGACTAACATCTCTAGTCAACCTCTCCATCTACAAGGACCTGCTGAATGACCAGGAAATGAAGCAGCCTTTTCATGACGACATAACTGAGAAATATGACAACAGAAAAGACAGAAGAATCAACTTAATATATAAGAAATAGGTATGTTGCATGTGATCTCTATGCGATAAGAAGCTTCACTTATAGTTTAGATCACGAGCCGCCACTGTCTGGAAGCCCACCTAGTTTGACACAGTTTCTTCAGAGGAGTTATAAGCCTGCCATGTCTATCGGCTGCAGACGTTTCATTTACTTGTTGCCACCGAGCCACAAAATTACTAAAGAAAATGCAAATGCTTTGTATGTTCTCATAAAATCCGTGTAGTTTCATTATATTCATGACAGTCATTTAGTACCAAATTTAAGTTATGCGCCGAACAATGCATAAATTCAGTATTTGGGACACGTGCTTTAATTCCTGCCTGCAAAACTGAGTACTGGCCGCTCATACGCAGCACCATCGCATCCTTGGCTTCTACACCTATCCAGTTGTACACTTCTCTTCTCTAAAGCTGCTATTATTTATTTTTCAAAACTCTCTGCATCAAGGCCGCTTATCTCAAACAATCCTCAAAACGATTCTTTAATTTCAAGTTCCTTAATGTTAGATTTCCTTAGATTTAAACGCAAATATCTTATGACAACACTAAGCTGGTCCTTTCGTGATATATCAGGAGTTGTGTCTGCAATAATTCAGAAGAACGGCTGTTGTTTAATTTCGATGATGATTCGCTCTAAAACGCAATTATTCAACAGTTATATCATCTCGTTTTTAATTTGTGGGCTCAAATATTTGGTTTCACTTTTTTCATTAGAAAGATGTGCTTTCAAAAGAGGATCATATCTATAGAGGAGGTGTATAATGTTTAAGAAATTGCCACTCTACTCCCTCTTTCACATTCATGATGGCCCCAGAAAGTAAGCTGACATTGAGCCAATGTCCTCACTGCATCCAGTATTCTAGAAATAATTACATTTCATTTGTGCATGCACTTCATCCCTAAATGTAACAAGGGTTTTGCCATGTTTCCACATGCTGTAAGCAATACATGCATTTTAACGTGAAGCAGAAGTTTCATGTACTTTTATTTTCTGGCTTAGACCTTACAAATCACGAACTTGGCCATCACACCAAGGATTTTCCCCATCTCCGTACAACCAGCATGCTTCATAGTATACTGAATTTAAAGTAGGAGACTAGCACAACCAGAATTGTTCAATTTTCTGACCTGTTTTTGTGTAATTATATATTATTATATTATATATTATAATATAATAATCACAGCTAAAATATGTTTTGGTCTTAGCGTCTCTAAGGAAAGGACCCTGAAGTTTGCATGATGGGCTATTTATAATTGTTAGCTTAATTTCATATTCAGATTACTTGAAATAATCCTCGGTCGGTGCTAAAGGTGAATTTTGCTGATTATTTTCAAGTTGAGAAGAACTGCCTGCTATTGATGTTAGTGGTGGTGATGGTATCCACTGTTGACGGTCCTCATTCAGATAGTAGATATCCATAATTTCCTCCTGATTCATTTTTAAAACTGGTTTCTAAGTCCAATATGAACTTGTAAATCCTAAAACCTTCTTTTGTTTCGTTTTTAGAAATGGTAGTGCTAGCATGTCAACGTTCTGCTTCTGTGTCATACATTGTTCCCCCTTTTCATTTTCGCAATCCATATGCATCTGTTCTGGGCGGGCAGCTCGGCGCTGGAACATTGTATCTATTTTTATTACCTTTTTAACTTGTTCATCTCGGCAGGCTTTTAATTTTCTCTTTTGGTAACCACTTAAATAAGAGCTATTTCTCGACATTGTAGTTCTAATTTAATGCAGACGTTTAAAAGTAGTCTATATGAAGGGTATAACCGGCAAACGGCAAAACAAAAAACAAAAACAAAAAAAGTTAATGCAAGCCAGCTTAGCTAAGCAGTAAACAAATGCAATTGCATAAATACACAATGACAACATCCGAGTCCAGGGTCACTTTTCTATTTGCAGTTTTCCCGCATTATCACACAACGTTGTCTATGTCACACACATAAACTAAATGAGCTACTGGCTTAGAGAAATTGTTGATGCCTATAGCGTTGTGAACAGCAATTGAATTCGTGGAATGCAATAATAATACTCGCAGACGATACAAGCAAGCAGCAAGAATACCTGGTGTATTCCTGTTATCCTGCGCTCTCTATTGCATGAGGTGGTACGCACCTAGCGAACTGTTAAAATAACACTCTCTGGTTACCAACAATAATGGCTATTTTTCCTAAATAAGCAACACCCTTGGAGGTAAGCTTGTTTCACTCCTTTAAGCAAGAAAGGATAGGAAATGCTTACATGGTACACTTCCGTTGTCAGTGTATGGTTGAATTGAATGTAGCATGCCCTTTTTAAGAAAACTGTTAAAGGCAGTCGGGGGCCCCTTAAGGTAGGGGGACCCCCGCGCCGGGGTCTGTTTGGCCGTTATTTATGCCACTGGCTAAGAAATTCCCCCACCGAAACTCCTGAGCCTGAAATATGCTTTTCATTTCTAAAGAGGGTCAAGATCTATCTTTGGGTTACCACGTCAGAACCACGACTTAATGCTCTTGCAATGCTCTTCGTTGGGAAGACTAAGGTAGCCAACGTTGAGGGTTTCGACTCAAAAGTCATAGATAAATTCTGCAGCAGAAAACAGTGATTTATGGCCTTAATTTCTCATTCATGGTGGAGTACTGGTTTTTATTTAAGTATATCTTTTATGAATTTGTTTTCCGTTTATTTTGGAAATATTGTAACATATTTGTAAAATGTTGCATGAACCGCCACTTTGGCTGACCTTCATGGGCTTTTAACATTTGCATTTGCTATACTTCCGATGGCAGTTGGGTATCCCTGTCATTATTTCGGGAATTGTGACCCTGCAGTAACGTTGGTATAAATAGGTCACTCATCCAAGAGGGTGAAGTGGCCGGAGAGTTAGATCCTGATTTCAAAGACTGTTACTATATTGGACGGTTCCTCTCATACTGGGGCCATCTTTCTCCAAAATTAAATAAAGCACCGTAGAGTTTCTGAAAGAGAACTAGCACCGTCGTCAGCATGTTATTATATAGTGTAAATCCTTTCATTATTCAAAAGGAATGTCGGGTAAGTTAAAGGTCTATGGACCTCGGGCTCATTTGAACAGCATTTTACCCATGTCATTCATTCACCGTCCAATATGACACTACGTTGGAAGACGATAAAAAAAGCAAACGAAAAAACAAACAAACACAAACAAAAGAAGAAGAAAAGTTACCTATGCCCTTGAGGACATGTCGAAAGAATATTTCTCGGTTATTTTGCCGATCGAGGTTAACCTCGGTGCAGCATGTCGAGGTGATGGTATGTTGATCATGTTTGTAGCCGTGAATCTACCCAAGATTATTGAGGAATGTGTGAATGAATAAATTGAGCCCTTATAACTACATCCGTTGTGCTACTTTAAAGGCAAGTGTTTTAATTTCTTGTAAAATCGCCATGTACATGTATGTTGGTGTTGCATGCGAAATGACGTCTTATGATGGTGATTGTGCCTCCTCACTAGCGTGCGTAAATAAAATTGTAAACGAGATGATTCGTCCTCGTTCTCAAACTTTTCGAGGTACTTGGATGAGCAATGGGTATAACTTTACTGAGAAACTCTCCTTCATGATAGCCAGGAAACGATTTCTTACCTGTCAGCCGTCTCTTCTGCGATTATTTCCGTTATAGCTACGCCAGTACCGCGAAGAGATGCCGCCGCACAGATGCCCACCACTTTGTAAGCTACACTGAAACCGTCCAAAGGCTCCAAAACTAAGACGTCTAAAACCAGTCAGTTCGTCAATACGTCTACGGCAAAAGTGGTTACTTTCTATTTTAGTGAAGAAGTTTATGACACAGAAATATCAGGAGGATTATATGGAAGTTCCATCACGCAGAAAAGGGAGTAACCAGTCGTCCGCTCCTCCTCGGAGGTCTCAATCCCAGGATCTATATGGGTCTTGCCGTAATCGGTGGAACGCTTCTCTGCCATTTATCATTTAAAGCCATTTCTCGGCGAAAAATCAGTTCGAACACCTAAAAGCGGAAGTCCCACCTTCAAGGAATCGATGCCTCGGGACCAGATCCAAGAAAAAGCTCTAAGCACAACACGGAAGAAATGGGCACACCGTCAACAGGTGCAATAAATAAAATGTGTATCCCGTTCCAAATGGATACACTGGCGTCGAATATACGTGACCTAAGTACTTACAAGGCGGAATCCCAAAGATAGGTTGGTTCTTATTCTCCCATTTTCGTTTGCTGACAGGACATTAAACAGTGCCTTCAGGATAAATTTGTTATCCATCATTAAATTCTGGTAGCCTATCTCATTGTTGCTTCCCCAATAGGTGGAAAACAGCAAACGTGCTTCACCTTCCGAAGAAGGCAAAAACTACACGAACCCAGAAAGCTGTAGACCAATTAGCCTCCTTAACACAATGAGCAAACTCCTTGAGAAATGCATAGTAAAACGCGCCAATGCATTCGTAATAAAGCACAGATTAGTTATTCCTAAACAATTCCGTTTCAAGGCTAACCATTTAACTACTCTACAACTCCTTGCCACAGAGGGCGTCATGAAAGGCTTCCACATCCAGAAGTCAGTAGGAGTCGTTATACTTGACATAAACCCCGCGTGTGGCACGCGGGTCTTCTAAGCAAAGTGCTAAACGATAAATTTCCGGATACCATGATTAAACTTACAGCAAACCACTTGCGCGACCGATCCTTCTCCTCGGTAGCGAATGTCGCAAAATCCAAACCTCGCCCAATTGGCGAACATCCCTCAAGGTAACATACTAAGACCACTTCTGTTTACTCTGTACATAAGTGATATACCTAAAAACGCAACAACCACATATCTATTGCAAGCCAATGACAAGATCATCATGTCGCAATCGGGCAAAGTCGTATTCATACAGAAGAATCTTCAAGTGCCACTCAGCCAATTAGAACCGTGGCTCACTAAATGGAGAATTTGGGTATATGTTAAAAGTAAACCGACAATTTTCACTAAACGGAAAAGCCACCATTACCCGCTGCACGGAGTAGAACCACAAAACTCTTCAACGACAACATTAATTGGACCATTGAAATAACCTACCTAGGCCTAGTTGTGGTCAACGGTTTCACCCAGCGCCTACATATGGACGAAGTGCGCAGAAAAGCGTACCTGCAATTGACAGACTATACCCACTTATCAACTACAAGAATGCACTCAAGCTCAACTTGGGCCTAACACAACAAATCTCTCATATAATCCATTCTAACATAAGTAGAGTAAGTGTGGGGCTACGCGGCAAAAACGCAGACATCGCAACCGAACTTTTCAAAACAAGATACTAAGAATAATATCAAAAGTTCCTTTAATATTGCCATCAAAGGAACTGCGAGACGACTTACACAAAATAAAATAAAAATCTGTATAATAACCCTGGCACCTAATTACTTAATCCATGGCTAATATGCCAGATTTTAACATTTATTCTACGCATTCATACATACCACATACTTTACGACTTATACATGAAACTATAGAAGAATTCATTATGAAACTAGCCTTCGACATCTATAACAAACTTCTAGCGCACCACAAAAATCTGCACTTGGCCAGTAGGAAACTACAACTGACGTACACAAGAGACCTCTAACGCTGCTTGACAGACATATTTAACCTAGACGCCGACGATGTAATTAGAGAATTCCTGGACAGTTTACTACAATAACACGTATTCTTTACTTTACTACTTCACAGACATCCCACGAGACGACCATCAACTCCACAGCGGCCCTCGAAGTTCTTGCGCTACCCAGCTACAGCGGTCCTTGGGGAAGAGCTCCCCCCCCCCTCCTCCGGGTGTCTCGCAGCTTGCAGCTGCGCCATCATCCTCGGGTTGGTTGCAAATTAGTGGAGATGCCATGACGATCCGAGGACACATGGATCAAAGAGGAACTACGCACGACAGCACTGAAACGGCTTCCATTGAGGAGACTACGCGTAGAATAATAAATCACCGCTCCCACTATTTCAACATGCAAAATCCTGCATACTAACCTCATGTAGTTATTCATAAATACAGTAACGTAGTATTAAGAATGTCATTACACATAATCAGAAAGCCACGAACACTCTTTACGCCATCACCACATATCTCCCTAGCTTCACTCAGGACTTGCTTATGACTGCAGCCTGGGAGCTCATCTTTTGATGCGCTCGCATGCATCAAATGCCAGCAACACACATTACGGCTTACCCGGGTTCTTATGCGGGACCCGATTAACCTTCGCGCTAGCACATAGCTAACAGCGCGAGGAAGGAAATGTAGAAGCACAGCTCCGCATGCTGGACGATGGTCAACAAAATAGGCGAGTGTGGAGTTCATCTTTTGAAACTAAAACGTGGAAATCAGTGATTTTAAACCATAGAAATCCACTCCTCTACGCGGTAATGCCATCTCGTTACTCGAAACCATCTTTAGTACCACCCTCCTGCGTTCACCACTACTATGGAAACGGTTGTCAATAAAATAAACACATCTATTTTCATTTGTGCCGTGTGTACGTCACCCTCATCTCCCTTCATCTTTGCAGACAATGTAATTCCCAGGACCCTACCACTTTTGGGAGATCATAATGCCCATCATCCGCTATGACGAATACCTATAGCTTGCACATTTTTTCCAATTTCTTCATGGAGTAACACTTTTCAAATGTTAAACATATGTGGACCTACTTTCTTTCCGATTCTTTCGAATTTTCTGACACTTAAAACCCTCCCTTTGCTCTGCATGACTTGTGTATCGCTTTCAGTGGAACGTCGCCTTTGACACATACTCCAGCAATCAACACCCTTGCGTCATCAGCTTGCTTTGTCATCACGTCCCGCTACCGCATATGCTTGCCTGGAAATTGAATCATGTGAACTGAGATCCTTATTCTAGCCTAGCCGTTCTCGACGATCGTAATTGCGAGAATATGTGCCGGATGGTGGATGACTATTTTTATGCCTTCCACTGCCGTTCGTCCTACTAATCAGGACGTTCACTGGTTTGACAAGGGACCGCGGAATACCGGTTATTCGTGCAGTTAGAGCTGCGCTTCGGGTGTTTAGACGGTATTCAAAGCTCGAAAATCGTATCTCTTAGAAACAAATTCGCACCAGGACTCGATGCATCATTCTAACAATCTACATATTTTTGCAGAGTCCTTTAATCGCTTCATGCCTTCGTCAGAATTATGAGATAATCTTCGAAGGTTGTCCGCTCACAAAGTGACAGAATCTACGTTACTCAGTCTTAAAATGAGCAATGACAGGCATCATTTATTTTATAGGCAAGTGGCCTACACCCTGAGTAGTACTTTTCGCCCTTTAGGAACCGACTTCAATCCTATTAACTGTCTTTTAAATCGCTTAATGATACATGTTACAATGTTCATGAATTTGCCTATTTTCTCTCAAAGCATGTTATTCATATACCGATAAATTATGTTCACGAAGTACGAATGTTCTAATACTCCTACTAAATTTTATTGAGCGCACGATTGCATATATATGCTCTTTTAATAAATTGACTACATTTTCTAAATATTATCTGTATTTGACATATTTGACATTCGAGCGGGAAAAACATATTAAAGTCATTTTTAGTTAAATTGTGAATTGGTTTTTATTGTGCACTTGTGCAAATAACAGAAACAGGATGCCGTTTCGTCCTCACCTACACAGTGTCACTCAGGCAAGTAATTCAGTGATTCATAATCACGTGAAGTGTGAGTGAGTGAGTGAGTGAGTGAGTGAGTAAGTGAGTGAGTGAGTGACTGACTGACTGAGTGAGTGAGTGAATGAGTGAGTGAGTGACGCAATTCTGTTCAAGAAACAAGTGATATTGGCTTGTCTTTAAATCAGGAGAGCCTCCGCTGCACTGGCGAATAAATTACGCAATAAGGAAGTGTCTCGATCGTGCACAGGTTTTTTTAATGAATGCGAGATATAGTGGATGCAGTGTGAATTAAAGATGCCGAAGCTGAAGCTCAGTAATACGAGAAGACCCAAGAGTTTCAAATTGAAATTCTAGTGACCTCATTAGTAAACAAGGCAGTGACTTATACTGCAGGGCATGTGAATAAACATTTGCAGTGACAAAAGGTTTCATATGGTTCAACATATTAATACAGTAAAATACAACGAAATTATAGCTGATAAGTGTGACAGAAGTGAAAATACCCACTGTGTATGACCATTTTCTTTTATTTTTAACTAATGCAGCAAGCTAGATGGCCGAAGCACGGAAAACACTAAGAGAAAAGCTTCACAAGAGCATTCACTTATCTTGCCTTACTCGTGCTCTTCGTCGCATTACAGAAACAATTAGACTGTATCTTCCTAAGGTAGATAAATTAATGTCCAATGTGAAAAAGCTGTTTCTTAAATCTGCATCTAGGATTCTGGGGTGGTCGAAGACTACAGGGCAACTACAAGAGTATAGTCTCAGTAACTGCGTTGGAAAGAAAAGGCACAAGACGCCCCATCTATTCAAATAGATGACATAATATTCCACTGCCATCTGAACCTGTTTTAACTCGCTGGGGAGTTGGATAATAGTCACATTGTATTATGGTAAAGATGTAGATTCAATCAGAAGTACTATTAATTCGTTAGACTTAGAGTGTTTCAAATGAAACATCACAGAAGGTTCTGTCAGATGAGAAAATCGAAGGTAACTCTGAAATCTTTACTTATTAACATATTTTTCAATATGACTGCAGTCATTTTAACGTCGGAACATGAGGTCTTCCCTTAAATCAGTCGTTAAATGTGCTTGATACTGTTATCTCTGGTTTGGTGCCGATTCTGTGTAATGTAGGATGGAAACAAATATCACCATTTAATATAGCACCAATATCTTCGTGTCACGTTGAAACAAATTCCTCAAGATACAAGAGTACGTTAGGGGATGACAGAGGAAGATTTACAGCGGAAAGTCTCCATCACGGAGTAGTGCTAAATGTACGTCATCCCTTATTTTGAATGTGGAGTCACCTGCAAATACTTCTCAGCAGTAAATGTAACTTTGCATGGATACAATGTCTTATCCAACGATTTTAAGGAGTATTTTGGAACATATTTGGCAACATTTTAAGGGTATATTTGCGTGCATATTTGCATGCGCATTACAAGAGTTTCTAGAGCACGAAAATCCTAACCCTGTTAACGATACAATGTATTTTTCATCTTGCAGGAGTAGAAACCGGCCCATCTTCCTCTAGTCACTTAGGTCCTGGGCCAAATGGTGTTCATATTTTAATGCAGCAGCGCTTCTCTTCCGGTAGTAAACCATTTCTCTTGCAGGTTTATAACAGTGAAACACAGATTTAAATTTCGTGTAGTTTGCACAAGGCCATCATAGTCCCAATAGCAAATTAAGGTAAGGATACACATCTACCTTGAAGTCACGAGCCGATCTCCCTCACCAGTTACATTTGGAAGATGATGCAGCGTATGATTAACGGTTGTTACAAGGTTGGCTAAAATAAGAGAAACTTCTATTGGACGCCCGCTGCTGTTCTACAATCGACTCATTAGTTTCATGCACGCAAAATCATACACGGATTTCTGAGAAGAGGAAAGATGGTTGCAATATTTTTTGACCCCGAAAAGCGCACGACCATTGCCGGAAGGTAGGGAAACTTCGTATGCGCAGTAATTGGGAAATCCGTCATCGTCTTGCCCTCCTTATACGTGACTTTAAGCGGACAGGATATTTCGCGCTCGGTTTTAAGTCGTATTTTTACTCGGGAGAACAGAGCACAGCAGGGCTCAATACTCAGCCTCACACTTTTCGTTACTATCATCGATTTTATTCTGGAGTGTGTTCCATCTGTTTAGTCTTCAATGCTTGTGGATGCTTTTGGATTATTAGTTTCCGGCGGACCTGTATCTCATTACACCCAATCCTTCTGTGTCTTTCTACAGCATGTAGAATATAGAAAAGGCTTTAAATTTTCTGCCGACAGAATTATCTGTGTGGTCATTTGGTATTGGAAGACGTGTTCTTCGCCTTCTCTGCTACTTCTCTTTTGGGAGGTGAAGTGAATTTTTAAATTTATTTTCTATAGAAATCATAGCTAGGCTTTTCATATATGGAACTGAAATGCGAAGAGTGACGGTTCTCTTAATTTTTACGCGTTTTAGATGGCACATCCTGCGGAGCTGATGGCATAATACATTTAAGACTCCAGCACTCACCGATCCGCAGGAAACTTCATTACGGTGTGCTGTGTTCTCTTCGGCGCGACCTTTCATTTTAAGCCGACTAAGTTCTACTTAACACCATGGTATGAGGCTTAATATCAGTACCTTTCCCACCATCCCAGTTGTCAACTTGTGTGCGGAAACTGCGAAACCTCCTCTATCTTTTTGAGTGATGCCCTTTGTAGCTACGCATGTAGAACCTCCAGTCCCCTGGACATCTATTTCTACTTTGTTGGACAAAGCTCCCTGGCTTTACTCTCTCCTGGTGCTCGGTTTCGTTTTCTCCAAATCTTGAACGTCACCATACCGGCAACGTTTACCAAGAGGAAACTGACTTTCCTCTACGGCTTCTCGCCGAGATACACTTCGATCTAGTGAAGTTAACGTCGCCAAATTCAGTTATTTATTCGGCATTTCTCTAACTGAATAAGTAGTTTGGAAACTGTTTTTTCCTTTATACTGATGACCAAGAGATCAATGAGAGAGTGGCCTATGTTTTTACTTAAGACCTACAGCGTTTAGACTACAACTTTTACGGCAGTATTCGATTTTTAACTCTGAGATTTGTAGTATTCACCAAGCTCCTTTATATTTTCAGCAGCAGGTCCTGCAGCAGTGGATTATTTGCACCAACTCTTTTATTTCATTCCACAGACTTTGTTTGGTGAAGAATATAGATGGGGAGAAGTGATTCAGCGTGACTATCTACTAGGCCACCCCCTCACTGTTATCTACCTACCTGAGAGAACCGGTCAGCCCCTCACATTGTGTAACTGGTGGAATCACGTCAGATAACAAGTTAAAAAGATACTTCAAAGCCGAATGGGAACATAAGTACGTTTGTTGCTCCTAATAAAAAACTATGATGTGTTGCACTCACATGACTTTCTGTACTCTTGTACCAACTATTCTCACAAACTCTTATTCCTCTATATTCTTCATATTAGTCGAAATAAGCATTTGCAGAAATTATTGCTAATTTTCTTGTAGATGCAAGAGGATGATGCTACAGTAGGTAGGCTTTGAGCAATAGTCAAATCTTTTAAAGCTGATCACTAGGGCTTGGAAGTTCATGCCCTAAAAGCACTGAAATATGCATGCAAATATGCTCTTAAAAACTTCAAAATATGCCAAGAAATATGCACTATTTCATTAGAACAGTTCATGTCCCTTTGCAGTAGACGAGTTAGTGTAAATAATAAAGTTACCTTATTCCTTAGAGGTCGAAGCAGAAGTGGTCCCGCTGCTACAATTAACTGCTAAATTGCAGTTCACAGCCAACACTACACAAATTTTCAACAGTAAAACGTCGTCTATTGTCTGGCAAAACACTTTTGTAACGTGAAAAACTTCTTTACACGTCACAAGATGTTATAGGCGCATATTTAAATGGTGTTAACTGTTTCACAGAGAGAGTCAAGTCTCTTGGTGTGACAGATGGTTTTCTTTCGAGGATGTCTCGAATATCGCACATCTGTTTATAACCAGAATTTTTTGAAATTACATAATTCACGTTCTCTTTCACTTTTTTCCTATGCTTCCAGGAACCGAACTTAGATCACATATTGCTTTTTCAAGCACAGTAAGTGATTCATGCAAAGGAAATCCTACAGCTTCCAACGCCGTTATGGCTGTTGGTAGGAATGAAAAATGGGCAGATATGAAACTAAGATCCTTCTTTAACCCACTGCCTGACAGAATATTTTGCACAGTTTGTATTGATGAAGCATTGTTCGAGTCCAATGAATTAACAACCTCTTCGATTATTTCTATGTGCTCAGCATAATATAAAACTGCATCGACCCATGTTCCCCAACGAGTTAACACCGTTGCAGGAGGAAGTCGGATATTAGGTGCAGTTGATCTCTCTTTTAGGAGATTTAACAAAAATTCTCTTTGTACTGGACACAAATCTATCTACCAGTGGGAAAGGATCGCGCATTGTCTCAGAAATTTGATGAAGAGCGTGTGCCTAACAAGTTATATGAATTAAGTTAGAAAAAATACCTTTCAGAGTTTTTCCTAATTTTACCATATAAAGTAACAAATAAAAGCAAGCAGTTGTATTCGATTCCACATGGGCATTGTAATTTCAAAGAGTCCATCACAAATTGTGTCACAGTTACATTGTCAGTGGCCGACAATTTGCACATATTAAGGAGATAAGCTGTAGTCTTTTGTTCATTATTTAAGGCACCCCCGATTAATTAGCAATAGAACAGCGTTTAGAATCAGGGGTTTCATCAACAGACAACCACACAAACTGATCTGCTAAATCTTGTATATTTGACAATACGTTATTGTAACAATGCCCTACATAAGTCTTACGCAGTGTACTTTCTTCAGGCACATGTTGTTGAGTACACTTGGCAAGAAAGTTTTTAAATATCGGATTATTAATTTTGAACAAGGGAATATCAGCAGCTAAAAATACTTGGCACAAGTCATAGGAAAATTCAGTAACCCTACTTCCTAAACACTCTACTAATTGTTTTAGAACGGGTTATTTGTTTGCGAGTTTTCTGATTAAATTCTCCTTATGTTTTGCTGTGTTTATGTGCTGGACTATTTGAAATCTTTTCTCACTCCGTATATTTTGGTCACACGCTCCACAAAACAGCGCCCTATTATCTGGAGATATTAAATCACCCGAAAACTCCTTCTGTAAATTAATTAATCTAGCACTCTAAGTTGGTTTTATTTTCGGCATTTGAAGAGCTTTTTAACATTTTATACGCCTAATTTAATTTGGAGAGAACCAGTTCACAACACTGTTGCGTTTGAAGATCACGCAGAGGCAAGCGTTGCTATAATCGTGCTGCTCAAAACGTTGACCTGCACTTTATCTTTGTTAATATAAACCTCTCAGATAACGCACTGATTAGTCTCTACGCACAAGCCTATTATGAAAGGATGGAAACAGGGGATTCACTACATAACAACATGACTTAGCATTGCTTCTCGCCACCTCGCGGGTTACATCATCATATGCAACACTACCAATATGAAAAATATTATCCAGGTGGAAAGAAAACCATAAAAATCATTAAAATATGCTATATAGAAGCTATAGTATTGAAATAATATGCATTTATCAAATCAAGAAAATATGCAGTTATATGCACTATAAAATCACGTCCAAATAACTTAAAATTCCATAATTCGTGTACATAATGTAAAAGCATACATTGTTAACCCCTATGAAAAAACATGCAAATGCATGAACTTCCTAGCCCTACTGATCATTATATGAAGTCTGAAATTTCTTTCCCTTAGCACGGAAAAGAGATACAAAAGTGAATAACGACCTTCCATTTGCAAAAAGTTTAAGTATTGCAAAACTCACACAAATAACAAGGAATGTCTTCGAAATGGTTTGCTCTACATAAAAAAGGCATTTGGACACATCTTGTGTCTTTCAACGAGATGTACGTTTTTGTATAGTAAGATTTGGTTACAAAAGTCATCAAGAGTAAGCAGGACTACATAAGCTATAGCCAGAAAATTCAAAATGTGCATTTAACTTGCCATAAGAATATCTTAAACATATGGAATTTTCATCAAAATCGTTAGAACCATTTTTGAGAACATAAATTTTTTCGAAAACAATTTGCATGTAAAGGGTAGCTTAGGGTTGAGTAATTTTCTTCAAAACCTTCATGTTGCATCCTTGAAATATATTATAATTACATACCAACTTTGGTTTTTAACCGAGTCTTTGTTTTTGAGTTATGCTATTCACAGACACACACAAACACACACACTCACAGAGAGAGAGAGAGAGAGAGAGAGAGAGAGAGAGAGAGAGAGAGAGAGAGAGAGAAACACACACGGACCCTTCTCTCAATCTTTTTTGTCGGGTTTTCTAGTATTATTTCCGATGAAATCTCGACATAGAAATTTTGGGTCGAATACAATACTTCCCCTACTTACTCTATGTAGTGGAGAAAGTAATAAAGCTTTGTGTTTATTATATCAAAAGGAAATGTACGTAACGTAATTACAAAACTAACACACAATGTTTCTATTCGATTTTGCCACTGCGGAAACCTACTTTGTAAAGACGTATAGATACGTTAACAAACAACCGGAAAAAAGACGGAAAAAACAACCCCTCTTCCCCATGCCTGCTGTGCAATTACCATCGTTACACACGGCGTACCCACGACTCCCTTCACTCGCTCCATGGTGCTGGCATTAGCGTGTTCTTTGTGCCTGTGTCTGGACATATCGGCCCACTAGAACATAAGGCATCAGACGTTGCTACCAGGGCTGAAATATTATCTTTCTGGCATTTTAACTCTTGCATTGCTTCGAATGATTTTAAAATTTTAGACATCTTTTACTTCGTTCTGACCTAACACTCTGGCGCGGGGACTGGTCTGATGTTCCCTGGAACAAATCTGGGTAGATTACGTTTCTATCTATTACCCGTAGCTCTTCCTTGCGTTCCTTCCGATGCGAGGAAGTGATTTTAGATAGACTATGTCTCAGACACTGCTGTTTCAGCCACAGTCACGTGTGTTCTGTCCCTGCACCCTTGTGTGCTTACTGTCCTTAACCGTTAACGTGCAACATGTTTTATTGCAGTGTCAGGTTTAGCTCGGTTACGTGTGTCCTTGAGATTGTCATCAACAATTTCCCAGATGCTTGCTGACAATTTGTGTGATCTGCAGCATGTATAATGTTTTATTTGTTGCAGAGGAACGGGTAATAAGTATAATCTCCCGTGTTAGTCGGTGGCTGCTGCATTTACCATGTATCAATCGCGAGAAAAGGGCGGCACACGGCAAGCGGTAGAGGAACACCAGTATAAAAACGAACCGACGTAGTGGCGGATACTGTAATATAGTCATTGTTGCAGTGTTTATTAAACTGCGTGTGTTGACCATGGTGGAGATACAGGAATGTTTTAATGAAAGACCATTAACTCCCATATTTTCTAAGAAGTATACAATATGCCAACCGATTATCGGTACGGTTAACTATGTATAAATATTGGAAAAACAAAGTCAAGTATTTTACTAGAGACTTCATCATATTCTAAATCTGTAGTGCAACATCTACATATATGCAACAACATTTTTAATGGATATTGGCAGAGTTCTGCCTTAGCAATTGTAAATAATTGACTTACAAAATAACATTGACACGAAAGACAGCTTCAGAACAAAAATTATTTGTCCTCCTTTTATAGAAATTTAACCTATGCAAGGTTCCCTCGGTTGCACAACTCTTTCTAACAGAATACGGAGCATATTCATATGTACTTACTATGTGAACAGTTCTGGAAATCACATCATAGAAATCGACTTTCCCATCTGAGCTTGTAAAACGTTCTTCGTTTGTGTGTTAGTCAGACCATGTGTCCAAATATTACAAAACAATGGGAGAGAAAAGAGGAAGAAAAACTGGAGAAAGTATCGAATTTGCACAGGGCAGTGATAGAAAGTTATGGTGTGTATCACATGGGCGTGCTCTGTGAATAGTGTAATCCAAAATGTGTAAAACTGTGTATTGCATTGAAGAATATGAGAGAGAGAGAGAGAGAGAGAGAGAGAGAGAGAGAGAGAGAGAGAGAGACGGGGCGGGGGGGGGGGGGGGCTGAAGAAGCTTCATAATCAGCGTTCCAAAAGGAAAACTGTGGTATTAGTGCTTAATGGGTTCGAAGGTCGTAGCCTCATTTGTATGATCGAATGCCTCTGCAGTTGTATATTTCGTGCTTGTATAACCAGGTTTAATTAAAATATGTGTTACATTGTTACAATGTGTGTATTTATGCATACAAATGTATTGCCATTCCCTCTGGTGGGTTGATATTTCTATAAGGTTGTTTCATAAGTTTATTCATTTTGCTCGCAAGTTCCATCTATGGCACCTGAAAACCCTGAACCCTCTGTACACTGAAGTTATCATAGTTGGCCAACCACCCTACGACATAGAAGTCAATTAAGAGATTCGCTACTGGATATGTGAGTGTGTTTGTGACTGGCGTTGGATGAAACAGAGTGGACTTCTGTTTACAAACTATGGAAAGTAAAAAGGAACATTTCCGACATCTTATGCTGTTTTACTATCGCAAGGGAAAAATCGTTTAACAATTACAGCAGAAAATTTGTGCCGTCTATGGGGAAAATGCAGTAACGAGTCGAGTGTGTCAAAAGTGGTTTATTCGATTTCGAGCTGGGAATTTCTCCCTAAAAGACAAACCTCGAGCTGCAGAGCCAAAGGTTACGGGCGTGGTAAGAATTAATGAAATGATAGTCAACAATCCACGAATGACAACTGGGGCGTTGGTATTGGAGCTCTATTTAGTCCGCGTTACTGTAGTCAGTAACTTCAAAAAATTGAGTTACGTAAATATTCGCGATGTATGGGTTCCTCGCGCACTAAGTGAAGCGAATTTGATTAGTGTATCTCCATCTGAGACTCCAGAGACAACCAGAATGATCCTTTTCTGGAACGGCTGGTAATTGGAGATGAGAAGCGGATTGTGTACATTAACGCTCGAAAGAATAAACCATGGTGCAAGATAGGGCACCGACCACTATCGGTCCCTAAACCAGGGTTGCATCTGAGAAAAGTAATGTTAAGTATTTTTTTTGGGGGGGGGGGGGAATTGCAAAGGAATCCTGTATTACGAACTGCTTCCGGATAAGGAGACTTTCCATTCCGAGAAATACCGTTCTTAGCTGGATCGTGTCAAGGTAGCCATCGAAGAGAAAAAACGAAATTGGAAAACGATGTCGTTTCTCACCACCACAACGCCAGACCACATGCTCCAATGACGATTCGTAAAAAATTGCGTAATTTTGAGTGGGATGTTACCCTCAACTGCCGTATTCTCCAGGCGTTGCCCCTTCCAGTTTTCATCCATTCTGTTCCCTGCAGAATTTCCTGAATAACAAACACCTCATTCCCTTGGAAGACTGCAGACTGAACCTAAAAAAGGTTTCTCAACCAGAAATCCTCAAATTTTGAAGAAATAGAATGAATAGTCTTCTAGATAAATGTCAATATATTGTGGACAACAATGGTGTACACTGTAGGAAATAAATAATTTGTTTACAAAACCAACCTTATTTATGTTTTGAACAACCAGGAGTTTAAAGTTTGTAAACACAAACAATGGCAACTACTCTGTCGTATCTGTGCTGCTGGTGAGGTGTGTTCCCAGCATTCTTAGTAATTGAAACGTCACGAAATGCGAACGAGCTTACGAGAACATAAAGTTAGTTGCAATTAATATGTACTCTCATGACAGTAGTATTAGTAGTAGTGCTAGTGGTAGTATTGCTGCTGCTAGTGCTAGTGCTACTACTACTACTGCTACTACTACTACTACTACCCCTACTACTACTACTGCTACTACCCCTCCTCCTCCTCCTCCTACTACTACTACTACTACTACTACTACTACTACTACTACTACTACTACTACTACTACTACTACTACTACCACCCCTACTACTACTACTACTACTACTACTACTACTACTACTACTACTACTACTACTACTACTACTACTACTACTACTACTACTACCCCTACTACTACTACTGCATTCTTGTCTCCTAGTTCCTAGCAAACCAGCCCTACTCCTTACATTGAGAGCAGAGCAAATTCGCCAATAGGTAGGTTAAGATGTGAATAGGTAAGCAGCATTTGCGACATCAGTCTTAAGGTAATAACTGCGACGATAATATCCGATGCTCTTGAGGTTAGCAGCACTGAGATTGCGAATGGTTTCTATTATTTCTGCTTTATTGCTCTGTTCCAAACGAGTAGCAAGTTTGTCATGTGTGCTGATTGTTCAAAATGGACTAACGTTGCACAGTTGTGTTTATCATCTCAGAGCTTCCCATTAAATGCAGTTATATACGTATAATGAAAGAAACATATACAGGATTAGTCAAGTATTTTCCTGATGATTAGATACTATGTTGTTCATAATTGAGTTATTTACTTATTTATTTGTTTGTTTATTTTCCTCCACAGTAGCGTGAATGCTTCAGGATATGGCTGTTGGAAAGAGTTTTGAAACAGTGGTAATATAAATATAACAAATAATTTATTTTTGCTTCAAATATAACAACTTTACAAAATAACCAATGCATTTTAACTGTTTAGTGTCCTTTGTGAACTGGAAAATCTGCATACCAGCCATAAGCACCATGATGGCCAGTGTGAGCTCCGAAATCAACATAATCATCCCCTCCGTTGCCTCCTCCATGAGCACCACGCTGAAAACGACCATTTTCCTCCTGTTGTTGATCATTTGCTTGAACCACAGGCAAGAAATTTGCTTGGCGAATGACTCTGAGAACTGGGGATGGAGCTACTTCTACCATTTGGATATTTTCCACAGGAACAGCAATGTATTGTGGTCTAGCTGATGCCATTCCTACTAGAATGGCGCTAAATACACACAGGGCAAGCTGAAAAAAAACATGTTCGTGTATATGTATTAGTTTATTGGACATAAATTTGTTTCTGCAATACATATTAAAGTATTTGACTTTAAAATAATCTACTTCGGATTGTTTTCTCATATTCTATTAATCACATTCTTACTCCCAGTAAAGGCAAGAGGCGTTTTCAGTTGCAGTCACTCATCTGTTTATTAGACGTTGTGAAATAGCAGTATTATGGCGTACACTCCAGATACATGAATGACTGAATCAGTAGCATAGTCTAACGTGACGGAAAAGTGACCTATGTATAATTACTTGTAATTCAACTCAGTGGCCGCTCCTGAGGGATCGCATACTCGCAACTGCACACCCATTAATTTTTTCCGCATGCGAATGTGTATAGACATGCATATGAGAAAGTCGAATGTCCAACTTTTTTGTACGTATATGAACTTGCTCGTTTAATTTTCCCGCGCCCTCTTTACCAAATGTCAGTTCATTCCAATTCAGTCAACAAGCTGAAACGCATACACCTGATTTTGCGACTGGCGAAGGTAGCTTTTAGGCGAGGGGTACGCAGGGAACGGTGCAAAGCTTGCATTTAAGAGTACGGCGAGTTAAGGCAGCATAATCGACAAGGCCAACACATGCCATTCCTACCGCGCAAGCGCACTACGCTCTCGTACAAGTCCCTCCGTTTGCCTTGCTACGAGCATTTCCCTCCTGTTGTTTAGCAGAACCTACTTGGCAGCCAACGTGACGGTTCTAAATGTAATGTAGCTACCTTCTATACTATATTAATGTTATAACACAGTTACATTTAGTCTTATTAAGCGATTAAAAATGCATATAATTACTCTTCATGTCGTAATTTACTAAGGCCAATACTTCAGTTTGGAATAGTTATTTTGTTACAGTGTTTATTACTGTTATGTTTGTGTTCTGGCTGCAAGTTGCATGCACTTGTGTCTGCACATAGTGGGAAATTTGAATCTATGAAAGTGTGGAAATGAATAACATGGCGAAACTAAAAGAGATAAATCTTTCGGGTTTATTTTTATAAGAGAAGCTGTTTTCCGCGCTTATTGTTTGCGAGTGAGAGAAATGGTGTCTGGATAAATAATAGTTCTTGTGATATTGGTCATTTAAAACAAAAAATAGCAAAACATAAGAGCTCAATTGCCCATATGAATTTAGAATTGGAATTGTGGTGTGGGTGTGTTAAGAAAGAAAGGGAGTAAAGGTGGAGAGGATGTAATGTATTGCACACCCAGTGCGATAAGCCACGAGCCACCACTGCTTCAACTGGCACTCTGTTCTTGGAAGTGCCCGTGTTATACATATTTTCGGACGCGATTGGTCGAGTTGTCGTACAGTACAAATTAGATTTCTTCATTTATTTAACTTTGAGAAATATAAACTGTGTCTTCCTTAAAAGCTACAAAGCTCCTTGAACACGAATACCCATCTAGAGCTGGCGCACCGAGCTTGGCAATCTGCAGGATGCGCTGAAAACTGTTTTCAGAAGCGAACCGTTACGCCAGTTGTAGGCGACAGTATCCCTATTACGGGCTAACAATGCTTCGAGGTGTGCATATCACATTGAAGGAATAGACAGTGAGAGCGGCTGGTACAATGGGGGAGCGGAAGTGGCATATGACATTCAATCAAGCGAGGTAGTCCGACTTTATCCGAGTGGTACCGACGTTTCGCGCGGCTCTCGTTGACAAGCTTTCGTTGCGTTACCGCTAATTGTTCGTTTATTCACAAGATGGCAGGAGAAGAACTAACACTTGCACATGACCTGTGTAATAATTTAATAAAAGAGAAAGACAATAAAGTTGTACCTTATGTTTATAAGCAATATTATTCTAATTGTTGTGTATACTTGAAAGACTGAGAAATTGGATCGTAAAAATGAATTACGCAGTGGTGTGATCTATATTCTGTAATGATAATGCGTGACGTGGATGTATTTAAGGAATCATTATGAAGGGAAAGTAACGACCTTGCTCCTAATTCCCTTAAAAATACATGGCAAGTGAGTTTCATTTTATAGACAACTGTTTGGACAGCAAAACATAGTTAACAAGCCAAAACAAAAACAAGACAGGATTCAGTAAGTCCGAAATAGCCTCTATTTAAGATAACACATGCTATGTTTACAAAATTTAAAGGCCAGTGTTAGCAATATTGTAAGCATCAGCAAGACATCGTATCCAAAAAACGAAAAAGTATAATGCTACTTCCATGAATGCAGATATAAATGAAGAAATTAGCAAACTTCACTTGCTTTAGAAATACACTAATAGTAATGTGTAGAGCTATAACATTTAGGAACGGAGTAAGAATATAAATTACCTTTGCACAGTGCGCGTCTTACGTCAGTATCTCCAAGGGTTGAATGAAGGGGAGGGTACAGTCACGCGACTCTAACGAAGTCCAAGTTATGTTTTGTAGTGGAGATATAACCTGCGTAAGTTTTCCAGTCTCTGAATAAGGTCAGTGAGGCGTAATTAATTAACAAATTTTTCGTCATTGGCTAAGAGAGTCGAAAAGTTTGGCAAAGTACATTTTGCTATAATCGAAGAAAATGTAGTGTAAACCCTCTCATGCAAATATTATGGATTCTAGGAACAGGAGTAGGACGGACGTGGAGGGGAGTTCGGCACTTCTACCTTAGTGATCTTTAGAGCATTTGCCCCAAAGGAACGGATGAGGTGAGGGGAGACAGAGGGCGGCTAGATCTCAGGAGCGTAGGTACAGTAGAGGGTAGGGTCTCTACATTTTCCCAGATTAAAACTCCCCGACACCAGTCAATACACCGGTCCCCCGCCGGCTCGCGCAGAGCGCCACCTACAGGTGCCCGTCCCTGTCTTAAGGGCCCCAGTGGGGAGTCGAACCGGAGCCCGACTTTCGTGTGAGGGGATGGAATCACTCAGATCATTTCTACTCCACCGTGCTTCACCCGAACTCCCGCTATCACTTTCTATTCTGAAATAGATCAAACGGATGAAAGGATGAATATAATGAGCGGTGAAGTGAAATGGAGGGAGGGGAAGTTCAAGGGATGAGAATAACCCATCCAGCATACGCCTGGCGACGCGGGAAAACCCCGAAAAAGCCTATGGTTCAGGTAGGCCGGCGCCGGGATCCTCCTAAATGCGAGCCTCACACGTTACCGTGGATCCATTTCGCTCGGTTTAAGGATTCTAAGCGTAAATCCTTAGTTGCAGTGTCCGAACTGCAGTACCAGAAGACATATCGTGACCCGAGTTCTATCCCAGGAGACTACATGTGGGACATGTAGTGGACAATGAGGTCCATTTTCATACCATGTATCATCAGTGTCACCGGCTGTGGTGCCGCATATAGTTAAAGCGGGCGTCAAATACTTAAAAACAACACACAGCTGGTGTGTTAAAAGAGAGGGGGAAGTTTCATATTCAATTGATGCTACTAATTCTTTGAACATTTGTGTTGAAAGTGTCCAAAGAATTCCACCAAGTATACTAAAAAAGAACACATTTAACCTACATGGCCCGTGCTGCACATTGATTCGCAAAGAATTTCCCTCCTGCTATGTGATGTGGATAGTTACATATCCAATGTGAAAATATAATAATTAAAAAGCTTTAAGGGTCCCAGCAGAGTCCTGGTTCAAGTGATAGCCCCTGGCGTCCCACTCCCTCCGCAAACTATTATAACGAGATGATACACGTGACTGAACGCTGTCCTCTATTACTTTGCACAATAGAAGAAAGTAGTAGACATTATCAACAGGTTTGGTGAGGAAAAGTACTCTGTAGTAGAAAAAGTAAAACCCCTTTTTTGGAAAGAGCTATTTGAGGAAGTGAACCATCTATCTGTGTTGAGAATTTGGAGGTTTTTGGGGTTTAAATATCTTGAATATAAAGATGGCATGACATTTCCGTTGGACAGTAACGACATTGCTGTGGCCAAAATGGTATTTATGAGAATCATGTATAAGTTAGGGGCAAGGGGAAATAAAAATGCCTACTATCTCGATGAAACATGGATAACCCAAAATTACCCACACAAATATTATTGGCAGAGTGGTGATGAGTTTGGAAAGTTGAAGGTTCCTAGTGGTAAAGGTGAATAATTAATTATGTATCAGACGCGATCAACTACACCGGAATGTTCTGGAAGTAATTTCGTCTTCAGATCTAAATCGAATTCGAACACAGACTATGTTGGAGAAATGAATGGGCAACTTTCCAAAACTAGGTTCACGGCAGTCACGTATTTAAATGGTACCCTATTTCATTATTCAAATGGAAAACATCCTCTATCACTCCGTTGTTGTGGTTTATTCTTATACGAACCATTCATGAATCCCCGCGTATTCGCATCCGAGACATTTAAAACTTTTACGCTGTGCCTGATTAAATTCTAAGAACTTCCTTGCTTATAGGTATACGTTTTACAGGCGCATCAGGACTAGGTTATGTTTCAGTGCTAATTCAGCTAGTTGAACAAGGAAAATATCATTTTATTGCAGTTGCATCATAAGAAATTTCACGCACATAGGCTGAAGTCTGAACATCGGAAAAATAAATTGCTACTATTTTGTCTGCTCTTGTAAAATTCCCACAATACGTAAGTAATAGTTCCACAGATCGTGGAAATGAGCTTTTATGAATTCATGCAAACTGACAAGAACACGAAAGTCAAAGTATATGCATGAAATCACCTCACATAATATATAAATAAGACACATATCTGGTGCTCAGAGCATATTTAGTGACTTAGCCTCCAGCAGGAAACAAACTACCCGATGTCAGATACACTAGAGGACAGTGATCACGATAGAATAATTGAATATATAATATAGCATAGTATTATATACCTAATATAATATACACACATTGGAGGGAAAACAATTGCCCAAGGGACTTCTGAAAATTTTATAATTACAAAAGGAGACCATGAAATTAGTAAACTGATGGAAAAGGCACAAGAAATAACAAAAAATCCAAAGAAAAGATCGAAGTACATACAGGCAAAGTATATAATTTCACGCTATGGAGGGATGCAAATAGAAAGTTAGTATCTCAAGATTTTTGGAAGGGCAGTTAATAACAGCCTCACACACACAAAAAAAGAGGGACACACAGGAAGTAAACTTTAGTATTGAGTGACAATTTTTATATCAGACATCTCGCAAAAAGTTGTTCGATGTGCGAATTGCGTTAGAAAGTAAAATCTTTCAATATTCGATGTGACAATGAGCCACAAGCTATCATCAGGTATAAGAGAAATTCATTAGCGGTTTTACTAATAGGTATTCTGAAAAAAAAAATGTGATAGAATTTCAACATTTACCACAATACCACGAGTGATTGTCAATTTATCTAGAGAATTTGACTATCACGAGTTGCATTCATTAAGAGTATTTAACGAATTCAAGGATGGCATAGCCTATGGAATGCTATTTAAATCCTGTATTGTAATGACTAGGGCTAGGAAGTTCATGCATTTGCATGTTTTTTACAGGGGTTAAAAACGTATGCTTTTACATTATGTGCACGAATTATGGAATTTTCAGTTATTTGGACATGATTTTATAGTGCATATAACTGCATATTTTCTTGATTTTGATAAATGCATACTATTTCAATATTATAGCCCCTATATTGCATATTTTGATGATTTTTATGGATTTTTATTATTTTTTCCCATCTGAATAATATTTTTCATATTGGTAGTATTGCGCATGATGATGCAACTCACGGATTTCAATATTACAGCCCCTATATTGCACATGTTAATGATTTTTATGGATTTTTATTATTTTTTCCCATCTGAATAATATTTTTCATATTGGTAGTATTGCACATGTTGATGCAACTCGCGAGGTGAGTCATGTTGTCATGCGTGAATCCCCTGTTTCCATCCCTTCATTATATGTATGTGCGTAGAGAATAATCAATGCGTTATCTGAGAGGTTTATATTAACAAAGTGTGCAGGTCAACGTTTTGAGCAGCACAATTATCGCAACACTTGCCTGACCTCCAATAGTTGTGGCATGGTCTTCAAACGTAACGTAATTAGGCGCATAAAATGTTAAAAAGCTCTTCAAATGCGAAAGTAAAACCAACTTGGAGTGCTAGATTAATTAGTTTACAGAAAGAGTTTTCGGGTGATTTAATATCTACAGATAAAAGGGTACTATATTGTGGAGCGTGTGAGAAAAAGGTAGGGAGTGAGAAAAGATTTCAAATAGTTCAGCACATAAACACAGCAAAACATAAGGAGAATTTAATCAGAAAACTCGCAAACAGAGAACCTGCTCAAAAACAGCTAGTAGAGTGTTTAGGAAGTAGGGTCACTGAATTTTCCTATGAGTTGTGCCAAGCATTTTTAGCTGCTGATATTCCCTTGTTCAAAGTTAATAATCCGACATTTAAAAACTTTCTTGCCGAGTACACTAGACAGCATGTGCCTGAAGAAAGTGCACTGCGCAAGACTTAGGTCGAACATTGTTACAATAACGTACTGTCAAATTTACAAAATGAATTAGCGGATCAGTTTGTGTGGTTATCTGTTGATGAAATCCCTGATCCTGAGCGCCGTTCTATTGCTAATTTAATCGTGGGTGCTTTAAATAATGAACAAAAGATTACAGCTTATCTTCTTAATGTGTGCGAATTGTCGGCCACTGACAATGTAACTGTGACCCAGTTTGTGATGGACTCTTTGAAATTACTATGGCCATGTTGAATCAATTACGACAGGTTACTTTTATTCGTTACTGATGCTGGTCCTTATATGGTAAAATCAGGACAAACTCCGAAAGGTATTTTTCCTAACTTAATTCATATAACTTGTTTGACACACGCTCTTCATCGCATTTCTGAGACAATACGCGATTCTTTCCCATTGATAGATTTGTATCCTGTACAAAGAGAATTTTTGTTAAATCTCCTAAACGAGTTAAGTTGTTTAGATCAACAGCACCTAATGTCCGACTTCCTGCTGCACCAGTGTTAACTCGATGGGGAACATGGGTCGACGCAGTTTTATATTATGCTGAGCACATAGAAATAGTCGAAGAGGTTGTTAATTCATTGGACTCGAAAGATGCTTCATCAATAGAAACTGTGCAAAATACTGGGTTAAAAGAGGATTTTAGTTTCATATCTGCCAATTTTTCTTTCTTACCAACAGCCATAAAGGCATTGGAAGCTGTGGGATCTTCTTCGCATGAATCACTTACTGTCTTTGAAAAAACAACGTGATCTAAGTTCGGTTCCTTGTGGTATGGCACAAAAAGTAAAAGAGAAAGTGAATTATGTAATTTCAAAAAATTCTGGTTATAAACATGTACGATATTCGAGACATCCTCGAAAGAAAACCATCTGTCACGCCAAGAGACTTGACTCTCTCTGAAGCAGTTAACATCATTTAAATATGCCCTGATAACATCTTGTGACGTGGAGAGAAGTTTTTCACGTTACAGAAGTGTTTTGTGAGACAACAGGCGATGTTTTACGGTTGAAAATTTGTACAAAGTGTTGGTTGTGAACTGCAGTTTAGCAGTTAATAGTAGCAGCGGGACCACTTCTGCTTCAACCTCTAAGGAATAACGTACCTAACTTTCTTATTTATGGTAACTCGCCTTGTCTACTGCAAAGGGGCATTGTTTTAATTCAATAGTGCATATTTCTTGGCATATTTTCAAGTTTTTAAGAGCATATTTGCATGCATATTTCAGTGTTTTTTAGGGCATGAACTTCCGAGCCCTAGTAATGACCAACCTCTTAAAAGAAAAATGAAACAGGTATGTTCATTGGCACGGCCCACAAGATTAAATGCTACTGACCTAGTTTATAGTTTTGTATTGAATACAAAATTTGTCAAACTGGTTCCAAACATATTTCCTGTTGTATTTTGTGTTCTGAGGTTTCCTTCTTTTAATTATTTTATCTATTTCAGCATTAGACACTTCACCGAAGCGAGAGTCAGCCATTTTTGACATTTAAACCTAGCGGCTCTGTTGCATCAAAGTGTGTAAGCTGTTGAACAATTTTTCGCGAATGACGGCTGTCATAGGTTGAAATTTGAAATTGTTATGCACATGAATGGTTGATTTTCACCAACTCACGTATGAGAGGAAGTCATCCTACCTTCCACACGGTAACCCAACAGAACGTGTAGTGTAAAATAGCATGGAAAAGTTAGCATAAGTGTTGCATTTCTTTTATGAATTAAAATTAATTATTTAACGACGCTGTCAATTGCCAGGATCACATTAGCGTCGCCGGTGTGTCGGAATTTCGTCACACAGGAGCTCTTTTACGTGCCAGTAAGTCTACTGACATGGAGCTGTCGTTTTGAAGCACACTTAAAAACCATCGACCTTGGCCGGATTTCAACCCGCGACCTTGGGATCAGTAGGCCAGCGTCTAACGAGCTGAGTCACCCAGGCCGACAAGAGTTATCAGTTGTTCTTGAAATGTTTACATGCAACAATGGGCCGTAAAAAAAGAAATTTGACAGAGGATCAGATAAAATTAAGGTTAAAATGTTATTCCTGCAAACTTGTACATTCTTTCATTCTTGAGAATAAGAAACGAATATAACGAGGCATTTTGATACCGTAATTATTGGCAAGAAGATATTGTAACGCCGGGCACGGCGTACAACAAAGGACCGTCGGGGCGAAGCTACACCACATACCAGACCGGCGCGCAAACAGAGACTCAAGGTAAAACTTCCCACCCACTCGCGCGAGCGAACACGTGACTAACAACAACCAAACGGCAACACAAAGTGTTTCCAGAGCTTTCGAGGCTACGTCATCGCCGACGTGTTTGTGGGAGTCGAGAAAGTTGCGTGTGACGTCATCCCTGCTATATAAGAAGACGAGGAAACAGCAGAGAGGGAGGGAGGGAGGGGGAGTTATGGTTACAGACGTGAGTCGGTCAGTGTGACAGTGAGTGCGAGACGGCTGTGCGTGTGTCGTCGCGTCGTGAAGAAGTTTTAACGAGCGTCGAGTGATTGTATCGTCAGAGTTAGTGTATGAGAGACAGAGACAGTGAAGAAAGGCAGGAAAGGACTGAGTCGGGGCTAGGAGAAGAGAACAATAAGTGTGAGTTGTAATATCACGGAAGACTGTAGCCTATGTTAATGTCAGTACAAGAGAGTTTCTGTGCAAACGTTTGGAAGAAAAAAAAGTAAGAATCAGAAAAAAACTAATTGGTGTGATTGTCATTTTGTAAGAGTATAAATAATTAAATAAAGAAATGATACTAAGATAGATAAATAATTGCGATAAAACATTTATATCAAGATATAATGTAAAAATCAGTGGCGGCTTGTGATCTAAACTATAGGTGAAGCTCGTATCACATAAAAATCACATGCAACATAGCTATTGCTTACATATTAAGTTGATATTTCTGTTCTTTCTCTTGGCGTATTTGTCAGTTGTGTCATCATGAAAAAGCTGCTTCCACTCTAGGTCATTCAGCAAGTTCTTATGGATGGGCATGTTGGCTAGAGATGGTAATCTTTCCTGGGTCATGGAGCTCCGCAAATAAATATTTATGCGTTTGAGAGCCTAAAGGCTTCTCTCCACTGAAACGCTCGTTGACGGCAGTGCTACGACGAGCGAAAAACGTTTGTACACCTGTTGAAATATGTTATTGTTTGCCTTGACCAACTTTAATGCTTCTGTAATGGAAACATTATGCTGGTATTCTTTGTTTCCATACAAAATCTCAAGTTCCGTTTTCAAACGACTTATTTTAAATAAATGTGGATATTATGGGAGTGAGTTGGAGAAGTTAATGTCGTATACGCACGTTAGCTATAGAAGCTTAGCGGCTAGAGATGCCGAACTGTAATCGGCAGATCCGTGGTTCAAATCCCGGCTATGGCATTGAAGTTTTCAGTCCTGATTCCACATATTAACCAGTTGTATGTTGCTCAGTATAATGAAAATGTAAGACTGAATCGATTAGTTTTTAAGGTCGTAATTAGTGAAGTAACGTATTTGGCTAGACAAGAGCTTGCTTTTCGTGGTCATGATGAAAGCTCACCTTCATCTAATAATGGAAATTTCGAAGAACCATTGTCTTTATTAATTTCCACAAGTCCGTTAGAGATCCAGACTCACTACAATCAATGGAAATTATCTTCATTGGGGATTCGAAAACAGTACACTTGAGATGTTCAGCAGAGTCCGAATGTTGATGTAATGACTGATTGATGTTTAAAGTGTCACAAAAACCAGCACTGTTCTACAGTCTTTTTTTACATCCAGTAATAAGCTAGGCCAACAAAACAGTTTTTCCATATAATAACTACCGCACAGCCACTCATATTTACTGTATCCCGACACTTTAAAGCGCATTTTTGTAATATTTCACCCCTTTTTGTTCCAGTTTTTGTGAGGACAAGTTA
The DNA here is from genome assembly GCA_030765045.1 of Tenodera sinensis. Classification (NCBI taxonomy): domain Eukaryota; kingdom Metazoa; phylum Arthropoda; class Insecta; order Mantodea; family Mantidae; genus Tenodera; species Tenodera sinensis. The sequence goes on along the minus strand of CM060964.1, from coordinate 123,737,514 downwards.
AGAATAACAGTTGGTCTTCTTGTTAATATCACATCCCTTTTATCATTAAGTCCACCGCGAAAATGGTGTGTGTAATACACTACACACTATATCACTTTGCGGATTTATTTTTCCATCAACTTTAACTAAACGAAAGAATAAGAAGTTTCAGCGAAGCTGATTTCAGTACAATAAGCACAATGGATAACTAGAGTATACAGCCACTTTGCGCGAACAGTAGGTATTTTATAGACTTGCCTCTACAAGCGGCTGTGGTTCGCTAAATTGCTATTCTACTGTAGCTGCACCTTACCTTCGCAGCAGGTCTATTTGGCAATACATGGAACCTTATTTCTGTTTCGTTGTCATGCCAACCGAGTAGAAATGCACAGCTATATATCGGCTGACAGAAACAGCTGCGTTAAGTAAGCGCCCTCTTCAAGCCTGAAGTGCGAGAGAGAAGGCAGGTAGCTGGTAGCTTTCATCCTTCCCTTTACCCTCACAGATATATTCCCGAATGGCAAAGTTTTAAGACTCGGTACATTTTTTCTTTCTTTTTTTTTTTTTTTTTTTTTTTCTTTTTTCTTTATCTGATTAACCTCCCTCTAGGCCTTACAAGCCAGTGCCTAGAATCAGATGCCTTTCGGGGAGGAGATGAATCTATGGACCGGACACAGTGAAGACCCGGAAGCGGGTGGTTAGCCCAGCTCCAGGTATGAGAGTGAGGAAGAAGATGAAATGCAGGCGAAATGAATAGATGGAAAGGTGACGATGGAGCAGTTGGTGGAATGAGAGGCGGGGGAAACCAGAGAATCTGGTGAAAACCTGCCCAGATGCCGCTTTGTCCACCAGAAATACCACGTGTGGATTCCTGAGATTGAACCCTGGCCACCCTGGTGATAGGCGAACGGTGACTCGGTGTATTTAACGTAAAATATAAATGCATATCAAAACAGGTATTTCTGCACACACAATATCATATTGCAGCAAATGTTCTATCTTCAGAGCATATTCTTTTTTGGAAATAACTTATTCCATTGGTTTTCAAAGAATGATTAGCTACAAGGCTCCAATTCGGAAAATGCTTTCCAACACAATACCTTTTGTGAGTCGGATTTTTATAGCTGTGTATTCATTATTTTGTTTGAATTGTTCAGGATTAATGGGAGTGTAGTGAGGATGGTTGGTTTATTGAATTTAGTTGCATGTTTAAGTAAGAGTTCAAATCTCTTTTGTGAACACTGTAGCAGAAAATTACAAGAGAAATGGGAATCTTCATATGGTTGTTGTTGTTGTGTTTAACGCCCTCTTTTACTACTACGGCACCGCAGGCGGTGACACTGATGATACATGAAGCTGGAGCACCGGTGGAATGAGATGGCGGGGGAAACCGGAGTACCCGGACAAAACACGACCTGACGCCGCTTCGTCCACCACGAATACCGCATGTGGTCCCTGGGATCGAACCCGGGTCTTCATATGGAAGAAAATGTGTTGAATGTTAAGTTTAAAAGAATGTTTTCCAACCATCCTGCATAAAAAATATGTCAGTTCTGTACAGTATAATGCTCATTCGTGTTTATGTGTAACTCAAGTAAGTTGAGCTTGCTTAGCACCAAGTTACAGGTGTTACAGCTTACTTACTTATTCTAAAGCTAATCTTTATAACTTTAACATATCCCCCTAAATATTCATCTCCTGATGTCCCTAAAAGTCCTCCTAGGAGATACAGTGAAGAAAATGCTGTTGAAAATGAATTATTTGGCCACTGTTTAAACTTTAAACTTTGAGATCCAAGACGGTTCTGCCAGATCTTCTGTGTCTCAGCTGACAAGAAGCAAGAAGATCTCTTCATTCTAAGGTATGCTATAACTGATATTTCCAGAAGACATTGGCTAAAAAGGTGTTTTGTCAAAGTGATTACAGAAGATGACCTCAGGGTTTTCTTTGAATTGAAAATCCTGAGGCACATGGGAATGACTCACAGATTTTAGACGAAGAATTTGTTTACGAAGGAAGGTTCAATGTAGTAATCTTTAATCTGAATAGGCTATTGCTTAAACTAAATTACTTCGCCTTGTTACAATGTATGAAAAATTGTTTCACTTGTGACGTTTAATATTACGTAACTGCCTAGTGTCTTATCATTGATTTGGTAAATGGGATGAAGTGTGTCATCCCTAACATTAAAAAATTATTCATTGTGAAAACACTCATATATATCACGTTGTACCATATATTCGGGGTTTAATTGGGCTGGTACACAATACAAGCTTTAATAGCTACCAGCAATTTCGGAATATACTCTAGTACACAGGTACTCTCTTTTTAAATGAAAATTTAGTGTCATGAACGAAAAGAGAGAAAACAACATGTAGTAAATACCCATGTTGCTCAAGAATTGGTTATGGTAAAGTTTCAGAATTTAGTAGTTTAAAAACAAATAATAAATAAATTCCTTGATCATGATTTAAACGTTGTTGGAGATGAAAATATGTTGTAAAGGAAATTTAGAAATACAAGGTAAGGAGGTACATAGGAATTTTATATTTCCTATGAAGTGGATAAAGTTTCAATACCCTGACTACACTATGTTTGCATGTTCTCAGTTGCATGTCAATGGAGATTGTGGTGCTGCCATCCCATAATTACCAGTGACCCATATTGTGGGCTATCACCGAAGCCCATATCTAAAGTAAACTAGAAATTAATAAGTAATATAAATACTTATTGCAAAACTAGTCAGTTTTCCGCATGAAGCATTAGTGTGCAGGATGGAATAAGTCTCGTTCTCTACCATTGAAGAGAAGGGAAAACAGGGCTTCGGGTGCTTGCTGCCGCAGCCTTCATTAGGATACGGGAAGAAAGAGGTGAGGCGACAAAATGCAGGAATAAGCACGCCAAGGCTTCGGAATTCCATGTTGCTATACCCACACGAGCGTCTCCGAAATGTGTCTTGTGAACACGACTGGGTTAGAGTTAGCAAGGACGTTCTGTTTCTAATATTGTGTTATTGTTACGGTCAACAGCTGTATTAATGTTATATTATTTATTTCACAGTGCACAAATAAAAGTATTTAAATATTTTGTTGTTTAACGACGCTGTCAATTACCAGGATTACATCAGTGTCGCCGGTGTGTCGGAATTTAGTCCCGCAGGAGTTCTTTTACATGCCAGTAAATATACTGAAATAGAGCTGTCGGTTTTAAGCACACGGGTTTCAATCCGCGACCTTGGGATCAGTAGGCCAGCTTCTAACCAACTGAGCCGCCCAGACCGACATTCATAGTGTACAGTGTACCAAGACTGTTGCTAGTACTAATTCTTCGAAATGCATGAACAATGTGTAATAAAACAATTAGTAAAACGACCCCACTCGCAATTGAAATACGAGGATAAGTTAGTGATAGTAAAACAGGGAAGGCCTACTGCAGCTCTTCCATACTTGCAGTGTGAGCAGAAGGAGAAAAATGAGAATCCCTAGGAAAGGTATTTTAATATAAGCAATCATGATAAGTATGTGTGGCTGACTGGTTCATGCGAATTAAATGAACTTTATTGCTGGCCATGCTTGTTGTTTACAACTGAGAAAATGCCCTGAAATACGACGGGTTTTGCAATTTTAGCGTACTTAATCACAGTTTTGGATAAACATAACATATCAACAATTAGAAACATAGGACTTAAAGAAATATGGTCAGAAACTATGAGCGTTGCTAATGAAGAGAACGAAGAAAAACTTAGAAATAGAAATTGTAGTGAAGATGAAACCCATTCTTCGTACTTACGGATTTTCCGTGAAGTCCTGGACACATTAATAACTCAAACTAAATTAAGATTTGAATCACAGAAGCAGTTGAAATTTCTGGCCTTACCGAATCCTAAACATTTTGTGAATTACGATAAAAAATTTCCAACAAATTTATTATGTGAACCGAGACAACCATATGGTTCCTATTTTGATATACTGTCTTTGAAAAACGAAACTGAAAGTGTTATATTCACCTCAAACATGTTCTAACAAATTCGTTCAAACCATTCCAAACTATATTAAATCAAACGGACTCGATGTTGTGTACAGTGGAGTTTATAAGCTATGTGGACTGATTTTAACATTTTCTTCCACTACTGCAAACGCAGTAAGGAGTTTTTCAGCCTTGAAACGAATAAAATCATATTTACTGACAACACAAGGACAAATTCGTCGTAGCAACTTGGCTCTTGTATCGGAAAAAGACATACTTATTTCATTGAAAAGAAACACACACACACACACACACACACACACACACACACACACACACACACACACACACACACACACACACACACACACACACACAGATATATATATATAAACAGGTATGGTAAAATTGTTCATTTTAATTTTATAGTTGTTGTTTAGCTTGTTTCAAGACAATTATTTAAATGCACTGTTGATGAAATTACCATTTAATCAACAAACCCGAAACCGATTTTATTTTTATTTTTTCTTAAGTGTTCAACGCTCACTTTTACTACGTATATGGCATCGCTTGCGGTGTTACCGATGATACGTGGAATGAAGATGGAGCACTGGTGGAATGACATGGCGGCGGAAACCGGAGAACCTGGATTAATAATAATAATTTATATTAATTATTATATTATCTCTGTGCCGCTTTGTCCGTAACAAATCCCACATTCCGTCGCCTGGGATCGAACATGGGCCAAGGTAGGCCTAGTGATAGCCCAAGTCCAACCCCAGTATACGCCACTGATAATTAGTGACAGAAATAAATTACATTTATGCAGAATTGATAATAAGCATTTAAAATAATTAATTCAGAATAATCTGAGATGGAGGAACATATGTTTGAGTCATTAAAATGTTACTAAAAGTACTAATCACTCCTTCATAATCAGATGCGTGAGTGCAAGATAATTTTCTACTCTGAGGTAGACACTTTAAATACATCTCAGACAAACGTGACAAATGCAAAGGCGTATCTTCCCATACTTTACTAAATGCAAATCAAAATAATGCATTATTGGATTACTCGCAAAGAAGTCTTTAAAATTACCACTGCGGTTCGTATAAGAAAGTAATTTCAAAAGTAGATCAGTGTTTATTACATAGTGTCATAACTCAAATTCTAATGTTTCACTTGAACTCCATGTTTTGAAAATGTTTTCAGTTCTATGTTATATATATGTATGTCAATTCTGAATACAACTAAATGACCTGTTATAGACCAAAGAAGTAAATACAAACTTGAACATCTCCAGAATTCACTTTTAATGCTACTGAAATGAGCAATTATTTTGTTTGCAAATGATTGCTTGTTAAAAGGGTACCTACCAAAGCTGTGCGAAATAAAAATATTTCCAGATAAGTGTGTTATCTTCTAGTGTTGAACATCCACCTCAAAGTATGGCTGGCTATATGATTATGATAATAATAATTATTATTATTATTATTATTATTATTATTATTATTATTATTATTATTATTATTATTATTATTATTATTATTATTATTATTATTATTATTATTATTATTATTATTATTATTATTATTATTATTATTATTATTATTATTATTATTATTATTATTATTATTATTATTATTATTATTATTATTATTATTATTATTATTATTATTATTATTATTATTATTATTATTATTATTATTATTATTATTATTATTATTATTATTATTATTATTATTATTATTTGTTCTTGTTGTTAGTAGTAGTAGTAGTAGTAGTAGTAGTAGTAGTAGTAATAGTAGTAGTAGCAGTAGTAGTAGCAGTAGTAGTAGCAGCAGTAGTGGTAGCAGTAGTAGTAGTAGTAGTAGTAGTAGTAGTATTAGTAGTAGTAGTAGTAGTAGTAGTAGTAGTAGTAGTAGTAGTAGTAGCAGTAGTAGTAATGGTAGTAGTAGTAGTAGTAGTAGTAGCAGCAGTAGTAGTGGTAGTAGTAGTAGTAGTAGTAGCAGTAGTACTGTTATTATTAATATTATCATCATTATCACATTATCATTTAGTGAGTTTTTCATAGAATTCACTGCATGCATGTAGGGAGAATATAACTTCGCTTCTCATTTCATTTCCCTCTTTTAAAATGGTGCAATGACGTATTTACGGAAGTTTAATGCCGTTGTGTTCGCTCGCATCTACGTGTAAATGAAACTATACTAGGCACTTACCACGGTCATGATGGTGATGAAAGAGGCTGTGTTTAATCTTATGAATGGTGGATCCTTCTGCTCTTATAAATAGTGAATCTGAAACTTTCCCTCAGCATTCTAGGACATGCACAGCCTCGCACTGTCTCACCTCGTTTCTTCCACCTCATTTTTTTTTCCTTTTTCCATTATGTTCTTCATTGCAGAGAAGTGCTCTGCGATCGTAAAGAGAAATCAGCACCAGAAAGGGGGGGGGGGGGGGGGGAGGGGGACAGCGGTTCCGTGAGTGGTTCCACATCAAAGTCATTTGAGAGACAAAAAGTAAAAACAAGAAAGGGGGGGGGGAGCGAGAGAGACCTAATTACCTTCAGAAGAAATCATACGCGTTGACACATTTACCTGTTATTCTAATAATCATGACTAAATTTGACTTTGTTTATTCTCGATTTCCTAACCATTAACCTAATTGTTATAGGTAGCGCGAATTTTGAGGACCGTTTTAGTCTCTTTAAGGGAATGTGGAAAACACTTTCAGATATTTAGGCTTCATGATAACATTAAACTTTGTTAATGCCCGTTATTCTGCCTAAAATATTCTAAGAACGGGGTTGATCTGTATTTGACTACCTTTTCTGTCTAGAACTCAAATAAGTAACTATAGGCTCTGAAATGTGCTAACTTGTAGTTAAACCCCATTTATGTAGTGGTGTTTTCATCTAGAATGGCCCAAAAGAACCTATAGGAATTAAAAAGTAATGTCACATTAATTTCTCTACCATGTGCATAATAGGCAGGTAGAGAAAGCATTACATTCCACCCAAAAGTTCAATTTTGAGAGTTCACCGGAAATATATGTTTTGAGGCTCCCTCTGTCCAAAAAAAAAGCATTTTAGAAGAGATCCGCGTGCGCGCGTGCGTTTGCGCGCGCGCGCGCGCGCGCGTGTGTGTGTGTGTGTGTGTGTGTGAAAGAGAGAGAGGAGAGAGAAAGAGAGAGAGAAACGTAACTCAAAAACGAAAAGTCGGATAAATACCAAACTTGGTGTTTAAGTTCGGTAGTTATTTGCCAAAAGTGCGACTCGAAGATTTTCAAGAAAATCCTTCCTACATTAACTACCCTTTACATGGAATATTACTCGAAATTTTTCATTTTCTCAGAAATGGTTAACGATGACAAATAAAATGCACATCTCGAACTTTTTGGAAATAGCCTGTAAAGTCCACTACATTCCAAAAGAGTGTTTTATGATATTGCTTAACTGATAACGGCTAAGCCATTGACGATAACTACTACACAAAATATGTTGGTCTGTTTAAAGCACACAATTTATCACAAAACAATCCTTTTCTAGCATAAGCCATTTTCGAGATATCCGTTATTGATGGTTCGAGTTGTTCAATACTTTATCATTCATTTCAAGTCCTGACAATATTCAGTTGTTTCTTGCGAGTGCATGGAAAGAGTAGTAGCGGGCTTCAAATGTTTTCCGAGTCACGTGCTTGTAGCCGTGGGGTAAAGCCAGGATGGCTTATCTATTAGTTATGCTAGATATGAGCGGGATGGCTCGGGCGGTAACGTCTGTGACCCGCATTCGGGAGGTTGCGGGTTGGTTCCCTTTGCCGCGCACTCTGATATGGGGTTTTCCGTGGTTTCCCCATGTCACTGAGGCGAATGCTGGGGTGCATTATTTCATACCATGGTTTCCTTTCCATCATTTCCTTTCATTCCATTTCCTTATCATCTTTCATGTGGTGAAGTTCCAGGCATGTAGTGTAGGCAGTATCGGGCAGATGGTGTGGATGACTGAGCATGGTAAACTGCTGTTCTCGGCGCTGGGTGGTGTCTGATGGCCCTTGTCATCCGTCGAGGGGGCCAGGGACGCTTCGTGCGATACCGCCCCGGACCCGCTGTGTGGTGCTGGCTACTTGGCGGGGCCTAGCGCCGAGATGAAGACATCTCAGCACTGGTTAGGGACTTCCGCGCGTCTCTGGTGGCTGCGGGTGTGATAGCACTCCTTCGGTTCCCTCATTCATCTCTGCCTCCTGTCGGGTGGTAGCCACAATAGACCTGTATAGGTCGACGTGAGCGAGGTGTCCCCCTATGCACCTGTACCCTTTACCCCTTCATGCCAGATGGTCTCAAAGGCCATGGCTGTCTACAAGGGTGAGGGGTGTAATGTTTTTGTAAGTCCAAAGAGAATGTCATTCCAACACTTCTCTTACACTTGGTTGTAAGAAAGTAATCTCAGTGTAAGGAAAACAACATTAACGTTATAAATGCAGAACGAACTCGTAGCGAGTATGGAAACTAAATATTCGGCATTAGAGGCACCACATCACTCTATAATGAAATTAAATTTAAAACATTGAAATACTTTTAATATACCACATTTTTTAAGCTATTCATGGAGACACACGCATGCGCGCTGTAAAATTTGTAAATTAATTTTATTGAGCGAACATGAAATCGTGTGTTTGACCTTAAATTTCACATCGAAGTTTAAAGTATGGAATGGCTGTTTGTCGAAAATAGCAGGAAAACAGAACTTCCAAGGAAAATGAAAGTTTAGTGTAACACAAGTAATGGAACTACTTCAGATCGCAAAAGAGCATGTTTCAAAAAACTATGAGGCATCAACCTCTATAGATTACGACGTAGCTTCTTCCCCTCAGCTTTCCTGCCTATCACCCTTTAAATCTGAACTGGTTTATCTATCTATTATATTAAGGATTATCATATATATTATCTTTGTTTAAGGAATTGTTTAAACACATTTCTTAAACGCCGTTAATGCTACCACAAAAAACCAATGTTACTTGTTTAAATACGTTCAAAAAATAATGTGCTTATTTTTTATATTTTTTTTATAGAATAAAGTTGATTATTTAACTTCTTGTCTGTTCCCCGCTGACCACACATCAGCGGCACACACGCAAAAGTAACAAACTCTGGTAAAGCCATCGATGGGCCGAGCGGACCAGGCCCAAGTAATTCATAAGAAAATATTTTGTCTTTTTCCCCTACACCCTCTCGTCCATCGAAAAACATTTGGAGCCATCTGTACATATATACGTTTGAAATGGCATTTTTGGACCAAACTTTTGGTTTTTGGTTATTTACACTGTGTATTAGGTCTGTTCTTCTACTTTCGAATGATATATCAATTATTTGAATCTGAATTTGTATTTAGAGGGATTTAAAGGGAAGCCTGTGATACAGTTACACTGAAAGGATGTATGGCACCCAGTGCTGTTTTAGTTCTTTTCTTTCATGTGGCTTGAAATTGCCACTTGCTTGTAGAGGAGACCATACCCAGTGTTCCTTCTTCCCCACAGACGGCTCTGTAACATATTTCAATCGTGTGTGAAGTTTATAAACAAATATGACAGCCTCCTTATTGTGAAGTTGTGCTTTCGCTTTGAGGACATTATTTTATTGTGATTTTTTGAAAAATATTTAAGAATGGGTTCTACAAGTTGAAGAGGTAAGAAGAGAAAGCGCTATTTTTGTGCACACTAAAGCCCTAAAATGCAGCGATGGTGAAAATAAAATTGCAAAACGCTGGTACTTCACACAGTGCTTCACAATCCAAACTTTCATCTAAAAGCTGTAATATAGAGGACTATAATGCTAATTATGAAGGTTACAACATAATTAGAGGCCAAAGGAAGAGGACAAAAGTATTGAAGAAGAGGGTCTTCGGGAGTTCTAGCTGTTTAAATTGTGAACACAGAACGGCAGTTACATCATAAACTTTAATTCCTATTTTCTCAAAACTAAAAATTTGTACATTTTGTGGCGTTCAAAATAAAAAATAACGTTCTAAAACTTTAAAAAAAAACACTACAATTGTATAGTAAATTAATCAGAATAAAACAGGGGATGTTTTGAAGCAGAATGGCTGAGTTAAATGTTATGAGAAAAAGAATGTGCTTAATTGTAAAATACTATAATTAAAAAATAAACCAACACTCATAATAAAAAGCACAGAAATCTGATAAATTAATGGAAGTTAGAAATTCTGCTTCAGAACATTCTGCGTATAATTAGAAACAATTCAATGAAAGAATCATAACAATTGGTTAAATATTGACTTTGCTAAGAGGTTTACAGGAAATTCAATTTTCTACACAAAAAATGCATTTTACTATTATGTAAAATCCAAATTTAAATCTGAGTACTATAAATTATCTTTTGGATGAAAGGAAAACTTCACAAAATATCATTTTTTTCCTCCAAACGGTTTTTTAGCGTCCTCCAACGTAATGTCATATCCTTAAGTTAAGGATAAGGGAAAACCTCGGAACCTTATCCAGATAAGTTACCCTAAGCGAGATTCGAACTCGCGACCTCTTGAACGTGAGGCAGATACGCTAAACATTACGCTACAGAGGCGGGCAACGTATATACAGGTTCTTTGTTTAAAACTCAACGGCGCACGGCATGTCGCCTGTGCACGACTGGGTGTGCCACAGCCGGCTTTGCTCCTACATAAACTCAACGTGTAAAGTATGTATAACAAACACTCCTACCTTATAGAAGATGCTGGAAATGTTGTCCGCCCTCTGCTAAACAAACATATCGGGAGAACACATTCTGATTCACACGATTAAGTTGGGCCACTGTAATGTTTCCGATTTCATTTCTAATATTTTGTTTTAGTTCTTCCAATGTATGAGGATTTGTCTCGTAAACTTTGTTTTTCAGGTAACCCCACAAGTAAAAATCACACACTGTTAGACCGGGGGAGCGAGAGGGCCATACACCAGCACTAATCATTCTATCTTCAAAGACTTTCCTAATTTTATTCCCGGACTCCTCTGCTGTATGGTAGTAGCAGAATCTTGTGGAAACCAACCTTATGATTTCTCTTCTTCTGTCAGTTCATGACAAAATGGGATCAAAATGTCATTTTGGTACCTTTCTGCATTTAGTCTGCACGTAGAATATTGGACCGATTATGCATCTAGCGCTAACAGCACACTAAACTCCAACTCTCCTATCATAATGAGGAATCCTTGAACGCGTTGTGGATTTTCAGAGGCCCAGTACCAACTGTTATGAGTATTGAAACGACCATTTAGGTGGAGCCACGCCTAGTCGGAAAAAAAATAGAAGCTGTGGATCAATTAGAGTCATTGATGTCACTAATGAAAGAAGCCTTTCACAATAATTCATTCGTGATATTGGATCGCATGGACAGTTTTACACTTATACGGTTTTAGTTTTAAGAATTTAGTTGCTCTATGTGCAGAAGGCTGAAATTCTCACTTGCGCTAATTTTGGGATGGATTTGATTGGTGAACGTTCAAAACATGCGCCTATTTCGTCTAACTTTTTACTCTCTTAAAACTGTACGCTTACGCTTTCGTCTTCTGCTTGCCACACAACCAGTTTTCGAATTTCTTGACAATCTCGTGAATTGTAAACCTGGAAGGAGGCACTTCACCAGTGAACGTTTGAATATTCGCTGTGCGAACACGGCTTGGTGATTCCCATTTATGATAACTTTTACACACGAAAATGCGTTGCTCTAGATGCAAGCGCCCGTTCATGTCCGGTACAACACTAGCCCGCGCACACAGCGGCAGCGGTAGTGGGGGATTCCAGCCAGGTCGCTGTGTGCTCCGTTAGGTTTTAAATGAAGAACCCTCTATATACCGTAAGACCAGCATATGCCGTCCAGTTTTTTAATATTTTACTATCACTATTCTCTTTGTACTTATAACGAAATGTTTAGTGTAGCTAGTTCTGCAAATCCTTATGTCGACTAAAGTAAATACAGAAATAAACTTTCATAAAAATAGTTTGAACACCCACCAATAAACTATGAACGTTAGAGAAAGACTTGTGAATGCAATTCATCAGATTCTGTCCGTCTGTCTCTCCTTCCCTCCCTCCCTCTCCCTCCCCTCTCTCTCTCTCTCTCTCTCTCTCTTTGTTATGTCTTTAGAGAGTATGGAATTTCAAAATCATCACAGAGCGACCCGCTTTAAAGGACTTGGCTATCACTTAAAGCTTACTGTGTTCCCCTAATCCCCTCTTACCTACAAGAAAATATGCATTAAAACATGTCTGCAAATGTTAATCTAGGTTTACACCTATCAGAAAGGAAAATAAGTTGTAATAATAGCATGATAAAGAATGGCTAAGGAAAGTTATGTGAACGAACACATGAGAATTTTTTTGTTCAACTTGCATCACAGAGAGACTGTAAATTGCGCAGACTACAATGTGAATTGGAGTTAACAAACGACTGATTATGGTTGGCTGCCGATAATTAACACGCTTCTGGTCAAAGTCTGAATGCTAGAAGGACATTGAGCAATACCTACGTATTTTAAATTTCACTTCTAGTATTTATGTGTGGTTCGGTGCTCATGTTCTGTATTGTGTTCAGCTGTATCGCTTTATATGTATACTAAAGAGAAACAATACTGAAATGTGGAAAGGTAAAATCAGACTGAGCCTGTAAGTCCTAGGGGTGTAACTCCTCCATACGGGGAGGGTAATCAGATGATGAAAAAGAAGATGGAAAATTCAATACAAGAAGACGGGTCGTACCGGCGCATTGCCATGGTAGCTCAGTGGTTAGAAAACTGGACGGAGGCCGGAAGACCCATGGTTGAAATCCCGGCAATGGCATGAATTTCTTCGTGTGAGTCTACCTTTCCTGTCTTTATCCTGCACATGGTTAGTGTGAAAGAACAATTAATTCTCATTGATTGACCTTATAGTTGGTTAAACCATGAAGCCTGGGACTTAAAGTACTTACACAATGTAACTCACCATTAGGGTATGTTACCTCATATCTCATTGCTGACTGGGTGATTTGTGAATGTTACTTCGATATCGGTACCGTCTATAACGCAGATTTATCACAGGAACGAACTGAGCTTTTTTTACTTTCTCTACTACGTTTAGTAAAGTAGAGGAAGTATTGTATTCCACCCAAAAATTTGGTGTCGAGATTTAACCGGAAATATAAGTTTTGAGGCCCCCTGAATAAAAAGAAGTATTTTTGTAGAAAAAGGTCCGCGCGCGCGCGCGCGTCTGTGTGTGTGTGTGTGTGTGTGTGTGTGCGTTGTATTGTTGTAGTGTTTAACGCCCGCTTGTACTACTACGGCACCGCAGGCGGTGACACTGATGACATATGGAATGAAGATGGAGCACCGGTGGAATGAGATGGCGGGGGAAACCGGAGCACCCGAAGAAAACCCGCCCTGACGCCGCTTCGTCCACCACGAATACCACATGTGGGTCCCTGGGATCGAACCCGGGCCGCCTAGGTGGTAGGCGAGCGCGCTAACCACTCGGCCACGGCGCCGCCGTGTGTGTGTGTCTGTGTCTGTGTCTGTGTCTGTGTCTGTGTCTGTGTCTGTGTCTGTGTCTGTGTCTGTGTCTGTGTCTGTGTCTGTGTCTGTGTCTGTGTCTGTGTCTGTGTCTGTGTCTGTGTCTGTGTCTGTGTCTGTGTCTGTGTCTGTGTCTGTGTCTGTGTCTGTGTCTGTGTCTGTGTCTGTGTCTGTGTCTGTGTCTGTGTCTGTGTCTGTGTCTGTGTCTGTGTCTGTGTCTGTGTCTGTGTCTGTGTCTGTGTCTGTGTCTGTGTCTGTGTCTGTGTCTGTGTCTGTGTCTGTGTCTGTGTCTGTGTCTGTGTCTGTGTCTGTGTCTGTGTCTGTGTCTGTGTCTGTGTCTGTGTCTGTGTCTGTGTCTGTGTCTGTGTCTGTGTCTGTGTCTGTGTCTGTGTCTGTGTCTGTGTCTGTGTCAGTATATGGACAACATAACTCAAAAACGAAAAGTCTGTTAAAAGCCTAAGTTGGCATTTAAGGTTAATGTTTTTCAAGGATGCGACACTAAGATTTTGAAGAAAATTGTTTCAGCCTAAACTACCCTTCACATGGCAAATTTTTCGAAAATTGTTATTTTCTTGAAAATGGTTCTTACAATTTTGATTAAAATATCATGTATTTGAGATATTTTTATAACAAATTAAATGTATATCTTGAATTTTCTGGCTATAGCCCCTGTAGTCGTGTTTATTCTGGATAACTTTTGCATAACTGCTAAACCATTAGAGATAGACCAAATCTTACTATACAAAAAAATGTAGATCTTGCTAACATACACATTTATGTCCAAATAATTTTTTTTTGTAGAGTGAACTATTTCGGAGACATGCCTTGTTATTTGTGTGAGTTTTGGAGAACTCTTGTCAAATATATCGTTATTCATTTTTTATATGTTAACCATACAAAGAGAACGGAATCTCAAAGCTTTAAAAGATATGACTATCGCTCAAAGCCTTGTTTATTCTCGTATTCCCCTTGCTCCTACAAGGAAATAAGCAAAGCAAGTAAGCAATAAGTTAATTTCTGCAAATGTTTATCTCAACTAACGCGAAGAAGATATAGGAATTACAGTTTGTAAGAATGGTTAGTACGAGAGCACAGAAAATCATGTAAGTGCAACACATCAGGTTTTTTTATATGCTAATCGTTCAAATAGAACGGAATTTGAAAGCTTTAAAAGATTTGACTATCGCTCAAACTCTACTGTATTCCCATATTCCCGTTGCATGTGCAAGAAAACAAGCAATAAGATAATTTCTGCAAATGTTTATCTCAACTAACACGAAGAAGATAGAAGAAAAAGATTTGGAATAAAATGTCTTCCGTGTCGACATGTTCGACCACGGCCTACAAGCCCGGGAGATATTTTATTCCAAATGGACAGCGGCCGTGAAAGCCTAAGCACATACAGAAGAATAAGAGTTTGTAAACATGATTAGAGAGTAGAGAAAGTCATGTGAGTGCAACGCATCATATCTTTTAAAAAATGCTGTACATATTTATACCCTGCCTTTAACTTCAATGGTCATATTGGCGGCCTTTCCTTTGGAACATATTACATAAAGCCCATGGTTTTAACTTGCATACAGTGGATCTTGGGTCTTTGTTTTTGTTTATTCTGTTGTTGTTTATTTTTCATTAGATCGCTCACGCACGCGCGCGCGCGCGCACACACACACACACACACACACACACACACACACACACATACACACGCGCGTGCACTGACCTTTTTCTAAAAATGCTTTTTTGAATTCAGGGAGCCTTAAAGCATGTATTTCCGGTGAAATATCGACATCGAATTTTTGGGTGAAATACAACACTTCCTCTATACTATACATAGTAGAGAAAGTAAACAAGATAGTTTTTAAGCGAATTTGTGTGAATAATTATAATTGAGGCCATGCGTACTGCAGTTAGTCAAAGTAAAGAACACTTGAAAGATAATCGGAAGAATAATTTTGCTGTAATTAATGTCAGAAGTGCAACGAAAGCCACGAATGGAAAAGAGGGAAACAAAAATGGAAGCCGAATTGAAACATGCGAACTCCGAAATGGAAAAGATGGAAACAAAACTGGAAGGTGAATTCAAAAGCGTAAATCCGGAATGAAAAAAATAGAAACGGAAATATTCAATATGAAGATAGAACTATCGGCGAAGATTAACGAGCAACTGGCCGGGATGAAGGAAGGCGTGGAAGACTCGGCGGAAATATGAAGGACCTTGAACAACGTCTTAGCGTCCTGGAAAGTGGAGTCGACGACAGCACCAAATAATTGAACTCCAGGGGGAGCAAATACTCGATGAAAAACTCAAGAACTTGAAGTTCGAGACGTCAGGACGCGACGCAACATCCGCGCGCGTCAAGCCACCCAAGTACGACGGCACGTCGATCTTTGAAGTCTTTCGCCGACAATTCGCCACCGTTGCCGCCCACAACCAATGATCAACAGAAGAGGAAGCTGCACAGCTGATATCTAACCTACAGAGACGGGCGGCAGAAGTATTGTACGTGATTCCGACGTGAGCGGCGTCTCGCGACATCTGGGAGACTCTCGAAAACAGGTTCGGAAACCACCGCCTGGCTGCAGCCTATCGCATCCAGCTAAAGTCAAGGTTGCAATAGCCAGGGAAGACGCTACAGGAGCTCACTCTGGATATTAAACAACTGGTGAAAAAGGCACTGGTGAACCTCTTGACCGGGTACATGTCCCAGGAAGCTGCCTACTCCTTCGTCTACGGGGTACGTGGTGCTGAGATACATCAGAGCATAATGCTCAGACCAGGGTCCTCCGATATCACGGGCGCAAAGGAAAAACACAAGGACACCGCTGGAGTGGTGTATGCGGGGAGTGTGGTTAGCGAGAACATTGGTGAGGGACTGCCCACACCTGGCCGACGTTCAGAAGGAAAACGAGTAAGACTCGGCGTAACGGGGGTCATATCGGGGCTGTCATTGGCAACTCCCGTTTGGTACTGTGCGCTTTGTGCCAGAAGATGGACGATAGCCTCATTGGGGATGGATGAGTACGAGGGAAGCAGAACCAGATACTGATAGATACGGGTGTTGCTGTAACCGTCATCCGACCTGATGTGGCGAGGGACTTGCCGTGGAGAATACCAGATCGACCCTAGCAGACAGTGATGGCCACAGGCGACACCTTGCCTATGGAGAGGGAGGTCTGGCTAGAGCTGAGCTTGAGGCGGAGCATTATAAATCTCTGAGTGTTCGTCGCGTGGGTGGCTGAGGAAGTGATACTAGGACTGGATACCCATAGGAGCCACCACGTGACGGCCGACGTCGGTAGTAGTATCTTGCGACTCGGCCGGGACGAAGTGACGCTTCGAAGCCCAAACCAGCAGCCAGGGATGTGCACGGTGGCCCTGATGGAGAACGTGGCAGTGCCCGCGAGAGGTGAGGTCGTTGTTCAGGCGCGTCTTCAGGGGAAGCCGCCAAGGAATGTAGTGCTGGACCGGAAGAAAACTTCGGATGGATTGTGCGTTGCCAGAACGTTGTTACCTTGCTGGAAGGAAGTGCATCTCAGGCTGCTGAATCCTTCGGAGAGCGATTGGAATATACAAGCCACAACGGAGCTGCGGAAATGCGAGACCGCTGTAAGTAGGACATCGTGCGAGGGACCTATGGAGCCAGCCACATTACAATACCTGGGGCTGCGGCTGAAAGACTTAACGTAGAGGGTGGCTGACCATTTTATAGGAGAGCAACTGGAGAGGGTCTGAAACCTTCTTGGAGGTTATCAGTCAGTCTTCAGCCAAGGGAATGGCGATTACGGTCGCACCGACCAAATGCTCTACCATATCGACACCGGAGACACCCGACCTATCCGGAAACCACCATGTGTTCCTCTGGAAAAGCAAGCAGACGGGACATGCAGCAGCACATGAGATCTCGGGGGTCATCGAAGATTCCGACAGTCCTTGGTGATCCCTGTAGTCCTGGTGAAGAGAAACGGCGAAATTAGCTTCTGCGTGGATTACCGTAAGCTGAACGCTGCCAGCCAAAAGGACTGCTTTCGCTTATCCCGGATTGTCGACACTCTGGATACTTTTGCTGGTGCCCAGTGTTTCTGAACCTTGGAATCGTATCCGAGGTACTCGCAAGTGGTTCTAGACTCCAGAGACAAGGAGAAGACCATATTCTTGACAGGCCAAGGGCTTTGACAATTCACGGTTTGCCCTTTGACATCTGTAACGGGCCAGCCATCTTCCAAGCATTCATGGAGTCGGTGAGGAAGGGCCTGATTTAAGACGCCTGCCTGTTTAACCTGAATGACATCATCGTGATTGACAGCTCCTTTGAAGATCATGTGGAGAGCCTGCCAAGGTGTTATGGAGATTACAGGCAGCCAATGTAAAGCTGAACGCGAGGAAGTGCCTTCACTACCGGGGTCACATAATTTCACCAACAGGGCTGGCCACGGATCCGAAGAAGGCTTAGACTGAGAGACTGACCTCGTACAAAGCATAGGCGACAATCGTGCTGTTTTCTGGATCTATGTAGTTACTACCGCCAGAGGCTTCTCCAACATCGCGAAGCCCTCACTCATATGACGGAAGAACACCGGCCTTTTATGTAGACGGAAGAACCCGGATGTGCGTTGCAGGCACTTATGTCACTGCTCTGCAGTGCCCGTTTTAGCATTCCCACAATCAGAGTGCGATTTCATCTTGGACACTGATGCTAGATACAGTGGAATTGGAGCCGTACACTCCCAGATCCAAGGGTGCATGAGGCAGTGATACCCTACTACAGCAAGACGCTCTCCAAGGCCGGGAAGAACTACTGGGTTACCCGCCGTGAGCTACTGGCAATATTAGAGCCCATTCCATCGGCCATTCCATTTGAGGACTGAACACTCCGCCCTCACCTGGCTGTTAAGCTTCAGGAACATAGAGGGCAGACAGGCCTTTGGATCCAGAGGCTCAAGTAGTTCAACTTTACCTCACTGGAATGGAAAGAGCCACTCCAATGCGGATGCCTTGCCGAGAAGACCTTGTCCAAATGACCACGGCCACTGCAATTGCCTTGGTGCATAAGGAGCGCGCCGCAGCTCTCCGTTTAATTTCAACAGTGCCTGCAGATAGCTGATGGAAGCTCATTTAGGGTCGCTCCTCCGAGAAGTGGAAGCAGAAACCAGGTCAAGCTGATACAATATCGCACCCAGGATTGGCGAGTGTAAGTCTTATTAGGCACAATAGAACTCGCTGAGGAACGACGGTGTGTTGTACCGAATCTGGGAGTAACCTGATGATAAGACCCAGAGAGAGAGAGAGAGAGAGAGAGAGAGAGAGAGAGCAGCTGCAACTTCCTCGGAGTAGGGTTATGGAGATCCTGGAGGAAGTATAAGTACTTTCGGGTTCCTCAGGAGCGCATCTTGGATCCAAAAGTATTATTGACAAGCTGTGACTGCAGTACTACTGGTTGAGACTACGGGCTGACGCTGAGATGTGGTGCCACTTATGTCACTTGTGTGTGCGGCAACTCGGGGCCCGCGCACCAGGAGCCGGGGGCGCATGCAGCAGTGTAATGTAGAAGCACCCTTCGAACGCATCTCCATCGATATAGCCGTACCGTTTCCTGTCCCCGACAGTTCTTGCAGTTCTTGCTCAGGCTACCGGGCAAGGCAGACGTGTTGTTTAAGTGCTCCGTAGTTTAGTGCTTTAAACTCGTTGCACTTACCTCTACCGGTGTCATTCCCACACCTAGTGAGAATATAAGTGTTTAAATAGTGTTCTGTAAAGTTTAGTGAATGTAAAAAAAAAAAAAAAAAAAAAAAAACTGTGAGTATTATAAATTGTACAAAAACTATTATTTATTTGCAATCAGTGCGGCTGAACAGCAGGTCTGGCTGTGTAATTAGAGAGGCAGCATATAGTTGGCAAGGCGAGTTCATTGGCTTCGCCTTACATGCGACGTGTTAACATATGCGCGTGGTGGGTCGTTCTGTTGTTTAAGTATATATTTATTTAGAAATAGAAGTAGAAAGTTATTGGTTAAATTTAAAAACCCGAGGGGGTTTTTCCCCTCTTGAAAAGATGGCGGAGAATAACCCGTTCACCCCGTCCAAAACTTTGGCCAGATCCCCTGAAAAAAGTTTTAGGCGCGACAGTGAAATGCGGTCTAATGATAATGCAGATACAGGTAATGATGAATTTCATCTAGCAATGCTTGAACTGCAAAATTACATTGGCAAAGAAGAAACAAAAGTAGATATTAAAAAGGAATTTTTTGGATATCTAGATAAGATTAATCAAGCTTATACTAAATTGCGTATTGAATACGAAAAGGCAAAATCTGAAGCTAAATTAGCTAAAGAATTATGTTCTAAAATTAACACAGTTACCTATGCTCAAATGGCACAAAAACCTCATGCACCGGTCTATGCAGGAAGCAATAGCCAAGTCATCCAACCCAAAGTAATTCCCGCTCCCAAACATACTCTTTTTATTTCTTCAAAGACAAACCAGGATCCAAAGGAGATTCAAAAAATTGTGATAAATAATCTAAAACCCTCCCAAGAAAAAATAAAAATAAGGCAAATACGAACAGCAGGTAAGAACGTAATTGTGGAAACCGATTCTAGTGAAGATATGGATAAAATTATTAAATCTAAGAATTTAGAAGGTAAGGAGTTGGTAATTGAGCCACCCAGAAAAAGGAACCCCCTAATGATTATTTATGACGTATCTTCAGGAATGAAAGAGGAGGATCTGAAGGAGAATATTTTTATTCAAAATTTTGATGGAAAGATCAGTGAGGAGGAATTTAAAAAAGGCTTCAATTTGAAATTTAAAACAGGACCCAGGGAAAGGGCACATGTTCATCATGTCGCTGAGGTTATCCCACAAATTAGGAACATATTGAAGGAACAAGGTAGGATATTTCTGGGCTTCCAATCCTGTACCGTAAAGGATTATATTTCTGTAGCTCGCTGCCTTAAGTGTTATGATTTGGGCCACACTACCAAGGCTTGTAAGTCAAAGAGCTCAAGTTGTGGGCACTGCGGGGAACAAACACATTTACGCAAAGATTGTGAAAAGAGGGATCACCCTTCCATCTGCATTCCTCGCACAAAAAGGAACAAAACTTGCGGGGGCAAAAATAATTGTCCAACATATAGATTATACTGGGAAAGAACTGTCTCCAGAATAGATTATGGATAATTTAGACCATAAATACAATAATATTTATAAGAGAAGATCCAGGCGAAATACCCCCAGTCGTTTAAGACGAAATTTAATTAGAGTCATAAACCACAAATTAAAGCTAAATCAAGGAAAATATTTTGGAACCGAATACGTTGAACCAAATGTAATAATAATAGACAACCAATCATCAGAATATAAAAAAGGATTAAATCAGAAAAATAATAACAATAAATCGGTAGTAAATTTATTAGAAAATGAAAGTAAAAAATTAATAAGTAATCCGGAAGAAAATAAAAATACAAAAAAGACTAAAATAAATGTAAATTATGAGGCAATTACTGGCACGAGTGATGAAGAGGATACTCAGGAACATGGTGATAAGGTAAATCAAAATTTCTTAACAAAACTTTGGAAGTATCGTATGATGAATTTTAAGCAAGCGAAGGAAGATAACCCGGTTTTAGAACCGAAAGCAAGCGATTTGGCCAGCTGTGAAAGTCGGGTCGTTACTCCTGTCCACGCGGAAACAGAGATGCAAGTCAGCAGTAATGCGGCTTTGCTGTACAATGACTTTGACCAGACCCTACAGCTGAGTCGCCTCGAAGAACGAAATAATTTAATGGCAGCATTAAGACATATTATTAGAAAACTACATCAAAACGGGGACAAAATTATCTTTCCAGTACCAGATGCTATTGACCGTATGGAATTAAAAACTCTAAATATAACAACAGATCCAAAAGAGCTTCTTGAGCTTGTTGAAAAGGTATATAGTAGACGCAATGAAAACTTAGATCTAGATGAAGTATATAGGCATTTTGTCTTATGCTACGGCAGATTAGCTTTTGATGGAACGCAAAATTGGCCATATTGCTACGTAGTCACCAGACACGACTCACTAGACTACCCCAAAATATATACACCAAAAACAACCATTTCCCCTATTTTTCCGGCCGAATCAAGCCACAAATCGGAAGATACTTTCTCACACAAAGCCCATCTAACAAAAGAATCATACAAGAAAAATAAACATAATCCACAAAAGTACAGTAAAATACAATCGAAACATAAGAATGATAATATTATTGCTACAGTGACAAAAGAACTTGTTAAACAGGATAAAAATAAAGTACAGATTATGAAGGCAACTTCCACTAAAAAGACAAGCAAAACAAGAAAATCCATTAGGCCCACTAGGGGATATAAATACTTACGCGAGGTGACTGCAATAATTCCAGACATAACATCAAAGGAGCGCTTTTTCGCAAACAGAGGTTACGTTACGCAAGTCAGACAAGACGGACACGAATCATTTTCAGACAGAGAAGATCCAGACGATCAAAATTGGTCAAATAAATGCGCAGCGCTCGAAAATGGTGATGACTGAACTTAGGAAATTAATTGACGAACTAGATATGGACATTTTATGCCTTCAAGAGCCGTATACCTTTAAAAACAAACTCACGATAACTCCAACTATGGCAAGAGTAATCTGCACTGGCGAAAATCCAATGGCGGCCATTATAATTGTGAATCCAAATTTACAAGTGACCAAAATAACTAATTTTAACGATACACACAATAACTGTGTTCAGATCAATATGGAAAAGGGGAATTTTATCCTATCTAATCATTACTGCCAGTATAGCCAAGAAATTGACCAATATTTGGATTTAATTAAACAAATACATATCAAATATCGGGATTATGAAACTATTAATACTCTAGACGCTAACGCCAAATCCCATTGGTGGCATAGCGGTATAAAAGATGACAGGGGTGAGAAACTGGAAGATCTCATTTCGGAACTTAATTTATATATTTTTAATAAACCTAATAATCCTCCTACTTTCCAAAATCGTGCAGGAGCAATGTCCAATATTGACATCACTTTAGGAAATAGTAGAATTATACCCAAAATCCAAAACTGGAAAGTTGGACAGGATTACACCTCCAGTGACCACAATTTGATCCTATTCAACTATATTATTAAAATTTCAAGATGGGATAGAAGTTATACTGTACCAAGTTTTAATTTTAATGCTGCAAATTGGAAAGACTTCAATAGGACACTACTGAACAGACAACTAGGACATATAGGAGCTGAAGCTAATCACGAAGCGACTAAATTAGAACACATTTTAAAATCCACTATGCTTAAATATATTCCTAAAAGGAGACTCAAAAAATTTAAAGATGATGTTTGGACCGATACATTACAAAATTTACGGAGAAAAGCTCGAAAATGTCGGAGAATTTATCAGAAGACTATTGTAATAGAAGAGAGAAATAGAAATTTAGAAATCTATAGGAAAGCCAAAGAAAAATTTAAGAAAGAATTATTTGAAACAAGAAGTAGATCATGGAAAAGTTTTGTTGAAACCAATTCTATGCATAATATATGGGGAGCACCTTATAAAATCACTATGGAAAAAATCAGGAAACCGGAAATTTTAAATACCATTAGAAGGGATGATGGGACTTTAACCCAAAACTGGACCGAAACTACACAGGAACTGTTACAAAAACTACTACCCGACGACAGCCAGGAGACAGACACTGATGAAAACACACAAATTAGAAGAAATTTGGAAGTGCCGTATCCGAATTCTAACGTTATATATCCTTTTGACAAATCGGAAATACGACAGATAATTAGAGGACTAAAAAAGAAAAAAGCAGCAGGACCCGATAACATCAAGAACGAAATTCTTATAAATACTGCAGAATCATTAATCCCAATACTTTGTAATTTATATAATAATTGTTTGTGGCAAGGAAAATTTCCCAACAATTGGAAAGTTGCAAAATTAACTGTTTTGAAGAAAAGTGCTGATAAAGATCCGATGGACTGTAAATCTTACAGACCCATCTGTCTTTTGAATACTATTGGAAAAATTTTTTGAAGCTTTAATAAATAAGCGTATTTTGGAATATCGGACACTTATTGGGCTTAATGATGATCAGTACGGTTTCAGGAAAGGGAGATCCACCGAAGACGCAATTAATACCCTTATCACTGCCACCCTAAATTCCAAGTCAAAATACCTTATGGCTATTTTCGTGGATATTTCGGCTGCTTTTGATAACGTTTGGTGGCCCCATTTTTTCACTAGGCTTAGAAATTTAAATTATCCCAGAACTTTGTATAACATTTTAGAAGATTACTGTAGAAATAGAAAAGTACAACTTGTTGGTGTGAACCAAATCATTTCAAAAGACATCACCAAGGGATGCCCCCAGGGTTCGATTCTCGGGCCCACTTTTTGGGACATAATTTTGGAAACATTATTAGAACAAATTACTCGTATAAATATCTGTCTTAGGGTAGTGGCATATGCAGATGATGTAGTCTTTTTGGTAGAGGGAAGAACTAGGAATATTTTGGAAGAAAAGGCCAACAAATTGTTAATAGAGCTATCCAATTGGTGCCAGGTTGCTAAGATGAAGATTTCATCAGCGAAATCTACATATATGATACTTAAAGGCTCATTTAAGCGAGACCCCATTATTAAATTTGAAAATAACCATATTAAACGTTCAATACAAGTAAAATATCTGGGCATATTTCTGGACGAAAGATTAAATTTCAAATTTCATACTGATTATGTGAGGGTTAAAGCAGAAAAAGTAATGCTGAAA
Organism: Tenodera sinensis; assembly: GCA_030765045.1. Lineage (NCBI taxonomy): Eukaryota > Metazoa > Arthropoda > Insecta > Mantodea > Mantidae > Tenodera > Tenodera sinensis. The sequence continues at coordinate 123,713,211 of CM060964.1, read as the reverse complement.
CTTTCCCGTTTAGCACAATTTGATTTCAAAATTCCCTTGAACACCATAACCACCTACCATACGAGCATATTTGGAGCCATAGTGACCTATGCAGCATCAACGTGGGCGCACAGAGCCAAGCTTACCACAGTCAAGACCTTACTGAGAAGATCACAGAGGAAGATCCTACTCCGATTTACAGGAGCAGTGAACACAACACCAACCATGGCTTTGCTAGTTATCCTGGGAATTTGGCCTATTGACCTTACCCTACGATACAGGGGTGCATGCTTTTGGATGAAAAAAGGAGATCAAGGAAAAGTTTTTGAAATAATGGATGGTTTTTATTACAAGAAACGAGACGTCAAAAATAAACTATTACAAATCTGGCAAGAAGAGTGGGATTTAATAGAAGAAGGCAGGAGAACTTACTCAATTTTCGGTAACATTAGAGAAAGATTACAAAAGAAGTATAAAAGTTTTAATTATACAAAAGGTACAATACATTTCCTAACCGGGCACGGCCCGTATGGAACCTACTGGCTAAAGATTAATAAACAATTAACCGATATATGTGATATATGCAACATCCAAGACACTCCTGAACATGTTTTCTTTGAATGTCCAAAATATGCACACCTGACAGAAGAACATCGGACACCATTACAAGGACACCAAATCTGCAACATCGTAAGGGATAAGGATTTACTCCACCACCTAGAGACAATGGCTAATACCATCAGCAAATCTGCCATCGAGACCAAAACTCTGCCAAGGCAAATAAATATTCAACATCAGGACCCATTAATAAGACGATCCGAGAGGATACAAAATCAACAGCACAGAAATAACATTGATATTGGTTTATCTGATACACAAGATGACCAATAAGATATAAATACCGACAATAAAGAAATGTTTGAAATTTTTATGAAAATGAGGTTTTGAAAATGTTTAAATGTTGTATTTTTATGTTAGATGATGTTTTAGTGTATTATCTTAAATATGTGCAATTTTGTTTATATTTAATTGTCATTTTGATTATTATGTCTCGCATTTTATATAATTATGTACGAGTGTATTTGTGTTGTAGTATAGAGTTTAAATAGTTTCAAATGCTTTCTAAATTTAGGGATCAAAAATTTTTTGTAATATTTAATATATAAATCTGAATTTGAAATTTTAATATTTGATTTAAATTTAATGCAATATTTTATTTTATTAAATAAACTCAAATGTTTTAAAGCTTTAGTAGATTAAGAAATTTGAAGGATTTGTTGTTTGTTTTGGAGGTCTGAGATTAAGAACTTTGAAGGATTTGTTGTTTATTTTGGAGGTCTGAAGATAATTTGTATTTTTGAGTTATTTAATTGAGGTTCTGAAGATTTTGAATGTTGTAATGTTTGTGTTGTATGATGTTTATGTGTATATTTTTAAATGTGTAATTTGATTATGTTCAATAGTTACTTTGATTATTGTTTATTATATAATTATGCATGAGTGTAATTGAGTTGTAGTGTGGAGTAAAGGAGTTTTGGTGCTGGGTACCAGTACCAAGATGGCCGCCGGATTCCGGCGGTCATATTTTGTTTTGTTATGGATTTTTTATATTTGTAGATTTAGTAGTAACTGGTTACCAGTTATTTATTTTATTACTGGATACCAGTAATATTTTATTTAAAATTTTTTGTTTTTTTTATAAATTTTGATTTTGAAAGTTAAGGTTCTTATAAGTTATTTTATAATTTATAAGAGCTTGTGTTTAAAGAGGTGATTTTTTAAAATTTTTATAGATTTTTTATTAAATTCATAAAAGTTTTGAATAGGTATGATTAGGGATGAGATGGAAATTTTTAGATTTTATTTTGGTAATTTATTGGTTTTTTTTCTCTCTTAATTTTAGTTAGAAGAGGTGTGGTTTTAGGATGTTAAAATGTTGTGTTTTAAATTATTTTATTTTTATTTTATTTTGTTAATCTGTAAATTTTGTAAATTGTATATTTGTTTTATATTTGTAATAAAATAATAAAGATCTAAATATTGACCCCGGTTTAAGAAATTAGGTGCCGGGGTCCAGTATGCAGATTTTTATTTTTATTTTTTATTTTTTTTTGTCCCCGACAGAGCACACAGATATCTACTGGCGGCCATGGACTACTTCACCAAGTGGCCGGAGGTGTACGCTGTCCCTAATAAGAGGACCAAAACGATCGTGGAATGTCTTTGGAAAGAACCGCTAGAGCTACTCGGAGTGTACAAGCACCAGAAGGACTTGGATGTCAGAGTGCCGCTATTCTTGCTGGTTCATCGCTCATCTACACGTGACATAACAAGGATGATGCCAGCTAGTTTGGTTTTTGGAAGGGAATTGCGTCCTGATATTTCGAAGTCCGTTTTCACAATGCACACGAGTTGATCCGTCAGCACATCCAGGTAGAGAGCGACGGGATGAAGACCCGGTACGATCGCCAATTCAACAGCCTAGGGTTGCAGCAGGGCGATTTGGTGTGGCTGTATCGCCCTACCCGGACCAAGAGGCGCTGCTTCAAGTTTCAACAGTGACAAGGACGGTATCGCGTGGTAAAAAGCATCAACGATATAGTCTACCGCATCCATATCCTGTCCCGTGGGAAGGTGCTGGTGCTACACAAAAGGAATTTGGTAATATGCACTGTTTGGTAGTGTCTATCAGATTCTCATCGTCTTAAGGGGTCTCATAAGGAGTAAAGAATATGTACTGACCAATGAATACTGACAGCTTTGCAATATAGGGGAAGAGATGACAAGGAAAGGTGGAGGAGGTGTAAGGGTAGATACACCTGACGTAGAAATGCCAGGTTTTTACCTTCTTTAGACTTATTACCAAACTCTTAATGCTTATTATAGAAAAAATTAGAAAAGTTGTTTGAAATAAGCAGCATTTATTAGGTTAAACAATTCTGTGCTATAAGAAAAGCTTTAACTTTGTCCTTAGTATCCCAGAAACGCGTAAAGTCTTACAGTGAACATAATGCAATACTAAATTGACAAATAAAAACGTTTAACACTGCTACAAATTCTTCCTATATTTATTAAAATTCATATCGAATAGCTCTAAACATTTTTGCTTAATGAATTATAACACAGCTTCTGCTTTCAAATCAAAGGTTTTGTTTTAATACATAAGGAATCAACCATTCTTGTGTTGCATCAAAATTTAATTACACTCCTGTGGGTTTGCACAGTTTGTGAAATTTATTAAACTGTTCAAACTGCGTAAGCTTTCACGGCCGGTGTCATAATGTAGAAACTGATTATCCGGGCTTGTGGGCCGCGGTCTAGTCAGGAAACTCCTTCCAGACGTTTCGTCCGAAGCTGCGTCGAACATCCTCAGTGGTGTTGCCTTAACACTCTCTTAGTCTCGGCGATGACTGACACGGAGCCTTTTTTTTTTTTTCGAGTGGAGGGAAAATCCATTTATGGAGTTCCACTGTACTGGGAGGCACAGTGGGGACTGTGAGCTTCACCCGAAGGTACTACACACTAAAAAACCTCCACCGGAGAGAATTCGAGGAAGGATATCCGGCAGTACCGCGAATCGCACCTGCGGATTCAAAGGAGGATATGAGTTGGCTGGCCGTGTGGGCGTAGCCGGGTGAAATTGGGTGGCCGGACGTAAACATGACCGAGACCCTGTCTACGCCCTGGCGAAGTCATGGTGTGGGATTAGTTAAGATTTAAGGTTCGTTTCCGGACGGAAACGCCGTCGCGGTGTTACATCCTGAAACATGAGGACATAGTCAGAATTAATTTGGAGAGACTTAAACTTAGTAGTATTCTTTGTTTTTAATCTGACCTCCAATAGGGGAGTGCGTCTTATTGAATTGTATTAATGGGCGCATATGTATGCGCCAGTCAATGTACACTAGTGTATATAGAAAATATATAGAAATAGTTTAGTGATTAGTGTCTCAAATAGTTGCGTCAGTCAATTGTATTCCTACTTGAGTTTTTAGTATTGTCACCGCGCTCAATTGCCGACAACAGCAGTGCCACCCATCGCATTATTGTCGGCACTACCGCAAAGGAGCCGAAGGAAAGAGACAGAGAATGGCCGCATTGTTGGGCGCTTGCCGAAAGAGAGAAAGTGATAGAGGCTTCTAGAACTGTCTGCTTTGTGTTTCACCGCTAAATAAGTGAACGTTCCTGAAGCTTCCAGATAGTGCCTGGGAGATATAAATAGCGGTAAAGTGTGAGAAGAGTCAGTCAGACGTATGTGAAGGTTGAGTAGTCGTGCCGACGGAGAGGACAGACGTATGTGAAGGTTGAGTAGTCGTGCCGACGGAGAAGCGACAGTCTTTGTGTTACGAGTTCGGAGCCGTGCTGTTGGAGAATCGGAAAAGACTTTCTTGTTGTTGCAACGAGTGTAAAAAGTTACTGTTTACGGAAATAAAAGTGTTTCTTTATCTAGACTACATCTGTCGTATTTACTTCACAACAACCCACAACCAAAAGTTACACTGGTGTCAGAAGTGGGATCCGTCGAATTGCTTCTAGTTTCGTTACATCGTCGTTAGAAGTTGCAACGTTAGAACCAAGATGGAGGGAGATTCGGAAACCAGGATGATGGCAATGATGAAAGAATTATTTGCCAAAATGGAAACGTCATACGACAACCTCGCTGCCAAAATGGAAACGAGGAACGACAACCTCGTTGCCGAGCTGAAAGAAGAAATGAAGACGGCAACCGACAACCTCGCTGCTGAACTGAAAGACATGAAGACGACAAACGACAACCTCGCTACAGAAATGAAGACGGCAAACGTCAACCTCGTTGCCAAAATGAAGACGAGAAACGACAACCTCGCTGCCGAGCTGAAAGAGATGAAGACGGAGCTATCGGCGAAAATTGACGGCGAACTGATTGGCGTGACGGAAGACGTGGAAGAACTCGGCGAAAAGGTGGTAGACTTCTGCCAGCACGTGGACGTCGTGGAGGACGACGGGGAACGTCTTGGCGCCCTGGTAGTAAGAGTTGACGAGAGCGTTAAAGTACTGGATGCCAGGGGCAGACGGAATAGCGCGGAGCCGGAGAGGGAGCACCTAGTGGCCGAGGCGACAGTCGCGCCCGTTTCGGATGATATGAGGGAAGACCTGGAACAACTCGGCGAACTGATTGGCGTGAGGGAAGACGTGGAACAACTCGGCGAACTGGTTGGCGTGACGGAAGACGTGGAACAACTCGGCGAACTGATTGGCGTGACGGAAGACGTGGAACAACTCGGCGAACTGATTGGCGTGACGGAAGACGTGGAAGAACTCGGCGAAAAGGTGGAAGACCTCTGCCAGCATGTGGACGTCGTGGAGGACGACGGGGAACGTCTTGGCGCCCTGGTAGTAAGAGTTGACGAGAGCGTCAAAGTACTGGATGCCAGGGGCAGACGGAATAGCGCGGACCCGGGGAGGAAGCACCTAGTGGCCGAGGCGACAGTTGCGCCCGTTTCCGATAACGAAAGTGTACGTCTCGGGGAAGACAAAGGGGCAGTTCAGGGACGTCGTCGAGGATCCTCTGGAGGAGTGTGTCGGGTACGTAACCAACCAGGATATGACGTGGAGGACGATCAGCAGGGAAGCGCACAAGCAGGCGAGCAACACGCGAGAACCGACTTGGCGTGTGACATGGGAGGACCGTCGGAGCCATCCAAGCACCTGACGCATAGTGCCGTGAACGAAAGAATGGTGGACATCATCTTGGACGGCAGGATACAGGAGAGACCGTGCCGAGCACGAGTGAACACGAGTGCAGCGGTGGACGCGACTCGCGCGGATGTGGTGGGGTTTGTTGCCAGACCCATCGGAAGCAAGGTGGCTGCGAAGGTGCGCCAGAGAGGTCGGCGGACATGGTACCCAGTGAGCCGTTTCCAAGTGCGCAGGATGGCCCGTCAACACACCAGGAAGAAGGGCAACTGGACGAGGGACCGTCAAGACCGGTGGTACTGTTGCAGAATTTCGAAGCAGGATGGCATACATCGTCCTACCCAGACCAAGGGACACTATCCAACAGCGATACCTAGGATCGTGCCTCCTGGAGAAGAGGTTCGATGGGTTAGTCCACCAGGACGCAAGGGAGATGCCGCAGTGATAGTGCTGGTCGGGACGACCAGCTCTGAGGAGGGAGCAGTGTCACCGCGCTCAATTGCCGACAACAGCAGTGCCACACATCGCATTATTGTCGGCACTACCGCAAAGGAGCCGAAGGAAAGAGACAGAGAATGGCCGCATTGTTGGGCGCTTGCCGAAAGAGAGAAAGTGATAGAGGCTTCTAGAACTGTCTGCTTTGTGTTTCACCGCTAAATAAGTGAACGTTCCTGAAGCTTCCAGATAGTGCCTGGGAGATATAAATAGCGGTAAAGTGTGAGAAGAGTCAGTCAGACGTATGTGAAGGTTGAGTAGTCGTGCCGACGGAGAGGACAGACGTATGTGAAGGTTGAGTAGTCGTGCCGACGGAGAAGCGACAGTCTTTGTGTTACGAGTTCGGAGCCGTGCTGTTGGAGAATCGGAAAAGACTTTCTTGTTGTTGCAACGAGTGTAAAAAGTTACTGTTTACGGAAATAAAAGTGTTTCTTTATCTAGACTACATCTGTCGTATTTACTTCACAACAACCCACAACCAAAAGTTACAGTATTGTCTGCGCTATAGCTGCGTCTTAGTATTTTAGTGCTTAAGTTTTACACAAATTGTTTGGGCTTATATTTATGCTAATTTATTTTGTAAATTATGTCCAGAAGTTCTTAATTTGTGTCAATATTACTGGGGGTTGCGTCCCCCTTGGGCCGCCTTGACTAGGTGCAAGGACTGCTAGACTGCCAACGTCAAGTCGTGCCTCAAGTTATGGGTAATATTGTTGCTTCTATGGAAGTCTTATTAGTGCTTCGAGATATTCTTGAATGTCGATTTCGGGATCCCCCAGGCTGAAGGTTCTGTCGAATAACGACAGTGGTCTTTTGTGTTTATTATGCAATGTTTCGTAGTTGCCCAATCGCTAGGGCATTGCCATTTTTGTCTTTACGCTTGTATACGTTAAAGCTTCAGCTTTTTATAAATTCTTCGATGGTGTGCAATTTTAACTCTTTGTGTAAGAGATAGGCCGGTGCTACCGGCGGTTGTTTCGCTATTATTCTTATAATTCTGTTTTGGAGCGTTTGTAATTTGTTTACGTGTGTTTTGGCAGCATATCCCCATACCGGGGCTGCGTACGTTATTATTGGTCTTAGGAGTGTTTTGTATAGAGTAAGACCCATGTTTATATTGAGTTGGCTATTTATGTTGATTATTGGGTATAGTCTATTTAGCTGAGTGTTTGCCTTGGCTCTGATCTTGGAGATGTGCTTGCTCCATGTAAGGCCTTGGTGCATAACTAGACCTAAGTAGGTCACTTGGTCCTTCCAATCGGTTCCTTCGCCTTGGTACATTAGCGGCTGGAGGACACGCTGATCCTTCCTATGTAGGATTCTTTTGGTGAAAATTATTGCTTGAGTTTTTCGTGCGTTTACTTTTATTCTCCATTTGGAGAACCAGGGCTCAAGCGTATTTAAGGCATTTTGGAGCCGTTGATGGATAATGCGAGGTTGAGTGGACTGTGTTACTAGGGCAGTATCGTCTGTGTAGATGTATTTGTCCGTTCTTATTAAGTTGGGCATGTCATTAATGTAAAGGTTGAATAGTGTCGGCCCCAACAAACTTCCTTGTGGGACACCGGCTCTAATCTGCTTCACGCTCGATACTGCTTCCTCTACCGTAGTGCGAAAACGCCGCTCAGTGAGGTAATCCCTAATTAGAGCTATTGCCGTATCGGGGAAGGCGTAGTCTTTTAGTTTCTTAATTAGTCCCGCGTGCCAGACTTTATCAAAAGCGCGTTCTATATCCAAATAAAGGGCGCCTGTTGATTTATTCGTGTTATAGCCATTCGTTATTTGCGCAGTCATTCGCAGTAGTTGTAGTGTGGTAGAGTGTTGGGCTCTGAACCCGAACTGTTCGGGAATAAGTATGTTATGTTTATGTATGTGTTTGTTGATTCTTTTGAGTATAACTTTTTCTAGCACTTTACTTATGGTGTTTAGTAAGCTAATTGGCCTGTAATTTATTGGAAGTGCCAGATTTTTGTTTACTTTGGGGAATAGAAGTATTTTGGCTTCTTTCCAACTTGGAGGAAACCTGCCATTTTGTAACGTGTAGTTAAATATGTCCGCTATAAGTTTGAGGGCTCTGTGCGGGAGATTCTTTAGCACCACATTTGGTATTTTGTCTGGTCCCGGCGCTTTTCTGGTAGGCAGATGCCTAATAATCCATCCTATTTCGCCTGGGTTAGTTTTTCGCAGTTTGTTATGTGTTTGTGTTTGGCCTACGTTTTCGGCTTCGTCTTCTAATTCTCATGTGAAGTCGTTTTGCCCGATTACCGGGTTGGGGGAGAACACATTTTATAATGTGACCGCCAAAGCTTCAGCCTTTGCCTGGGGTGTTTCGGCTATAGTATTGTTGTGTTGAAGGGGGGGAATACTTGTGCGCGTTTGCGTTAGGCATTTGGCTATTCGCCATATTGTGTTTTGTTGGGGATTTAGGTTTTCCAATGTGTCGTTCCATTGGTTTTGGATGAACGTTCGTGCGCGTTCATTGACTAAATCCCTGGCTTCGTAGTATTCAGTTCGGTGTATTATATTTCTTGTTTTCTGCCATTTGCGTCTGGCTTTGTTTCGTGCTTTCTGTAGCACCTTTATGTCATGTGGAAATCTGGCGTTTCTAACCTGTTGTTGCCTTAAGGGCACGCAGGCCGTGGTGGCTATCTTTATTGCCATTTCTAGTTTGTTTATAGCTACGTCCTGCTCTGCTGCGTAGGTTACTTGCAGCTCTGGCAGGTAGTAGTCTACCGTATCTTTGAATGTTTCCCAGTCTACTTGGTTATAGTTGCGTGTTAAAGTAGCTGGTTTAAACGCGATAGGAGCATTGATTGATATCAAGACCGGCAGGTGGTCCGATGTAAGCTCCTGTAGGATTTTAAAGTCAGTGTTGAACGGTATGTTATTTAGCAGGGAGATATCTAGGACGTCCGGCGCGTGATTTGGCATGTGCGGAGTGAATGTTGGTCCATCCGGGCCAGCGATCAGAAAGTTGGTGTTGTTTATAAAATTCAGTAATTTCGTCCCTTGTGGGTTTGGATTTACGCAGTTCCAGAGGTAGTGCTTACAGTAATAGTCTCCTGCAGCAAGTACTCTGGGTCCTAGATTCATTATTTTGTTTATATCGCTTGTGTCTATATCCCCAGGGGGGTTGTAGACGGCGGCTATGACTATATCCGTGTTGTGGATGTTCAGTTTTATAGCCGTGGTTTGGGCGCGAATTAAGTTAGGAGAGTTGATTCTATAATGGTTAATGTTTGCCTGAATGACTATGGCCGTGCCGCCTCCTCTGCGGTCTCTGTCATTTCTATATACTTGGTATCCGGGAACAGAAAAACGGTGATTTTGTTTTAGATGTGTTTCATTAAGTAACGCGATTTGTATCGAGTACATTTGGAGGAAATCTGCAAGCTCTTTAATTCTTTTTCGAATGCCGTTGCAATTCCAGGTGATAATTCTAATGATGTCGGAATTACCCATGACCGTATTGGCGAATGCTGTGAATTAGTTCGGCTATGTGGTGTGCAGTCTGTATTATGTCTGTCCCGGGTTGTGTGATGATGCCACTTAGAAATCGCAGGTCATCCTCAAGAAGGTGAAGAGGCACTCTGTGTGCTGACATACCTAGTACTTGTACTAGTGATCTCAACGCCATTGAGGGATCACGCTGCTTGTGGGGCTGGAGCGACTTTGCAGCTTGGTGAGGCCTAGCTGTCTGAGAGGGGCCTGCCTGGGAGGGGAGAGTTTCTGTGTCGAGGGTGTCGCTCGCTTCTCGTTGGGCGGTCCTCGGGAGCGACCCGAGGTTGCCCAACCACGGAGGGTTCCTCTACTGGGGCTGGACGCGACCGGCCTTTACGATTCCTGGTGAACCACTCCGTTGGTGCTGCAGCCTGTGAGTAAGTTTGGTGCGTTCTGTGATCTTGGGTTTTGGAAGGCTGCGCACGGGAAGATGGTTTACCCATCTTGTTGCACGCTGCGTACCAAGCGGTGCAACCCCGCCAGGTTGCACCATGGCCCTTGGCGCCGCAAAGTACGCATGTTCGTTCCAGAGGTGGAACGGTGCACGTGCCAGAATAGTGGAGCCCTGTACATTTTGCGCAGATAGGGGTGTGGGACCTACAGTCTCTTTTCACGTGCCAGAATTGTTGGCAGCGTGAGCATTGCTTAGGTGTTGTGGCCGCCCTATACTCTTCTACGTGGATTCTGAAATGTGCCAGGAACTTAAGATCTAAGATCTTCCTATTCTCGGGGGTGTCCTGCAATTCAATTAAGAACATGGGCAGGGGGGACCTATCATGAGTGCGCCTTCTCATTTGTACGGCTCTAATAGCCTGGAACCCGCATAGTGCCAGGTCTTCCTTAATTTCGTCTCCGGAAAACTCAGCATACAGCCCTTTCACAACGTAGCGGGCTGTTCTTTCCTGGGGCTGGGTGAGCAAGCAATGCTGTATGCCTTTTTCCTTGAGGTATCTTACCAAAATCTGGTAATCACTCAAGGAGAACGTCTTAAACTCAAAGTCTCCGGAGTTACGGGCTGTGTTTACTGTAAAGTTAAATTGGAGGGAGCAAGTCTTCTCTATGTCCTGGTTTATTTGGCGGATCTTCGCGGCCTGGCTTTTGCTGACAAATATAGGCGCTATGTCAGTTTTCTTGGTTAGCTCCTGGACTTGTACGGGGTGTGTGTGTGTGTTTGGTCCTGTGTCAGAAGTGTTGGCCGAGGTGCTGGGTAATGGTGACGATGGTATAGGAGGAGAGGGTTGCTCAGTGGTGGCCGCAGGTAAAGGGTTTGAAGGAGCCTCAGGTATAGGTTGAGAGGGTGTGGTGGTCTTGGAGCGGGAAGGAGAAGGTGTCTTTGTTTTAGGTAGGGTTTTGCTCCTCGTTGTCTTGGTTTGAGAAGGAGAGACAGAGTTTTTGGCAGTTGTTGCAGTCTTGCCACTCCTAGCCATTGCAAGTGTTTTTAGAAAGTTTTTAAAAAGAGTTAGAAAATTTAAGAGATAAAAAGGGGGTAAGGGCCTAGTGGGACCTTAAACCTAAATAGAAATAGAGGAAAAGAGAAGAGTAGAAAGAAAGAGCAGCTAGTGAGCGCTAAGAAGCACGGGGAGAGGAGGACCGGACTTCAAAGAGGCATTAAGCTAATCTAACAGATTGCTCGCTATGGCCTTACTCCCCTACTCGTCTAAACTGTTGTTTTTTGTGCCTTAGCGCAAGCGCTTTAGCTGAGCTTTGGATTTCTCCACGGCAATGCTCGAACCGCAATCCAACGGCGGCAGCTTCTTTGCTGCGACGATACTGGAAGTTCTCTCTCTCTCTGCTGATGTTGCTGTCTCGAAGTTCTCCGTTGTTTTTCGACACGGAGCCTTTTTTTTTTCGAGTGGAGGGAAAATCCATTTATGGAGTTCCACTGTACTGGGAGGCACAGTGGGGACTGTGAGCTTCATCCGAAGGTACTACACGTTAAAAAACCTCCACCGGAGAGAATTCGAGGAAGGATATCCGGCAGTACCGCGAATCGCACCTGCGGATTCAAAGGAGAATATGTGTTGGCTGGCCGTGTGGCCGTAGCCGGGTGAAATTGGGTGGCCGGACGTAAACATGACCGAGGCCCTGTCTACGCCCTGGCGAAGTCATGGTGTGGGATTAGTTAAGGATTAAGGTTCGTTTCCGGATGGAAACGCCGTCGCGGTGTGTTACATCCTGAAACATGAGGACATAGTCAGAATTAATTTGGAGAGACTTAAACTTAGTAGTAGTCTTTGTTTTTAATCTGACCTCCAATAGGGGAGTGCGTCTTATTGAATTGTATTAATGGGCGCATGTGTATGCGTCAGTCAATGTACACTAGTGTATATAGAATATATATAGAAATAGTTTAGTGATTAGTGTCGCAAATAGTTGCGTCAGTCAATTGTATTCCTACTTGAGTTTTTAGTATTGTCTGCGCTATAGCTGCGTCTTAGTATTTTAGTGCTTAAATTTTACACAAATTGTTTGGGCTTATATTTATGCTAATTTATTTTGTAAATCATGTCCAGAAGTTCTTAGCTTGTGTCAATATTACTGGGGGTTGCGTCCCCCTTGGGCCGCCTTGACTAGGTGCAAGGACTGCTAGACTGCCAACGTCAAGTCGTGCCTCAAGTCATGGGTAATAATGTTACTTCTATGGAAGTCTTATTAGTGCTTCGAGATATTCTTGAATGTCGATTTCGGGATCCCCCAGGCTGAAGGTTCTGTCGAATAACGACATCGGTCTTTTGTGTTTATTATGCAATGTTTCGTAGTTGCCCAATCGCTTGATTAGGGCATTGCCGTTTTTGTCTTTACGCTTGTATACGTTAAAGCTTAAGCTTTTTATAAATTCTTCGATGGTGTGCAGTTTTAACTCTTTGTGTAAGAGATAGGCCGGTGCGACCGGCGGTTGTTTCGCTATTATTCTTATAATTCTGTTAGGGAGCGTTTGTAATGACACGGAGCCTTTTGGCTTCACGGGCTTTATACGTTTGGCGCGGGTGGGCGGAGCTAGTTCCTGGTTGCTCCGGTCTCGGCTTATTGGTACGGCTGCTGCGGGGGCGGGGTTGCTGCTTCTATAGTCTATGCTTCCTACAGAAAACTTCCGCGTGACCCCACTTCGCGCATCATGCGAAAAACTAATCAGCTTATCAAGCAGTCTTCAATACCCATGGAAAAACAACGACAGCTCACAAGCACAGAAGCACAGCCTCCAAGACTATACGGACTACCGAAGGTCCACAAACCAAAAGTACCTCTCCGGCCCATAGTTAGTGCCATCGGATCTCCCACGTACTATTTGGCGAAACACCTGGCCAAGCTCCTACAGCCACATGTTGGTAACACTGACTCCTACATCAAGAATTCCGCACATTTTGTTCAAAAAGTGAAGTCCTTGTCCCTGCAGCCCAACGACCTTGTTGTAAGTTTTGATGTGACTTCTTTATTCACAATGGTACTCACACAGGAGACTGTTACTTTACTACAGGAACTATTCCCTGAGGACATTTCAAATTTATTCCGACATGTTTTGGAAACCACTTACTTCCAGTGGAACCAGGAATTTTATGAACAAACTGATGGAGTGGCTATGGGCAGTCCGGTGAGTCCAGTTATTGCCAACTATTATATGGAACATTTCGAGGCCAAAGCTTTGGATTCCGCTAAGCAAAAGCCTGTATGCTGGCTACGCTACGTAGATGATGTTTTCGCCATCTGGAGCCACGGGCAAGATACCTTAATAGATTTCCTACGCCACATCAACTCTGTCCACCCACACATACAGTTCACTATGGAAATGGAGAACAATGGACAATTACCGTTTCTGGACGTTCTCTTATCCAGGATGCCTGATGGCAAGCTCTCTCACACAGTCCACCGCAAACCTACACACACAGACCGGTACCTACACAAGCTCTCCAACCACCATCCCGGCCAAAAAAGGGCTGTCATAAAAACGTTAGTAGATCGTGCTAACCGCATCTGCCAACCACACCTACTGAACCTGGAACTTGCTCATATTAACAGTGCATTGCAGGCCAACGGTTACACCAGTCAGGAAATCAAACGTGCCATTCGCCCTAGAAAGAAGCCTCTGCCAACCCTGGAACAAATCGACCGGAAAAAGAAGAATAAAGTATATCTGCCGTTCATCAAAAAGTGTCACCGACCGCATTGGGAAGGTTCTCAAAAAAACACGACATCCTGGCCATCTACAAACCCACACAGCAAATACGGAACATGCTACGTTCAACAAAAGATCCGCTCTCGTCTGCGGGTGTTTACCGAATTCCCTGCTCTTGTGGCTCTGTTTATATAGGGACCACTCAACGTACAGTAAACACACGCATTACGGAACACAAGAGATGCTGCCGTTTGTCACAAACCGAAAAGTCTGCAGTCGCAGAACACGTATTACTAGCGCCAGGGGAACACATTATACAGTATTCAGACACAGCGGTCCTATCTTCCACAGTACATTATTACACCCGTTTAAGTCGAGAAGCTATAGAGATCCACAAACATAACAACAACTTCAATAGAAAGGAAGAAACCAAGCGCCTAAATAAAGCCTGGCATCCAGTATTACAGAAAGCACGCAGGAAGCCTGACCGTCAACAAAGCCAGGACCATACGCCGCCAACAGCCTCAACATCAAGCATAGACTATAGAAGCAGCAACCCCGCCCCCGCAGCAGCCGTACCAATAAGCCGAGACCGGAGCAACCAGGAACTAGCTCCGCCAACCCGCGCCAAACGTATAAAGCCCGTGAAGCCAAAAGGCTCCGTATTCTCAGGCTGCTACACAAAATAGTAATACGAAATGGTTCATTAGAAATCCAAAAGGCCGGTCGCGCCCGGCACCCTTAGAAGAACCATCCGTGATAGAGCACTCCCGGTTCAACTCCGAGGCTAACCCTACCAGAAGCGAGCGACCCCCACAAGTCACCCAAGCCACCCCCACCAAGACAGGCCCCATCCAGGCAGTTGCGCCTCCCGCAACTGCAAAGTCGCTCCAGCCCCTCCCCCGCCGAAGGCGGGACCCTTCCATGGCGCTCTGCTCACTAGTGAAGTCACTAGGCATGCAGACTAACAAAGTGCCGCTTTACCAGGTGGAAGATCAACTTACACAAATATGTGGCATGCTCTCACAACCCGGGAACGACATTATACAGACTGCATTCTTCATCACACAACTCATAAACAACATTCGCCAATATGGACATAGGTAAATCAGACACAATCAGAATTATCAACTGGAATTGTAATGGCATTCGTAAAAGATCAAAAGAACTAGCAGACTTTTTACAAACACATCCAATACAGATTGCATTATTAAACGAAACACATTTAAACCAAAATCACCGTTTTTCCGTTCCCTGATTTCAAATTTACAGAAATGACCGCGACCGCAGAGGAGGCGGAACAGCAATAGCTATCCAAAACAATATCAATCATTATAGAATTAATTCTCCAATCTTAACTCGCGCCGAAAGCACGGCTATTAAACTTAACATCCACAACACTGATATAGTTATAGCCTCAGTTTATAATCCCCCGGGGGACATAGATATAGACGACGTCAGTAAAATAATTAATCTAGGACCCAGAGTTTTTGCTGCGGGAGATTATAACTGCAAATATCATCTATGGAATTGCATAAATCCCAATCCACAAGGGACTAAATTACTTAATTACATTAACAGCACAAACTTCCTAATTGCAGGCCCGGACGAACCAACATTCATTCCTAACTTGCCGAACAATACGCCTGACATCCTAGATATTGCTCTTTTAAATAATATTCCCTATGACACGGACTTCAGAGTCCTACAGGAGCTGACATCAGATCATTTGCCTGTTTTAATAACAATTAATGCTCCTATCGCATTTAAACCAGCTATTCTAACGTTTAACTATAACCAAGTAGACTGGGTTGAATTTAAAGACACATTAGACCACTATCTGCCTGACCTGCAAATAAACTCAGCAGCAGAGCAAGATGCGGCAATTAATAAACTTGAAACCGCAATAAAAATAGCCACCACTGCCTGCGTGCCCCTAAGGCAGCAGCAGACTATTAATGCTAGATTTCCTCACGACATAAAAGTCCTACAACAAACACAAAACAAAGCCAGACGTAAATGGCAAAGAACTAGAAACGTTCTACATCGGAGCGAATATTTCAAGGCGCGAGACCAAACTAATGAACGCGCGCGAACATATATCCAAAATCAATGGAATAATACACTAGAAAATCTAAATCCCCAACAAAACTCAACATGGCGAATAGCCAAATGCCTCACGCGAACACGAACGAACATTCCTCCACTCAATTTCAACAACACTATAGCGGAAACTCCCCAGGCCAAGGCAGAAGCGTTCGCGGACACATTAGAAAATGTATTCTCTCTCAACCCAGTAATCGGGCAAGACAACTTTATACTAGAGGTCGAAAATGAAGCTGAAAACAGGCCAAACGCCAACACACAATGAAATGCGAAGGACTAATCCAGGCGAAATCAGCTGGATTATTAGACATCTACCCACTAGAAAAGCGCCAGGGCCAGACAAAATCCCAAATGTAGTATTAAAAAATCTCCCACAAAGAGCTCTCATGCTCTTAGCAGATATTTACAACTTTACGCTAGAAAATGGCCGATTTCCTCCAAGTTGGAAGGAAGCCAAAATAATGCTATTTCCCAAAGCAAATAAAAACCTAGCACTACCAATCAATTACAGGCCAATTAGCCTACTAAACACACTTAGCAAAGTGCTAGAAAAAGTAATCCTAAAAAGAATCAACAAACACATTCACAAGCACAACATACTGATACCCGAACAGTTCGGGTTCAGAGCACAACACTCCACTACACTGCACTTTCTTCGAATGACCGAACAGATAACCAATGGTTTTAACACAAATAGGTCAACAGGCGCCCTATATTTGGATATTGAACGCGCCTTCGATAAAGTATGGCATGCAGGCCTAATCAAAATGCTCAGATCTTACGCCTTCCCCGATTCTGCTATAGCCCTAATTAGGGATTACCTCAGTAATTGAAGCTTTCGCACCACTGTGGAAAACGCAATCTCGGGCGCAAAGCGAATCAAAGCTGGTGTCCCCCAAGGGAGTTTGTTGGGGCCGACACTATTTAATTTATATATAAATGACATGCCTGAACTATTAAGAACAAATAAATACATATACGCGGACGATACTGTGATAGCCACACAGTCTACTCAACCGCGAATTATTTATCAACGACTGCAAAATGCACTAAATACGCTTGAGCCATGGTTCTCCAAATGGAGAATCAAAGTAAATGCAAGAAAAACTCAAGCAATAATTTTCACAAAAAGACTCACGCACAGACATAACAGGCATACCCTTCAGCCGTTAACTTACCAGGGCGAAGGAATCGATTGGAAAGACCAAGTAACTTATCTAGGTCTAGTAATGGACCAAGGCCTCACCTGGAATAAGCACATCACTAAAATCAGGGCCAAGGCCAATGGTCAGTTAAATAAGCTCTACCCAATCTTTAACATAAACAGCCAACTGAAGGCAAACATGGGTATTACCTTATATAAGACACTCCTAAGACCTATTCTCACATACGCAGCCCCGGTATGGGGATATGCTGCGAAAACTCACTTATATAAACTACAAACACTACAAAATAGAATAATAAGAATAATAGCAAAACAACCGCCGGTAGCTCCGGCCTATCTCCTACATAAAGAGTTAAAACTACATTCAATCGAAGAATTCATTAAACGCCTGAGCTTCAACATATACAAACGGAAAGACCAAAACAAAAATGCCCTAATACAACAACTGGGAACTTACGAACAGAATTAAACAAACACAAAAGACCGCTGTCATTATTTGACAGAACCTTAGGCCTGGGAGAGCCAGAAGTAGACATTCAAGAATACCTCAACACACTAGTAACACTTCCATAGAACATTACCTATAACCAATGGCACAGCACAACTGGTAGTTTGCAAAGTCCTTGCTCTAGCCAAGGCGGCCCAGGGGGTTTACCCCCGCACTTATAAGACATTGGCCCACGAATAAAGGACATGATTTTGGAAACCAAATTGAATTAAACTAAATTTAAAAGCACTAATACCTAAATATTGAGCAAAACAAACGCAGCTCATAGCGCAGTCAAACAAAACTAAACATATAAACTGACCAAACGCGTAAATCTGCGAAGAAATATACATATAATAATTAAACCTAACTAAGAATATCTCTGACTAACGCATCCCTTGCGGACATGATACTATTGAATAAGACGCCACCTCCCCTATGGAGGGGGGACAGCTAACAGCTAAATACTTTATAACCATTACCACCTCTTACTATTTGACATCTCCCCTCTCACAGGGGACACAACTATTAGGTTAAGACAGGGTTTCTGGGCGGAAACGACACTACTCCTTACCAAATCCACACCACGAATTCGCCAGGGCGTGATCAGGACCTCGGCCATGTTTACGTCCTGCCTCCAACTCTCACCCCGGTTAGGCCACACGGCCAACCTACACAATTTCTCCATGACTCCGCAGGTGCTTTTAGCGGTACTGCCGGACTTCCTCTCCCAAATTCTCTCCGGTGGAGGTTTTTTAGTGGGTAGTACCCTCGGGTGAAGGCTACAGTCCCCACTGTGCCTCCCAGCACAGTGGAACTCCATAAATGGATTTTTCTTCCACTCGAAAAAAAAAAAAAAAAAAAAAAAGGCTCCGTGTCAGTCATCGCCGAGACTAAGAGAGTGTTAAGGCAACGACACTGAGGATGTTCGACGCAGCTTCGGACGAAACGTCTGGAAGGAGTTTCCTGACTAGACCACGGCCCACAAGCCCGGATAATCAGTTTCTACATTACTTTATTAAACTGTGTTACCGGTTGCCATACGCCAATATGGCCACGTGTAGCTTCTGATCTGTACGAAACAAACAACAGTTGTCCATTTAGCGATCCGTCAGAAATAATCAATGCATTGCTTTCACGTCATTGGTTATAACTATGTCCAACCAGTACTGGTGTCATTGCAGGGGGTAAAGAGAAGGAAAGAATGGAAGGAAGGGAGGGGAAGGGAAGGAAGGCCTCGTTAAATAATCATGATACCCTTGCATTTTACTTAATTCGTTTTCTGCACACTTGGATCGCCTGGGCTACTATGAGCGGAGCAGTGTGACGTTGACACGGAGTATGTATGCCGAGCTTCCGTGCGGTAAGCATTACGTTGTTCCGTGGGCGACTCACGTTGCTAGGAAGCTGAATGAATTTATAATAGCAGTTTTGAATGCTACGTTTGAATGTTTGCCAAAAAGTTTCTTAAGTGATTTTGCGTGAATAATTGTAATTGAGACCATACCTCTTGAAATTAGTGAAGATAAACAGCAGTTAAAGGATCATCGGAGAAGTAATTTTGCTACAGTATAATATACGTGTAATGCGTACACATATCTATAGGATTATAACCAAATCATTATAATTGCACATATATAGATATGGAAGTTCATCAAAGGTTTTATAGGAAGAAAATACAATTAAGTTCAAACATTGTTTGAGGGAATGATCTAGTATTTCGATAAAAATCACAGCAATTATTTTGTGATGAAATATCCCTCACAAATCAAGAAACGAAATTCAGCATTCTCTATATGGGCTGTACTAAGAGCGGTGAAGCTGGTTGAGAATTCAGGAACTATAACATGTGATAATTGATTCATTTTTCTAGAGTAAGTGAACTTTTGCATAGAGATTTTATAGAGGATGCTTCAAAAGGTTACTGAAAAAACTTAATGAACAAAAAGAGTGGACAGAATAGAATAACTTTCGGCTACGAACCCATGTTGCCCAACACGATCTTGAGTCAGCACCAATGATATTCTTAGCAAATTAAAAAATTATAATTTTTTTTTTAAATTTGCTAAGCCGTAATACACTTTGTTATGCATGGGGTTCAGTGTAATAGGTTACAAAAGATTTCAAACACACCACCACCGCCACCACCGCCACCGCCACCGCCACCGCCACCGCCACCGCCACCGCCACCGCCACCGCCACCGCCACCGCCACCGCCACCGCCACCGCCACCGCCACCGCCACAGCCACCGCCACCACCATCACCACTACCACCACCGCCGCCGCTGCCGCCACCACCACCACCGCCACCACCACCACCACCGCCGCCACCATCACCATCGCCACCGCCACCACCGCCGCTGCCGCCACCACCACCGCCGCCACCGCCACCACCGCCACCACCACCACATTGAATAAAGGCATTGCACCGTCGAATAAGGCGGTGGCGTACTCGCTCGAATACCTCAGGCATGTACGAAAGTTCGCCAGGTGCCACAACAATTCTGGCTACTAGTGTTTCTGGATCGTCCACTGGTGTCTGATAAACCACCACTTTGGTATGCCCCCAAAAGCAATAATCAAGTGGCGTTTATTCCGGTGTGGTCCCCTCTTCCGATCCAACTTTCATAATATTTGCGATCTAGGGAGCGCCGCACGTTGACATCAAAATGTAGTGGCGCTCCTTTTGGGGAAATATCAAAGCTCTGTTTGCAGTGTCTAAAGAAAATCTCTCCTACGCGTTTTTAACAGCGAAAAGAAGAAACAAGGATATAGTATTGTCCCAAGACTAATAGTGTATATTTGACAAACTTTTAAGATACTGTATGGTGTTTTACAAAGATTTTCCGTCGTATTCAGCATAAGAAAGGTGCAAAATTAACTACAAGCTAAAGTTTTAAGAAACATGCATTTTCCCATTGTTGAAGTTTCAGAGTATTAGTTAGTTACGTTATTTTATACTAAAATAGTTATCTTGTGGTTGCCGGTTTGCGTACAAAAGCAATATCTAGTAATGAAGTAGTTTGTAAATTTCTTAAATGTTTATCCTAACTAAGAGTACACCAATATTATATAAAAAAAGGAAAATTTATGTGTGTTTGTATGTGTGTATGTGAGTCTATGTCTGTGTCTGTGTGTGTTGGTGTAAGTAAGATAAGCTCAAAAACCACTTAACCGATTTTGATCATTCTTTCACTATTGAAAAGCGCAATTTGTTCTGACGAATATGGGGCTTAAACGCACCTGCTAATTTCATTTCTTAAATTCATAAAAGATTAAACCGTATTTATAAACCCCTCTTACTAATTACGAACACATTGATGTTATACACTAACATGCTTGCGAGGAAGACCTTGACTTTTAATTGAGAGCGCCATAGAATAAAAAAATACGAGGTGTGCCAATAAAAAACTTGACTCATGCTCTAAATCTATTATTGAAAAAACCTACACAACTGAAATGTTGCCCCCTTCAAAGTAGTCCCTTCGCCAATCCCTGCGCCGCTTAATGCAAATTTTCCACTGTTGGAAGAAGTGCCGCGAGTATTTTCTGTCATGTTGTTGAGGAGTCCCGCATTGCATCCACGGACTCGAACGTGATTCCTCTGAGCGCAAACTTCACTTATGGGAAGAGAAAAATGTCGCATGGTGCTAAGTCAGGTGAATCTGTTGGATGTTGCATCGCTATAATGTTTTTCACCAAAAACTTCACAAACCGGCGCATTATCCTGATGAAGACTTCATAAGCGATTTTTCCACAGAATTCTTCTCCTGCGTCGCACACGTTCACGAAGGGTCTTCGGGACAGCTTTATAATAAACTTGATTGACAGTCTAACCTTCAGGAACCCAATCAATCTGCGTAAACCCTCGGATATCGAGAAAAAAAATTATCAAAACTTTGAATTTGATTTACTCATGCGCACTTTCTTCTTCCCAGGGAATAGAGGACTCTTCCAATGCATGGATTGTCACTTAATCTCTAGATCGTATTGGGTTATTCACGTTTATTACCTCACCCCGTATTTGTTGTTATTCCAACGAATACAGTTAGTTGCTGTACTCCGTAGAGTATAAAGCCAAAAGCCGGTTACATTTAATGGCAAGTAATACACGTAAATAGATGGCTATGATGTAACATACAAGGGGAGGATAAGAATTTAAAAAGCGACAATCGTTCCTGTGTGATACTTGTTTCTTTAACTGCCGTTTGTCAAATACTGCAGAGGTGAGTGTAATGGAACAATGTAAAAATCTCTGAATAACTCTTATATTGGATGCTAAAATCTTCTATTATCTCTCATGCAAGAAAGTTTTGCTTTGCTTCTTTTGTGCTTATGTTGTTCGGTTTCAGCCCATGTTAAATAGTTGTATAAAGAGAGAAAACTGTCAACATTATAAACCAGCGAAGCGGTTTTGTTTTAACTGAGATTATCTTTCTCGATGGTTGCATACTATCTCTATTTTCCAAAGAGGTCAGCTCGGTGGCCTAGGATTGCGGAATCTTAATATATTGTATACGTTAAGAGCTTGTGCATTATATGAAAATTATGTAATTTTTATGTTAGTAAATAAGCATGGGACAAAATAAGATAGAAAGTTTAAAATTTAACATATTATAATTATCTAAACATCGTTCCACCATTGTGACAACGGATTCCTCTACCGCCGAAAGGTACTTACAGGCTAAGCATCATTTCGAGAACTTGGAAGTTTGTCGGTAGGAGGTTACGGACATCACTTTCTCATCCTTTTGCGTTAATATCAAGGGATTTTGCATTCATTATTTAGAAACGTTGGGACTATACGCAATTACAATTATACGGGGTAAAGGGAGGATTCGTTGTACAGCAATTTCATAACGAATGGGAAGAAGTAAATTAAATTATTTAATTCCTCGCTGGAATTCAAAAACTAACGGTGCAGCGTCGGGTAAGCTAGCTAGTGTGTAAGTAAGAACTTGTTAAAAATTACGCTCATAGACGTTATAGGTGCAAAAAGTTAAAGCTGTCACAGCACCATTTTCCGCATACATGAGCAGAGATAGGGAATACAAGCTGTGGTGGCAGGGAATAATGCACGAGAAGGTGACCATGCGTAATCTAGCTAGAAAACATTAGGAGAGATGGCCGAGAGGGTGAGTGTTGTACGTATTCGAGGATTTTTTGTAGCGTTTAACGCCCGCTTTTGCTACTACGACACTGCAGGTGGTGACACTGATGATGCATGGAATGAAGATGGAGCACCGGTGGAATGAGATGGCGGGGGAAACCGGAAGACATGGAGGAAACTCGCCCCAGAGCCGCTTCGTCCACCACGAATACCACATGCGGTTGCCTGAGATCGAACACGGGCCACTTTGGTGAGAAGCGAAAAGTCTAACCACACGGCTACGGCGCGGCCACATTCGGGGGTGCTTCTGAGAACAACTTCTGTCATATATAACAGGGTATACAGTTAAATGTAGGGGTTTTGTGCAATGTGTCTGCTGTATGGCGTCTAAAGTAAGAGATTTCCGATATGGGTTGTATCTAATCCAGGTTCCCCGCTTCCATTCTCGTCTTCTAATCTAATCTAATCTAATCTAACCTAGGCCCTCCTCGTATTGTATCCTCTTGTCAGGTAACCTAATTTAAGTTCTCCTCTTCTACTCCCACATTCTATATTCTTATCATCTAGCGCTAGATTGTTGCTCCCTCCTCCCAGAGCATCTACTGCTATTTGAGAATATTTTTCAGCAGTTTTGCTTGTTTTACAGGAGTTGAAGGTGCTTCAATTACTGTTTATCACGCTTCAGACTGATTTTTCTCCTGTTTACAATATATTAATGCGTCTAACTATGACGTTATCACAAATATATATTTTAGTTTTTCTTCAGTATAATTTGCTACGCTTTTCACAATCACATTACATCCCTTTGTAAACTTTTGTTGATATCATTTGTAAGCTAGCAGTTCTTTCTGAGCTGCATATAACTAGCCTAACCAGACCTGAACTGTCCAACACTAATCTAACCTTACCTCTTTGGTTACATTGACTGCATTTTTGTTTCATAGGTAGGGTTTTTACCACTACTAGAGGCATTTTCAATATTTAAAGGATATCTGCGGATGTTTCTCAATAACGTCCCCCATTTTATGAGACTTCAACATGTGTCCATGATAATTTATCTCATTTTCATAGGAATGTCTCATGTTGCTGCTTTTATCATTCCATAGACCTTTTTCAGTTATTTCGTTGTTCTTCACACCCACGTTGCTTCCTTTTTGTTTTCTAAAGTTAACATCTAGAGCTTCACTTGCAGTATTTTCAGAAGCATGCAGAGCTAACCGTACCTAATTACAACCTAACCAATACCTAACCTTAACCTACCAACAAGCTAACTAATCTAATCACAACTTAACCATTATCAAAACTAATCATAACTTAATCAAACCCAACCACAATATAACCAAACCTAATCATAACCTAATCACAACATAACCATAGCCTAATCAAATCTAACTAAAAGCCTGGACATACCTAACTATCTATACGCAAGTTATCCATGATGTAAACGTCCATATCAAGACATTCACCCAGTCCTATCTACAATGTAAGCACAAGTTTTCAAGATATTCATATCCTAACCTAGACTGAATTAATGATGTGCTTCTTAGAGCTATTTCTTCACTTTTAATAGAAGTTTGGCGCTAATATAGAAGATGCTCTAGCCATTGATGTTGAAGTGCGTGTTACGCTTAGTTTGTCCGGTGTTACAGTATTTTATACACGTTTAATAACATTTTATAAAGCGTTTGCCTTCTTTCGCATGCTCTGATGGTGACATTTAGGATATGGCTTACGGTCCTTCGAAGTCTAGCGAACTGTACTTTGAGTTAACCTGAGCTAAACTTACATTTCTTTTGGGGCATGTCGACACTTTCCATTCATCTTTGTACTTCTTTGTGTTTCATATCTATGTTCATATTCGTTTAACGAAATTCTTAAGACTATAACTAGAAGATACCCATAGTGTGAGAGCTATAATAGTATTATATAGTGCCCACCACACCTTTATTCATTTTTCTTCATAATGAATATGTAATATAGAAAGCGATAGTTGGGTATTTTCATTGATGCAAAACCCCACTGAAACAAAACATCACCACCATCGTTCAGCAAAACAATTTAATCAGACAAGGCCTCCACCACCATCACGCCCTACCACCAACGCCAACATTGACACCACCACCACCACCACCACCACCACCACCACCACCACCACCACCACCCCACCAACATCACCACCACCACCGCCGCCGCCACCACCACCGCCGCCGCCGCCACCACCACCACCAGTAACACCAATGTTATCACAAACCCCAGCACCACTATAAACACCACCACCCTTACCACAAACGCCAAGTACTATAAACTGCAACACTGCCACCACCAGCAGCATTACCATGAGCGGCACTACCAAACCGTCACCACTACCATCACCAGCACCAATAACAGCACCATCATCACCACAACCAACACATCACTACCATCACCGCCATCAGCGCCAATCGCAGCTGCACTACCATGAGCAAAACGACCGACTGCCCTCACTACCAGCTGCCATCACCATCAAAATCGCCAACAGAACCACCACCAGTACCAGCAGTACCAGCACTGGCTCCACTACCACCAATACCACCACCGAAACCAACATTATCACCATCCTCAACACCACTACGAAGAGCAACACCGATCAACCCCATCACCGCTACCACCACCAGCATACATCACCACAATGACCACTAACATGGCCACTATCACCACCAACGCTGCCACAACCACCTTCACCACCAACATGGACAGCATCACCACCACTGGCAGAACCAATACCTTCACTAACCTCGCCACCACTAATAGCACCAGCACTTTAAACAGCAACACCAACAGCAACATCTCCACCAATCCAGACATCATGATCATCGCTGCCAGAACACCGCCACCGCTGCAACCACCATTAACGCCAACACCGCTAACGCCATCAACGCCATCAACGCCACCATCATCACCAGCAATCAAGCAGCACTACCATAATCGTCAAGCCGCCATCACCATCTCCACCATAGCCAACGGCAAAATCAATACCAATCCACCTATCTCTACCATAATTACCACCAGCATCATTACCACCACCAGCCGAGGTATCACTAATATCAACGCGACAAGCACCACCACCATCATCAACACCACTACACTACCATGAGGAACACCAACACCAACACTTCCAACACCACAATCAACATTGGCACCACCCCTACCGCAAACAGCAACACGAACCTACCCATCACCACTATTACCGCTATAACCACTGTAATGGACTGGGTGTACATAATGTGGCACCTGCTTATTAGAAAAAGAAAGAAATATTTTCGTTCTAAGCCATCCCACGTTTATGATTATTTCGTGTGTAATAATCTGCTCCGTGTCTGTTGTGTGTGCCACGAGTCTATCTAAATTATGTTGTGTGTGTGTGTTTTTTACTGTTACTTTTCTTTCTTCCCGTTGGCCCTTTTTTGTTATTTCTTTTTATTTATGAGCTACTCTTGTCTAGCGCTTGGGGACCGGTCAGCGAGTACGCGTTGGGTTCACTTTGTCTATTAGTTCATTGAAACCTTCAATTCAATGATGCATATGCGTCTGTTGATCCCTATCACTTTTCCAAATTGTATCTTTGAATATGGCTGCATACATTTCTAGTAGCATTATGTTCTGATAATGACCCCATTTGCTAGGAGTAGCAGCCTCATTGTGGTGTTGTACTTAACGTTAAGCACTGTTTGCCCCTCTTGGCTCATTTTGAAGTGTAATGGCTTGTTTATGTAGTACTTTTGCATCATTCTTTCATTTACTGCCCTTATGTCTTCTGGGCGCTTTGGGATTTGGTGTCTTACTACCGCCTATGTTACCACTTCTGTCTGTGTCGCGATGCTCCGCTAATCTATGTGTGCACTTCTCTGTGTTGGTGCACGAGTATCTCTGCCATCATACCTGCCCAGTGATGGAGCAGTTTGATGTTGGCCGCTTCTGTTTTGATGGAAGGTGGTCTTTGCACTTCTCTGTGGTGGTGGTGGTGGAGGTGGTGGTGGTGGTGGTGGTGGCGGCGGCGGTGGTGGCGGTGGCGGTGGTGGCGGCGGTGGTGGTGGTGTATGGGTCCCTGTTTCATCATACCTGCTCACTGAAGCAGCAGCTTGATGGTGACCTCTTGTAATATGGGCAAAAGTGACTCTCTCCTGCGAGACCATGCCTCAGAGGCGAGGGGGAATATGCTTCCTGCTGCTTGGGTGATGGGCTATGCCAGGTTAAGAAATACTGAGTATTCCCTCCATCTTGCCCCGTGCTCTAACGAGTTGCAGATCGCGCATCTCCTCGTTGTGCTTTGGCACGTACTTACGTAGTGACTGCCGGCACAACGCGTGCATACTTGCGGAGCCGCGCATTTCCTCGTCACATGGCGAAATCTTAAGCACCTACCGCACTACGGAAATCCATTGGAGGTGCAAGTAACTTTCCACCTTTATTTTACAGTGGAACAGCTCGGTGATTCTTTTGATAAGGTTTGAAGCTTCCTGGTTATGTTGCTCTATCAGGAAAATTGGTATAAAGGTTCTCGCTCTTCTTGAGAACAGCTTTGTAACCTTTTTTGGCTCTACTCTAGTTCCTCAAATTCTTGCTTCAGTTCGACTGGGTCAACACTAGGGTACAAG